>OZ034808.1:37808612-38408612 GCA_964028335.1 Altica lythri | reverse complement strand
AAAGTTGAGCTACCACTAGTTAATTTCAAAAAGTGCCAGGATCTCTTAAGGAAAACAAGATTAGGTTCTAATTTTAACCTTCACAATTCATTTATATGTGCAGGTGGTGAGAAAGATAAAGATGCCTGTAAAGGTGATGGAGGTAGTCCTTTAATGTGTCTTGTACCTTCAGAGACAAGATACTTTTATATGGGGATTGTATCCTGGGGCATTGGTTGTGGAGAGGTGGATGTACCTGGAGTATATGCAAGTACAGCAAAAATGAAAAGCTGGATTTTAGAAGAATTAAATAAAAGAGGTTTTCATCTTTAAATAATTAATACACAATTCAAAAAATATATTTAACTAATTTTTTCTTTTGTGTTTCTTTTATCCTTGTTCACAACAATGTACGGAAAATAATAGTAAATTCGCAACCGCGACTGAATACTGCTGAAAACCAAACAAGTTTTTAATGTTTATATTTATTCCTTTTTCCTCCTAGATATTTAACAGTGCTTCACAAAATTCACATATTAATCCAGCATCTATCTTCACTCTTGCAAAACAGTTCTTTTGCCGATAAGTTGACTTAGTCAAGAATACCTGTAGACAAATTAAATTATGTATAGAGAAGAAGACTTTAATCAATTCGAAACGAACAAAACCAACTTGCACAAGACGTACGCTTAAAAATGTCCCAAGCAACAAAAAATTTTAAACCGGCCGCTCACTTGGAGCTCTCTACTGACTTATAATTCCAAATTTAAATAACATCTGTATTTCTCATACACATGCTTACCATTCACAGAGATGTCTATGGTATAAAACTCTACAAACCACTATTCTGCCAAAATCACCCTAACAGGAAACAACTCAATTACCTTACCAGCATTGTTAACACAAACATAATTACTACATCCATGCTTCTTCAGCTATAGGATCTTCAAAGGGGATACAATTTCCTTCCACTGTTTCTACCTTCCAGTACGTACTGTACAATAAAAACGTAATTTAACTAGTTGAGTCTCTTCCGGTTTCACTAGCTTTTAGTATTAACATGATGAACATAACGTGGTCCTGTTTTAAATAATAGCAAGACAATAAGAGTTCTATCAAAGAATCATTTTTGGTTAATTAAACGCTTAGATCTTATACCGCCTAAGATTGGTAATGGTATTTATTATATTTAAGATACCGCTATATATTAGAAAAACACTCAGAAAAAGAGAAAAATACAAAGCTTCCCGTAGAAGTTATGCTTTTATTGAATAATGCGCCAACTCATCCTATTGAAGAGCTAGAGTACGAAGATGGTAAAATAACCAGTAACTTTTAACCTTTAAATACGATATCCTTGTCAGCTCATGAAACAAGGACTTAATAAAATTTTCAAGAAAAAATATTGAAAGCTTTTATTTAAGGACCTTTGGTTGGACCATTTATTATCGAAGGACCAGAAGATCAAAAGTTAGGAGTTTGGTTGCCTTTTTCGAGTTATGAAAAATAATATACGATCACTTACTTTAATGGCTTCCCTGCCGGCCTGCATTGGTTGTTTCGGTCCAGAATGATGGTATAGGGGCCCCTTTCTTAATGATCCACATTTACGAAGATTTATTAATGGTTTGGAAACACATGGGCACATAAACCCTCAGTTTTTTCACTTTTTAGTTCACACACAGTATTTAGACTGGTTGAGAGGAACGGCCATGACACTCACCTTTTTTCTTACTTGGCGGTAAGTAGTAACGTCTCTGTCTCGTTCATTTTACGTCCTTTTATTTCCGTAAAAATATGCGTGCACAATTCAAAATCGTAATGTTTTAGGTAGGCAACCAAACGCATGGGTTGACACAAGGTTGGTGGTGGAATTGTAGGAAGTAAAGGTTTATTAATAGGAATTATGTTAGGATGATAATTC
This sequence comes from Altica lythri, assembly GCA_964028335.1. NCBI lineage: Eukaryota > Metazoa > Arthropoda > Insecta > Coleoptera > Chrysomelidae > Altica > Altica lythri. The sequence goes on along the minus strand of OZ034808.1, from coordinate 38,406,709 downwards.
AAGAACGAACATTCCGCCCACCAAAATAACGAGGTTATTTTAAACAAAGGTAAAACAAATAATAATGAAGGTGCTCTACAGTTGTAAAGCAAAAAATACAATAGACAAACAAAAAAGAAAAGCTTAACTAGGATCGAGTTAATCCTCGTAAGTACACGGTAACGGACATAGCTTAACTAAAGGTCTTTTGAAGGTACCATCTTTAGTTTTGACGGTGGCGACTCTGTAAATGCCATCCCTGCCTGGGTGCAATTCAGCAATACGCGCAAGACGCCAATGAAGAGGGGGAAGGTTTTCATCACGCAGGAGGACTAACTGTCCAACAGATAGTTGGAGAGGATTTTCGCCGGTCCATTTGGATCGTTGATGCAACGTGAGAAGGTACTCTTGGCTCCATCTAGACCAGAAGGATTGGTGCAATTGTTGAATCAATTGCCAACGAGACAACAAAGACAGCTTTGCATGCTGGAGGTCAGGCTCCGGGAAGGAAGTGATGGGTTCCAACGTAAGAAAATGTCCAGGACTTAACACGGTTAAATCATGTGGGTCCGAAGAGACAGGGGTTAAAGGACGTGAGTTTAACAACGCCTCAATCTGGGTAACAAGAGTAAAAAACTCCTCATAAGTTAATCGTTGTTGACCAATCACTCGGTATAAATGTTTTTTAACAGACTTAATTCCACTTTCCCAGAGTCCTCCAAAATGTGGAGCACCTGGCGGGTTAAATATCCATTTGATGGATTCTCCAGTAGCAGCGACTTGTAAATATTCCTGCATGATTCTTTCTGCACCGACGAAATTGGTACCACAATCGCTGTATATTTTGGAACAACGACCACGTCTAGCAATAAATCGCCTGAGAGCCGCGAGAAAAGCCTCCGCCGTAAGGTCGTTGACAACTTCCACGTGGATGGCTTTGGTGGAGAAACATACAAATAGGCAGATATAAACCTTATAGGATTTGGCCCCTCGATGCCGACGATGGATGATATGAAATGGGCCACCATAGTCGATACCTACACAACTGAATGGCTTAACAGCGGAAACACGGGAGGAAGGTAAATCAGCCATTCAGGGTTGATAGGGCTTTGGATTGAGACGGAAACAACGATAACATTTGGACAATACGGAGCGTACTGCTCGTCTGGAGGAAATTATCCAAAACTTTTGGAGGATTAAATACATTGTCGTATGGAGACCAGCATGACAGGAGTCTACATGCACCTTGCGGATGATCAAGTCGGTGAGCATATGACGACGAGGAAGCAAAATAGGATATTTCGCATCGAATTGGATAGAAGATTGTCTTAACCTACCTCCGACACGGAGCAATCCGTGTTCATCTTGGAATGGAGCTAGTCTAGCCAACCCTTTTGGTAAACTTTGTTGCGTTTGAATCAACAACAATTCGGAAGCAAATGAAATAGCTTGGACGGATTTTATAATACCGTCTAGCGCAAAGGATAATTCCTGATCGGAAATAGGACCATTGGGAATGGCATCTAGGCCACGAATGGGGCGGAGCATCCTGAAACAGTATGCAACGATTCTTTGAATTTTCCTCAAGTTGGAATATCGTGTAAACAAGGGAGTCAGAATGGCATCTGGTTTTGCAACCAACAAGGCAGTTATCTTATTCTCACTAAGAGGAAGAGAAACATCTGGATTACTTGGTAATTCTCGAGGCCACTGAGAATCTGGTAATAGGAGCCATGGAGGACCCGCCCACCATGTAGAAACCCCGGGAAGTTCATTTGGCTTACAACCTCGCGACGCAATGTCAGCAGGGTTGGAAGAAGTAGGAACATGGCGCCAATGATTGGGAGAAATACGATCCTGAATATGAGATATTCGATTGGCTACAAATGGTTTGTATTGGTTTGGAAAAGAATGGATCCAGCTCAAAACGACGGTAGAATCCGTCCACGCATGAATTGAATCAATAGTAATAGTATCTCGGAAGGTGTTGATAACAAATTTAACTAAGTTGGACAACAGAACTGCGCCGCACAGTTCAAGTCTAGGAATGGATAATGTTTTTATAGGTGCCACTTTGGATTTGGTGATGACAAATTGGGTAAAGGTTTCAGCAGTGTCATTTGTAAGTCGAAAATAAATTACCGCAGAATATCCAGATTCTGAGGCATCACAAAAGGCATGTAATTGACATGTCGTTTGACGATCAATGGACAATCTCCGAGGAATAGCTATATCTGCGACCTGGGGTAGAGATTGAATAAAATGTTCCCAACTGGAGCATATAGTAGGGGGTGCCAATTCATCCCAATCAGAACCTGCGATCCATAGCTTTTGGATAAGCAATTTGGCAAAAAAGGTAACAGGACACATGAATCCAATAGGATCATAAATGCGGGCAATTTGGGACAAAATTGATCTTTTCGTACATTTAGAATCATTGGGAATAACCTTGAATACAAAGGAGTCAGCATTTGCATGCCACTGCAATCCTAAAATCTTAAGGGTGTCGGAAATGTCAAAGGAAAGATTATTTTGCTGTCGATGGTCTATGGGAATGGCTTCTAACAACCGGGGAGAATTAGACGACCATTTTCGTAATTCAAAGCAACCACGTTTCAATAAACAAATTAGTTGTCGCTGAAGATCTAAAGCATCACTTAACGTTTCGGCGCCAGTGATAATATCATCAACATATAATTCTTCTCTCAAGACTTTGGAAGCAAGGGGGAATTCATCTTTATAAATCTCTGCAAGATGTGCAAGACATCGACTAGCCAAAAAGGGTGATGTCGAAACACCATAGGTGAGAGTGTTCAATTGGAAGGTTTTGAGAGGTTCTTCTGGTGTGAATCGCCACCAAATCAGTTGATATCGTCTTTGGCTTGGGTGGATTAAAATCTGACGATACATTTGACGGATATCACAAGTGAAGACCAAAGGTTTGGTTCGGAAACGCAACAAAACTGATACTATTTCGTTCTGCAACTTGGGACCAACATAGAGAGTGTCATTTAAAGATAATTGGTTTTGGGCTTTAGCACTGGCGTCAAAAACCACGCGAATTTTGGGATTACCATTCTCAACTTTAAAAACTGGATGGTGTGGGATATAATAATTATCGTTATCCAATGGCGGAGAGGACAATTCGGACATGTGTCCCGATACTAAATAATCACGCATAAACTCTTGATATAGGGTACATAAGACATGGTCTTTTGTGAGTTTTCTTTCCAATGAAAGAAATCGGCGGTGAGCTACAGTAGCGGAATTTTCAAAAGTGGGAAGTTCAACTTTGAAAGGTAGTGAAACTTGGAAACGACCATTAGGTTCACGAGACACGGTCTTTTGAAAATAAATTTCAACCCTTTTATCATCGGGGTGTATTTTAATATTCCCAGGAATCTCTTCGACATCCCAGAATTTGGTCAGATTATCTATTGGATAATCATAAACGGATAGGAGAGCCTGAACTGGATTAGATGGTATGATAGTAGGTCCTATCAAAGCCCAACCAAAAATAGTTTCAAAAGCAATCAAGGAAGAATCGTTAATCGATAAGTGGCCGGTGCACATAATGGCATGGTAAACATCTGCTCCTAGTAATAAATCAATTTGGGAAGTCGATGATTTTTTTGTTTTTAGCTCTAGTAAAGCGGAAAAAGATGAACTTTATAACATTTTAAACAATAATTTAGGACCTATTAAACAGTTTTTAGGTATTAAAATAGTAAGAGATAGAAAGAATGGTACTTTACAACTATCTCAACAAGAATATATTAGGAATTGGCGAAATTTGAAATGTCCAATTGCAATAAAGTATCCACACCAATGGACGTAAATTTAAAATTGGAAAAAGCATCACATTGTGATACTAATTATCCATATCAGGAATTATTAGGTAGCATGATGTATCTATCTGTTTGCACACGTCCTGATATTGCATATGCTTGCAGCAAACTAAGGCAGTATAATACCTGCTACGCAAAAACTCATTGGATAGCTGCTAAGAGAGTATTAAGGTATTTACAAGGTACAGCTCACTATGCACTATCGTTTAGAAGAGGTAGTACTGCTCTAGAAATATTTTCTGATGCTGACTAGGCAGGTGATATTGAAGACAGAAAGTCTTACACGGGACTTGTAAGTAAATTAGGTAATTCGGTAATTAATTGGGAGTCTCGACAGCAACAAACTGTCGCATGTTCGAGTACTGAAGCGGAATATTATGGTTTGACTAGTGCTGTTAAAGAAGCAAAATTTTTGAGAAATTTTTTATCAGAGTTAAATCTAATAAATTTGCAGGAACCAATTACCATTTACAATGATAATCAAAGCACACACAAAGTGATTAACAACCATATAGGCGCACTAAACATATTGACGTTTCTTATCATTTTATAAAAGAAGCGATTGATAATAGTCAGGTCACAATAAAATATAAACCTACAAATGATTTAGTGGCAGATTTGTTTACAAAGGCGTTGCCAAGATTCAAACATGAAAAATTTATTAAAGACATAGAACTTGACAGTTGTAAGGTGTTAGAGGTGTAATTTCTCTCTACTCGACTACGTCATTTGTTTAATTTATTTTACTTTATTTATGGAGGGTAGAGGTAAGGAGAACGATCTTAAATGGGAAATGATTAAAAATGTGTCCACTTTTTAGAGGAACATAACACTTCTCAAACTTGCCACTACAATGGCGCTAAAGTAGATGTAGGGTACAGAATGAATGTAGCAGTTTTTGACAAATTGATTGAAATGTCGTATGATTTCGTAATTATGGAGGGTAGAGGTAAGGAGAACGATCTTAAATGGGAAATGATTAAAAATGTGTCCACTTTTTAGAGGAACGTAACACTTCTCAAACTTGCCACTACAATGGCGCTAAAGTAGATGTAGGGTACAGAATGAATTTAGCAGTTTTTGACAAATTGATTGAAATGTCGTATGATTTCGTAATATAAGTCACAAATTATATAAGTGCTATAAAAAAACGTGGTCAGCGAATTCAGTTTAGTGTATTTTAAATTCGTTTTATACTTTATGATTATCTTATGTATCTTATGATTATTTTAAAAATGGTGTCATAATAAAGCGGAAATGTGTCTTTCTTTGTTTATTTATCTATCCTACTCTAAGAAATTATGGCGCTTTTTTTAAAATTTACCCTACTACGATCGTAGCGCCACCCTTATTTACCACATTTTGACGGACACATTCAATACACGGAGACAGTTCTCCTTACCTCTACCCTCCATATTCGTAATATAAATCACAAATTATATAAGTGCTATAAAAAAACGTGGTCAGCGAATTCAGTTTAGTGTATTTTAAATTCGTTTTATACTTTATGATTATCTTATGTATCTTATGATTATTTTAAAAATGGTGTCATAATAAAGCGGAAATGTGTCTTTCCTTGTTTATTTATCTATCCTACTCTAAGAAATTATGGCGCTTTTTTTAAAATTTACCCTACTACGATCGTAGCGCCACCCTTATTTACCACATTTTGACGGACACATTCAATACACGGAGACAGTTCTCCTTACCTCTACCCTCCATAACTTTATTGATATACAATATGACATACTCGAGTAAGGGGAAGTGTTAAAGTTGTTATTAGTTAATGTACTAGTATCTACTAGGTATTAATATTGTCATGGTTTTATTCATGGAGACTAGACAAGGAGTACGAACTCCATGTAAGCAAATAGGGCTAATAAAATAAGAGGGCGCTGGTGTTCCATTTGTACCAAAATGGCGACCAATGAGAACGTAGTTTGAAATAAAATAAATAATTTTTAGTTATTTCATTATTAATTTATTTACAGAATGTAATAAATAGTTCGATCTTTTAGATATAAATAATAAAAACCAATTTAATAATTTACGATTATTTAATTGTCTATATTCACACCGGTACAAAAGGAAAACTAGCGCCGCAAGTGGTGAAAAAAGTAAACCTAATATGTACGATACCGTGGACAGATTTTGGCAATTCCCCCGGTCGAGTGCGTACTCCTTGTCTAGTCTCCATGGTTTTATTTAAAATGTTTTTGTTCAATATATGTTATAATAAAAGCTGACATACAAGACGTCGTTTTCCGGAAAGTTTATTTTTATTTTTTCAACAAGAGTAAGTTTATGAAACTTTTACACTGTCCAATACTTAACAGTACTTTACCAGACGATGAATTAATTAATCAGGTTTTAAAACCTTTTGAAGTCTATGTTCATGAAGATTGTGAAGATGACTTAGTAAGTAATAATCTAGAAGAGAGCGTTAGGATATGGTCCTAAAAATTGTAACGTTTGTAACCTTTGTTTTCGAGCATACCATCCGGACTATATATTTTTATATTATCTATTGTTATCGCGCCGATACGAGAGGAGATGCCAGTTTGGTAGGAAAAAATATGTCTCTTCGATAGTCTATGATTTAAATTCGTTCATTTTATCTGCGAATCTGATTAAATTCAGATTTATTTCTTAATATCTTCGCCCTTCATTCTGGTGAGTACCTTATTGGTTTTGTTTAAATTGTTTGTTAAAAATAATCCAAAATGCGGTGAACATAATATTTTATGTATTTTACTAACATTTAAATTTTCGAATACAATTGCTATTGTTCAAGGTCAGTTTTTTGTGGTATTAAAATATATAAACATGAAAGGTAATTAATTTTTTCTCGAAATTTAGAGAGACGATATAGCGATTGTGTTCGATATTCATTATTTGAAAGTCGGAATTTTGATTTCAATTATATTAATAGGGTTATTGCCATCTTTAAGAAGGGCCCTATTAAGGACCAGTTAAATCATACCAGAAATTACGCAGTCTGTCGACAGTCAGTTGGAAGCCGACACCATTTTGCAGTTCTGTTCCACAACTAACGAAAATCCGACAGGAAGTCCCTTGAAGGGAATTCAATCCATTTGCAGTTCCGTTCCACATCTTACGAAAATCCAACAGGTTGTCACTTGGAAGGAATTCCATCAAATTGTAGTTTCGTTTCTCATCCAACGAAAATCCGACAGGAAGTCCCTTGTAAGGAATACAATCCAATTGCAGTTCCGTTCCACAAGTAATCGAAACTCCGTCAGAAGTCTTCGAAAACCCAAAGATAAGAGAAATAATTAATTCAGTTTATTAATTTTTTTACTAAATCCTTATTAAAGTAATAAATCAACTTAAAACTGATTTTTCGAATTTTATTTGTGTGTCTGTATTTGGCGCCCTTTAATTAATGTTTGGAGGGAATTAAATAAAACTCAGAAGGAAGCCACGACCCTCTGGAGCTAGCCTAGGGTAATTTAAGGGTTACAAAGTTGGCGCCCAAAGCCAATTTAACCTTTAAAGAGTTAATTAAGCTACAAAATTATACAATGGTATGAAAAGTACTAGGATATAGAAATAATATTATTGAGGAAAATTGCTGCCTTGTAAGAAAAAAACCAAAAAATAAAGCAAAAAAAAATCAACTTAAAAAAACATAGTGTTGGGTTATTGTTTATGACATAAAATTATATTTATATATGTTTGTTTATTTCTTTTTTTTGTTTTCTGTGTTTGCAAGTTCTTTTTAGTTTGTTTTAATAAATTCTTTATTTTTTTTTGTATTTTTATCTTTGGCCCATATCCGTCGCGCCTCGGTTCCGACCGTTGATAGATAATCGATGTTCTACTGTTAATGTAAACTTACACTAGACAGGTGGTTCAAATAGAGTTACAATAAAAAGAGGAAAAAATGTTTTGTAAACTGTTACAGGTTAAATTTACAAAAATAAATTAATAAATAAATAAAATTTCTTTATTTTTATCACTAGTTTCTCTACAATTCTTTACAATATTTGCACAAAGTTCCTTAGACAAAGAAAAATGTATTTATTAAATCCATACTTCTTTCTATTCCTCTGTAAAATTTTGGTACTACAATATAAAATAATTATAAAATAATTTTATATAAAAAATTTACATAATTAGCTTAATGTTCAAAGAATTTTTTCTAAAAATAATTTAAAACGAGTTTAGCTATCAAAACAATAGTAGTTTACGTAACAAGTCCCGAAAGTGGTCTTTTACTGGACGAGTGGGCAAATTGCAGGGCGAGCCGCAGGCCTGCAAGCCTGATAATTTGACGTGACTAGTCAAGTTACGAACTATTTTTAAAAAAATTTTGAATTTATTAATTTATAAAAACAGGATAAAATAAAATATGATACGATACACGGTCGTTAGGTGTTATAACAGTACTCGTTTTTATTCCAGACTCGGCTCCTACATCGCCTCGTCCGTAAAATAACTCTTACTGTAATTAGTCACCTTGTAATCTTGTAACGTATAATACTATTGTAAAAAATATATTCATAACAAATTATTTTAACTTACCAAAAAGTTCCCATGTTGATTTAACTTCATAATTTCTTGGCTTTTGAATTAAAATATCCACAACATTTTCAAAACTACCATTATTGTTCAAATGAGGCAAATCTAATATTTCGGCAAAAAGATTAAAAAGATCCACAGTATGAAATGGATCAACTTTATGGTTCTTTTTAATTTTTGGTCCCCTGGCCATAAAGTAAGGATGCATTTCACCGATAATATTATCGTAACCATGTACTCCAAATTCTGAACTATCTGTCACTGAAACGTAATGTAGTAGATAAGGATTAGTAAGTTTGGGAGAAATTCTACGAACTGGAAAATAAACGCCAATTCGCTGTATGGGTGTTTCACGATGAGGAAAACCAACAAAAGTGATCCGTTCTCGAAATGTGTCAAAGAAAATGGTCGCAACCTTTGTGTCGTAAACTGGTGGAGTAGCAACAATATTAAAAATTAGAATAACTTTTTTACCAATTGGTTTGAACGCATGCAAAAGTGTATCGATTTTGTAGGGCATATTTTGAAAAGCAATAAAGTCTGTATATTTTATGTCTTTATGGATTTATGCAAAACTAAAAAAACAACCCTCGTATCAACCTATTTCAGTAGTGGTCTGTCTATATTTATTTTTGTTACTGCAATACTATTTAGTCTATCTTCTCCACTGTTGAATGTACGCCTCTTGCATGCTATTCTATTTACTGCGAGTTTTTACCAATTATTATTCATTGGCAATCATCAGGCATTTAGGATATTTTTTTTGTTAACTTTTTTTTATTAAGGATGTCCTCGTAGGTATATACCTACCTAAATACAAATGTACCGAGAACATCTATTGGGGCCGAAGAGACAATTTATTAATTTGGGATTTAATGGCCTGCAAGTTAAGACCAGTGGGAAAGACGTGGGAAGGTAAGGAGTTCCACAATCTGGAGACCCTGGGGATGAAAGAACGATCGAATCGATCCGTTCTCGATGTTCAGCATTAAACAGTATAAGGGTGCATGGGTTGGCACGTCGCGTTGCTCTGGCTGGTCTGACAAGTGGTGGCATTATAGAGCGGAGTTCTTCTGAGCAAAATCCGTTTATGTATCGGTAATACAAAGAAAGATCAGACACTGCTCTTCGGTGGGACAATGGGACTAGGTTTTTGGTGATACTGGTGTCGTTTATTAGTCCCTCTCTGTATTGCATCAAGAACTCCGAGCCTTGACGGAGCCGCCGAACCCCATACATGCGAGCAGTATTCAAGATTATGACGTATTTGGGCTTTCTAAAGAGTAGCTAAGTTGAATGGAGAAAAATATTTTCGTGCTCTAAACAGAAAGCCCAATTTCTTTCCTGCTGCAGTTGCTATGGATGCAATATGTTCTTTCCATAGTAAGTCCTGAGAGATCGTTATACCAACCAGCGTGATGGAGTCGCCCTCTATCAGTGTCTGATCGTTGATTGTAATGGATGAGTAGCGTGTTTGCCTCTTGTTGGATAGGCAACATGTCTTTGTCTTGGAAGCGTTGAAATTAACAAGATTCTTTCTTCCCCACTTGTCTACAATTCTCAGATCTTAATTGAGAGAAGCCGTTGTGGATCTTCTGTCCTCTTCAAGAATATCTAGAGGTATGGGACGGTTGTGCACTTTGCTACAGTGTAGGTTGCTATCATCTGCAAAACCATGTATTAGTGGCTTCTTGTAAAACATTAATGTGTAAAAGGAATAGAGTAGGAGCTAGAGCCGATCCTTGGGAAACTCCAGCGTTGATCTTGTAGAGGTTGGAAGAATGTCCATCTACAGCAAGTTGAATGTGTCTGTTGAAGAGAAAGTTGGATATCCTTTTGCAAAGATTTTGCGAGAGTCCGTATGAAGGCAGTTTTTTCAAAAGAGCTGCATGCCACACTTGATCAAATGCTTTTGTGATGTTTAGTGATACTATTTGAGTCTCCCCATAGCGTTGGATGGCATCACTCCAGACATAATTTACATATATGCTAGTGCTAGTAGATCGGCTCTTGACCTTTGTTGGCAAAAACTATATTGCCCGTCACCTAAAAGGTTGTGTGTCTCCAAGTAGCTCAGGATCCCGTGATTGACGTATTTCTCCATTGTTTAGCTACTAACAGATAAAAAAGCTATGGATTGTAGTTAGAAGGCTGGGTTTACAGCCTTTCTTGGGACTGGTTGTACTCGAGTAGTTTTCCAGGGTTTTGGAAAAATACCAGTATCATATGATAGTTGAAATAGCTTAGTGAAAACTGGCGCTAGTTCAGGAGCACAACATTTTAGGAGTAAAGCAGGTATTTCATAAAGGCCGCTTGCTTTGTTGTTATTTAGAGTAGCAAGGACTCTCTGCACATGCTTAACCCTAAATATGATATTTTTCATTGTGTGGGGAGCCCGTGGAATAGAAGGTAGCTCTATGTTGTCCGGTGGGTTAAGTGTCGAGTTCGAAGAGAATATTTTGGCAAAGAGTTCTGCCTTTTTTGTGGAGGACGTAACTATTGAGCCGTCATCTGATGTGAGTGGAGGAACGAACTATTTGTAAAATTGCTGTTGATATGTGTGGCGAGAGTCCAAAACGACTGGCTTCCATTAGGGTTTGACATTACTTTCTCTCTCATTCGAGCGTCAAAAAGACTTTTGGAATTGAAAATAGTGGTTTTGGATCTGTTTCTAGCGTTTATATCATCCTGCTTTTTCTGAAATCAGAAGATCCGTATTGGGCGAGTATTGGCTTACACCAGCCGATGTCAGGGAGATCCCCCTCGGGAGCCCCATCACCTATTTTAAATCACTAGGCCTGGTGAGCGCCTGAGGTGAGGATATCCCTACATACGGGAGGATGCACAATGGGTCATATGTGGCCTCAGTGCTGGTTAAGCACTAGCTCGCCCCTCCCCAAATTTCCAGATCCAGATCATCCTGTTTTGTTTCTTCTGATGGATTTTGTATAAATAATTTGTAGGATTTGATCTTAGCTTTCTGAGCTACATCGCAATCTTTATTAAACCATGGCTTCTGTTCGGCTTTCAAGCGTTTGGTAAAGTGAGAAATGTAAACTTCCATGACACACTGAATGATTTCAGTTATACTGTTGCAAAACTGCCGATGAATCTTCGTAAATAAAGCAGACTGGGTGCCAGGAAAAAGTTGCAAAGTAGTCTCGAAGACCTTCCCAATCTGCTTTTTTAAGTCCCAAAAAGTTCTTTTGGGTGGTGCCTCGAATGGGTGAGATTCGGTTGGACATTTGACTTCTACTACAGCATGGTCAGAGTTACCTAGGGGAGACAGAATATTTACATTATATTGCTCAGGGTGAGTGGTCAGAAAAAGATCCAGAGTATTAGAACTGTGATTGGTAGCTCTGGGAAAGTAAGTGAGCTTGTCGATTAGTTGGGACAGCCGATGGCTAATTGCAAACTCTTCAGTTAGCCTGCCTTCTGTGTCCGATTTGTAGGACTTTTCGTGGTGAACATTAAATTCTCCAAGCAAAATTATCTTTGCAGAAGGGTACTTACTATTAAGGTAGTCGATCTTTTGTGATAGTTCTAGTAGTTCGTCGCAATTACAGTCTGATGTCCGATAAAAACAACAAGCTAGAGGCTTTTAGTGTTAATTTTAACCCAAGGATGTTGTCTCTGTTGTTTTCTAGTGCAGGTAGTCTAGAGCAGAAAAGTATGCTTTTTGCGTAAACACATACACCATGGTGCCGTTTAAAGTTGTGGTAAAGTTCGTAACCTGGAAATTTAAGGTGCTTCAGGGTATTTTTCCCAAAAACTTGTGTTTCGGCAAGAACAAGAACGTGAGGTTTTATAGACTGTAAATAGTGATGGGTTGCGTTAATGTTGGCATTTAACCTGCATGACTTCCCCGAGATTGCCCCCCCCCCCCGAGATCCGAATGGGGAACTATTTTATTTCCGGAACATTTAATCTCTGGAGAACCCATCATGGTATTTTCTAGAAAAGGGTTTAAGAGAAAGAAGGGGATTGGAGGGAAACGAAAAGGTGAGAAGGGAAGGCAAAGAACCGACTTACAACTCAAATGGGGAAACATGTTTAGAACATTTCACCCCATCTTAACGAGTTGCAGGGTGGTACCTCCTCGGGCGATGGAAAGTTCCGTCTACCACCTATTAATGTAATCATTTGCTTGTCACTACACTAATATTGTATTGTCCAACTCCTCTTTTTCAACTGACATATTTTCTTTTGTCTCTCAAGTATATTTCAAATGGTGACCGTTTCATTGACATCTAAATTATTCTTAATATTTACTTTGTTAATTTCTATTCCAGAGGTGGTTTCTATTCGATGCTCACATATTTGGTTAGTTACTTTTATAATAAATTTAGTTACTAGAGGTTATCACTTATTACAACAAGGTTAACTGCGAATCTTTAATAGGTAAGAAAGCTAACATCAATATTATGTTTTTTATAACTCTTCGTTCTGCAGTCTGATTTTTCCCCATTCCTTCACCAATCCAGCTCCTCTATTGCTGGATATACGCCTCTGTGTCTGCAGCAAATTGCTTTCAGATCCTTCCAGTTATCCTTTGGTTATCGTCAACATACTTTAGGTGGTATACCGATATTTATTTTTCTTATCTGATGTACATTTTCTTACACTAATTTTTGTTTTGTTGATCTCCTTCCTTAATAAAAATACATATTATTTATGTTTCTGTGTCTACTACAAGTTTATTTTAGATCCTCCAGTTATTTGTAAGATATTTTTAGTAATGTTCTTGTTTCCAATTCGATTTCATTACATTAATTGCATTCTATTTAGCTATTGGATACACACCTCTTTTACGCTTTCCTGCCAGATGCAGATCTATTCAGTTGTTGATTTTAGGGATGGTATTCCAATATTTTTTAGTGTCGATATCATCTACATTACTCTGATTACATTTGTTTTAGCTCCTCCAGCATTGTATGTAAGCCTTTTCGATGGTTCCCTGCTACTGCACATTTCTTCCACTTAACTTGATTTATTCGTTAGATACCATCAAAGTATTTAAGTGGTGGACTACCGGTACTTCTTTCTGTTAAATCCGATCTCTATTTGATTACTGAAATTGTGTTCTGTTCAGTTCTTTCTTTAGTGGAGATACGCCTCTTTCATACTTGCTGCAAGTTTCTTTCAGTTCAATCCAATTATTCGTTGGATACCATCAACCTATTTCAGTAGTGGTCTACTCATATTTCTTTTTGTTACTCTAATACTGTTAAATCCAGCTTTTCTACAGTTGAATATACGCCTCTTGCATGCTATTCTTTTTACAGCAAGTTTCTATCAATTATTTTGTGATTCGTTGGCAACCATCAGCATTTCGAATATTTTTTTTTTGCAAAATCTAATCATCTCCATTTTACTAGGTACACCAATCCTGTTTTCTCCAACTCCTCTTCATTTTTACAAGCTGTATTCTCAAATATATTTCGAATGTTGCTCGTTCCGTTGACGTCTTCGAAAAGACACAATGGTACACGTCGGGATTGAACCCACAAAGTTTTGCACGGTATTCGGAAGGTTTTGAAGATAGTACATCATGAATTTGCACCCACATCTGACAAAGCAAAGTAGCAACTAAAAAGAATAAACTAAAAACTTTATTTCATAAAAAAATGGTAAGCAATTAGGCATCTAATTTTGATTTTCTTGAAGACGGCTCCAAAGGCAAATTGATTTTAATCCTAGCTATTAAATCTTAATTTTGAATGTTAGTAACACAAATCTTTTACGAAGATATAAGCCGACTTCAAGGCAATCGAAATCAGATTCCAAGTTGCTTCCCAATGGTTTTAAGAAATAAAGATTTTGCTTTTTGCTTTTTAGTGCACTTTTCATATTTTTTGAAGGCATTTCAATGTTTTGCTGTCGGATACACACCTCTTCCATCCTTTCTTGTCTGCTGCAAGTGTCACAGTTTATCTACGTCACTCTAATTACGTTTCTTTCAGCTTCTCCAGTACTACACGTAAGCCTCTCTTGTGGTTCCCTGTCTTCACTTATTCGTAGGATATCATTAATAAATTTAAGTTGTGTTCTACCGATACTTCTTTCTGTCAAATTTGATCTTCATTTGTTTACTTTAATTATGTCCAGCTCCTTTAGTTTTAATAGTTTTGTATATAAGCCTCTTTCATAATTATCTGTTTGCAGCAATTTTTTTCAGTTCAATCCAGTTATTGGTTGAATATCATCAACGTATTACTGTTGTGGACTATGGGAATTTCTTCTGTTCAATTTGAATAACATTTAATTACTCTAATCCTGTTTTGTCGAGCTCGGTTCTATTTCTTCGATCTCGCTTCTTTGATCTGTTCCTCTATCATATTCCAACGTTCTGACAGGCTCATCCTGATTGTCCATAAAGACAGATGTTAAATTAAACATTTCATTTCTCTGATTAATTTCGATAAGGAATTGATTCGAACATCAGAGCCTCCAGTATAGTGATTGCTTATGTATTTCGTCAACTTTTTTGTAGAAAAGTTTCCATCTGGCGTCATGTTCACTTACAATATCATAGATCTCCGTGATAATTGGGTGTAGGTGGGTATCCTTAATTAGACAAGCCCCAAGGGCTTCTATACAATCAGGAGATATTTGTGTTTTGTGAAGTTGAGATAGTTTGTCGCGTAGGTATCCCAACGTAGGCGAAACGTAGGCAGAAAAACCTGATATAATTGAATTTCTGCTGATTGATTACTTTTGTTGTTGCTTTGTCCAGACCCGTAAACAAATCAAAACAAAGTCACAACCAGGGTCGATAACTGAACATGTTGTTCGTTACTCAATTATGAAGTTACTCTTCTTGCCAATTTACTGGTACAATACAGTTACCAATTTTTCTAAAAATATTCACATCCTTCAGTTTAACAGTTTAACAGAGGTTAAATTCTTCACTTCGCCATTTTTCAATTAAACGAAGACACGAAGACTAACTTATTTGTGTCCCTGCGGTAACCATATTTTATATTTTTCTTTGTGCTGATAGTTTATTTATCTAGATTTTAACAGATTCATGTTTCTTCAAGGTTTACACTCAACAGCAAATTAAACGCGAATCTCAAATAGGTGGTAGGAATGTCGATTGTTTTTATATGTTTGAAGCTGATTTTATGACCTTGCGTCGTGTACTGAAAATCGGTCTTAAGCTGTAATTATCAATTTTCCATACAGAGACCAGAATTTCTATAACGCTGGTCTCAATAATTAAATGGCGTTAAAAAATATGTGTGACTTCCTCAATATCACAAGTCGCTACCGTGTGTTACCTATAGTACCTACTTACTTGTAAAATTATACAGTTCGGCATATTTTGGAGCTACATTCATTAAATCATCAAAAGCATAACCGAGTTCAGCCATAACGAGTAATGGTGGTACTCTGTCACATTTCTTGTAATGCCATCTGGGAGGAAATTCTTCCCTTTTGTAAACGTAAAAATGACCAGTTATTTCCATACCTTTTTTAAGTTTTTTATATACTGCTTCCTCAAAACCTAAAAATGATAGGCTGGTCCATTAATACAAATAGAGACGTTGATTATATTTATGTGAAGTAAATATACCTGGTTTTGGATATAACTGTATAAATGGACTGGATCCTGCTCGTAGACAAGTATTAGGTATTAAATGCTGACTTACGTTAATAAAACGCGGTGGCGATACATTCAGCAATCCATGATCACTTATATGAATTACGTGAGCATCTGATAAACCATGCTTTTGAAGCTGATCCTAAAAAAATTACTCTGTAAAAGCTCTTAAAGTTATAAAAAGTATAATTAAAAGAATGAATTTCTGTAAATGAACGTTTGTCATGAGTCTAAGGTAGATTTTTTTACAGAAGAAATGTTGTCAGAAATTTAAAATTTGTATAGACAAGATACGTTAATTTCCTGAAGTTTAAAACGTATCGTTCAGAAATAATCTTTACTTAAAAGAAAACGCACTACCTTGCTTATAGAGCTATAACTTCTTGTTTTTCGTGACTAAAATACTAGGCAACTTTAAGAATCGATAAAAAAATCGAATAAAATATAATTTTATTCACAATCGTTTAAAAATAGACGTTTTTCCACCCTACAAAACAGTTGGAAAGTAGACAATTGTTAACCAGGGTGAAAAGTAGCTACTTTCCACCCGTTATCTTTGGTTACGCGCCTACACAGATAGAGATCATTAAATTGGCAAAAATGACAAACGTTTTATATCGGTATCGGTATATAGGCAACCAGTATAACGACAAAATCCAAAACAAAACTTTAGTGGATTAAAATTTCTGTAAAAACTTATGTATGTACTGAAAAAACCTTGGTAAAAAACATTGAGATAAGTCTATATTAAGTTAAACCAACATCCGGCACCCGAAGAACGAATAAAGTAAACTATAACGATACGGCACAAGCCGAACACACATCGGAAAGAAAGGACAAAAAAATAACCTCTAATGTAAACAATAGATGTTACCAACTACGTTTTGTAACGATTACGAATTCCAGAATAATAACGAATTGTATATTAGAATAAACTATTGTGTAGACATTATACATTTTTATTAATTTCAGTGGAATTTATTATTAAGAAAAACGTAACAATAACAACAACAGAGCGAACAATAGGTAGGTACCAGGTAGGTAAATATTATAATGGTTAACATAAATTTAAAGACTATTTGAAGCGTTAGAATTAGTATATAAGTAAAAATTTATCGTAGAATTATCGTGTCATTGATTATTAATTGTTATTCCCACTTTACAATTTTCATTGAAGAAAGAATATTTTTGTGTGCTGTATGTTGGAAAAGGTTCTTTTTGATCATGGGTTAACATGTCCGCAATTTTTGATTGGCTCTCTAGTCAATTTTCAACATAACCTTCAGCAACAGCACTTGTTTTCCAACCTCCTAAACGTTTTAAATTGAGAACATCTCCACCATTATTTACAAATAAAGTAGCTACGGTTCGATAAAAAACAACGACCAGTATATGTTTCTATCTTGTCTAATTGTAAATAAGCGGAATTTTTTTTGGGAAATTCAGCCACAGAATTGTGTCCTAATGGCTGCTTTGTTAATTTTCCACGTCTGACTTGCAGAATTAATCTATCTTCTGTAATTATTTGTATCCACTATTTGTTGTTAATGACAAAAGCTATCGACTGATGCGTTTTTGTGTCAGGAATAACAATGACACATTTTTCTTTTTTAGATCAACATGATTTATTTTCATTTTGAATAGTTCATTAGTTCGACAGGCGTCGGAGATGCCAATTATTAAAGCAACCTAAAAGATTTATGAATGAAATTATACATGTAGGTGTTTATTCTGAGGAAGAAAATCAAAAATTGCATCCTGTAAAAATGTTTCAATTTCTTGTTTTTTAAATACACTGGATTCCTTAGGTTTATACCTCACATTTTGTTTTTTTAAAAATTTTCCATATTTTGATATATCAACATTATGTTTTATTCAAACGACAGCTATTAAAAAAATTAAACCAAATCCAAAGATCAACATGCCTTCTCGTAACAGGAGCAATGCGAAGCACACCGACCAGAGCAATGGAAGTCATACTCGGTCTCACCCCCCTTGATATATTTGTTAAGGAGGTCGCATTGATGACCATGGTACGCTTTCGCACGGTTGGTATCGAACCCACTGTAGGGACTGGCACCCATAGGGACAGTCTGTGGAGGGAATCGATAAAGGTGATACCACTCTTACAGGCAGACACGGATGCCGTCGCACCAAGATTTGTCTTTGACAAACCCTACAAAATATTAACAAACAAGACAGCAGACCCCAACGTAGTGGACGCTCTGAGCGTATATACGGATGGATCAAAAACAAAGCAAGGTGTGGGATGTGGAATTTACTCTAGATCCTTAAACCTAAAAATAAAATGGGCTATGGGTGG
The DNA here is from genome assembly GCA_964028335.1 of Altica lythri. Taxonomy (NCBI): domain Eukaryota; kingdom Metazoa; phylum Arthropoda; class Insecta; order Coleoptera; family Chrysomelidae; genus Altica; species Altica lythri. The sequence continues at coordinate 38,388,405 of OZ034808.1, read as the reverse complement.
CTTGTCAAGTGTGGTTCAGTGAGAACTCACAGGCATAACCATAGCTGCAAAAGAATTAATCAATAGGAACATCACAGGCAAGAATATAAAGATATACAGACTGCCGACAAGCACTACTGACCTTGAATAGATCACGTTTCACTTCAAGTTTAGTACTAGAATGTCACCAATTTCTAACTGAGGTCAGCCAGAATAACGTGGTCACTTTCAACTGGATCAAAGGACATGGGAACTCTAAAGGTAACCGCATTGCGAACAATTTAGCAAGGAGGGCTGCGGGCTACAAATATGTTAGCTCTCGCCCATCTACCAAGCTAACATTGTCCGCAGTCGTGGACCTTATCAAACAGCACTCTCACCAAAACTTTATACAGTGCTGGGATGAAACTACGAACTGTAGACTGGCCAGAGAGTTATTACCTCATCCTGGCGAGGAAACAGCAAAAAGATTTAAGGCATTGACCAGATGAAATCTCCGAACAGCTGTGGGAATCTTGACAGGTCACTGCCAATTGCGACAAAATCTCTTTAGGATGAAATTAACAGAATCGCCGCTATGCAGAGGCTGCGAACAAGAAGAGGAAACAGTAGAACACATAATGTATGACTGCTCTGCTTTTTCTGAAATCAGAAGATCCGTGTTGGGCGAGTACTGGCTTACACCAGCCGATGTCAGGGAGATCCCCCTCGGGAGCCTCATCACCTATTTTAAATCACTAGGCCTGGTGACAGCCTGAGGTGAGGATATCCCTACACACGGGAGGATGCACAATGGGTCATATGTGGCCTCAGTGCTAGCACTAGCTCGCCCCTCTCCAAATTTCCAGATCCAGATCCAGATTATGTTTTATTCGTATTGTATTCTTTAACATTGAATAAATAGACCAAAGGGTGGAAGGTTCCTTTTTTTAAGTAGCAATTTTGGCAAAAAAGGTGAGAGGTATCAAGGGACACCCGGAGGGAAAGAAGTTCCTTTCGATTAATTAGAGAAGTAATTGTAATTTGTAAACACAATAGATTGTTTATACATACATAAGCCTTTATTATTGTCTGTATAAAATCTCCACTTACCTAACTCCATTAGCAATATCCAAAATTTGTGGGGAGCCACAAATGTCAGGATATTTTATTGTTATTATTTTCTATTATTTTATTATTTATTATCTACAAAAACCTGTATAAACTTAAAATTAAAAAAATAACATACTAAAGGAGACCCACAAACAAAAAAGCCAAAACATACAGTAATATATTGTCCTGTTTGTTTATAACATCTTTAAATATATATTATTTTATTTATAACATCGAAATATGTATATACTTGATAAGACTAATCCACTCCTTCCTTTCCACATCATTTGTGGGAAAAGTAAAAAAATTGCAGTTTTTCTGCTCGCTATAATGTTTGCAATTGGGGACGAAACACATCACCATTTTTACTGCAACAGAATACTATTTAATAGTCAAAGAATACATAATTAATTACAAGATTACCATAATAAAATTTATAAACTTGTAAACAAAACATAACCTCAATTCCACTAAAATGCATATAAAATTTGAACACTTACACTAACTTTCAATGTTTATTCACTATCACAAATTGGATACAATAGGTCGTATGAAAAGTGTCCGGAAAACGCTAAGATTTTTGATTAGAAACCACTACAAGTAATAGAAAAATCTTTTATGGCTTTTTCAATGCAAATATGTTTTGTTTGGAAAGATTTTTAAGCTCCTCCCATAGCTGACGTCACACTTTTGTATCCATTGTAATATATCTATCTATGAGAGAGAGGGAGAGAGAGTTATTTATATTTTGGTCTGTGAGAGAGAGAAACATGCGTGTGTCGTGTCATTGTGTCGTGACAACTTTTGGTATGAATGTTTTTTGGCTAGCTCCTAGCGTCAGTCGTAAACTGTTCGTAACGCCCGAAAGGGAACTTCGTTCCAATAAGCAGTTTTCCAAAATTCCGGTTGGAATTCTTTTTTCAATACACCACTCGTGGTAAATTTCGTACGTTTCCTCATACCTTTTGTTACTTTTGTCAGGTAAGAGATTTAGAGTCACCGCTTGAGCAGTCTCACGTATTTCTTTCATTGTCAGACATATTGCAATACTCTCAATTACAAAAGAGTAAACCACGAATTATTATAGAAATAAAGTTCACGTCAACGATAAATGTCAAATTTATCATAGATTACTAGACAGGAAGATTTGTCTGAAATAAATGTTTCGCACAATTGATTAGGTACTTTATTTATTAATTGAATCATATTATTTTTAAACGATTGTGATTAAAATAGTATACATACCTCGGTGGAAGTACCATTTTTTTCCAGAGAAATTGTTAACCGAGGCCATAGGCCAATGCGAACAATCTTTTTTTCTTGAGAAAAATGAAGTACTTTCCACCTCGGTATGTACTATACCACTTCACTACTTCTAACCGATAATATAGTTTACAATATTAGTAGTTTAAAAAAAGTAAACCGATAAATATGTAAAATAAATGCGGTCAAAAACTGGAAATGGCAACATATTACGTGCAAACTTCAAAAAGCAGCCAATATATGTTAGAGATTGTATTAAACATAAAATATTTTTAAAAGATTAGTATTTGTAAAAGGTTCTATATTTTTTAGCATCCGCAGAATTCTTTTATTAATCAGATATTCATTAATTCGCAAAAAATCAAATGTTACTTTTTGTATGCAACTCATACAAGTTTCTATTAAAGAATGTTATTAATAATTATTTCACATGCCATGTTGTTATTTCTACTTTTGACTACATTCCTTACTAATGATCCAATGTCTTCAATTTTGTACCTTATTGTTGTGCATAAATAATATAAATAGTTTAAAAATGCTTACTTCTAGATAAGCTGTTAAATCATCAAGTTTTTTTAATATATTCTTAAACTCTTGTGCATGTGTTCCTAAAGCATGACCATGTGTATCTGGTTCTTCCAAATAAAACATAATTAAATTTGCTGGTTTATCTTTGTTTAGCAACCAAGAAATTATCTAAAATTGTGTTTAAACATAATCAATTTTATTAAGGCTTATATGAACATGAAAATCGTTTAAAATAGTATATTAAGTATGGAGAACGGTAGGTAAGGGTTTTATACCGATCGAAGACAATTATTGTCTGAGATCGGTTACCCTTAACGTTCGACATGCTTATAACGTTTTTTGCACGATTGATACCATTATAAATTATAAAATTAAACATTTTCGTCATATTGACTAGTTTCATTCATTTTATCAAGATGGATACTTTGGTTGTTAGGTAGTTACTAGGGTGCATAACAACAATGGAGAATTGAGTTTTTATTTAGTTGTCAATAATTTTAAGTACAATTTTGATTATTATAAATTAAAATATGAGCGAAAGTGAATTTGAAGAAATTGAACGGGCTTGGGAAGAAGGGTGTTCCGCAATTATTCCCGAAAAATCCAAAATCCGTTATCAAAATACCTACCAAAGTTTTAAAAAATGGTGCGAAGGCAAGAATTTAAGAATCGATGAAAAGACTCTATTGGCATATTTCGTTCAAAGACATATGCAGTTGAAAGCTCCTGGAAGCCTCTGGGCAGAATATTCAATGATTAAATCCACCGTTTTTCGTTATGATGGCATTGATATTTCCAAGTTTTCAACTTTGATCGCGTATTTGAAGAGAAAAAATGTTGGCTATAGACCTAAGAAAGTGAGCATTTTTACACGGGAGCAATTGGAAAATTTTCTGATGGAAGCACCGGATGAAGAATTTCTAATTCACAAGGTAATGTAAGCTAGTTTAGGTAAAAGAAACTCTAATGAAGATTTTTTCATAATTTGTAGGTCGCAATGATATTGGGAATATCTGGTGCCTGTAGAAGAGAAGAATGATATAATATTACTATGAATGACATCCAACAAACCGATGGTTTAATGATTGTAAAAGTACCCAATACAAAAACGAACATCCAGCGTACTTTAACAGTCGTTAATAAACCAGACGATAAAATTCCATATTTAGAAATTCTGCAAAAGTATATAAAATTTCGTCCATTACAAGTAAAATCAAATCATTTGTTCTTAAGATACACCAAAGGAAAATGTTGTGCTCAAGTAATAGGGAAAGGGACAATCGGGGGCTGGCCTTCTCAAATTGCCAAATTCTTAAATTTGCCTAATCCCGAGAACTATACTGGCCATTCGTTCAGGAAGACATCAGCAACGCTTTTGGCTAATAAAGGTGTTGATGTCCTCGGATTAAAGCATCATGGAGGTTGGCGTTCATCGACAGTGGCAGAAAGCTATGTAGAAGATTCTCTTCAAAATAAAATAGATTTTGCCGAAAAAATATTGTGCAATACTAGTAATACTACTAATGTATGCGATTCTGCAGGAGTTTCTGTTAGAAGTGAAACCACAGCCCAAACAAGTGGGATTTTATTAAATAAGTTTCAATATTAATAAATAATTCGTTAGTTTTCTTTATTCTTTCAAAAAATAAATTAAAATTAAGAGATTTTTTAACTCGAAGTCAAGTGAATTACTTACCGTCGAGTTGGAGTACTTACCGTCGAGTTGGATTACTTACCGTCGAGTTGCTAGTAAATGTCACCTACTGACGTAAAATCTATCACGGTAAACAGTCAAAAATGATCAATCGTGCAAAAAGTGTTGTTGTCACTTTTCAGTAAATAAAGGGCATATATAGAGAAGATAATATGCAGTAATGCAGACCTTCTTGTTGATATCGACAAGTAGATGGCTGACCGAGTCGGTAAATGGTTGAAAATGTTCACACAGACGTTTAGCCATCAACTTACCGATGATTAGAAGATGATCTTAAGCGTATTATGAGATTATACATAACATCTAAAAAGATTACTGCATATTACCTAGATCATTTATTATGTTTTGCAAAATCTATTTTGCAAAAATAGGCCTCAAAATATTGTTTTAAAGTTCAATATAGTCAAGAGAAACTAATAAAATTTTAATTACTAACCATATCAACCCTTACATGCCAGTCCATGTTATGATCATAGTCTTGTAAATAGGTTATAGTTTTACCCTGGTAAGGAAATGATGTACCTGGCCACATCATTGCTCCAGAATGTCTGGTACGACCATGATCTTCGTTCCATCGCTAAAAAAAAGTTATATCATATTTTAATGTAAGATAGGCGCGAACTAATCAAGAAATCAATACACTCAATACAGAACACATTTTGTTAATCATATATCAGTTCTAATACCAACTCCAAGTCTTTTAGAAATTTTCCATTAGAGAGTAAAATAACTTACTGTAAGGTCCAACTTTGTCACTATCCAGTGGTAGCTTGCTGTAGTAGATGTTCAGTCACCTAAACTTAGTGAATACACAGTATGAACTTGTTGTAGTAGATATTCAGTTACCTTGGGTAACAATGAAAAATAGTAATATTGGAAAGACTCCTTCGTCAGGTTTTAAAGCTTTATCACAGATAAGAGCAGCATCCTAAAAAGGTGTATTAAAGAGAAGTAGCAGAAAGATAGTAGCTGAACCAATAATCTTATAACACTCATAATTAATTAAATACTGGGACAGGAATACATGTTTGGTTAAAGTTATATTAACTATCAACCCAATAGGCAGACATGCAGAATGCAGACAAAAATACATACTATGGAAATCTTTTTAGAAGATCAGAAAAGACCAACGTAAAGTAAGTCGAAGAGGAACAATAGGTAGTGGCTAAAAGTAAGAATACGTCATCTATCCAGGAACAACTAGATATTGTCTTAGGTAAACATGTGTTAGAAAGACAAAAACGTTCAGCAGAAGTACATATTGAAACACTTATGGGGACTTTAACAAAATTTTATTAACAAAATTGTTAAGATACACAAAACTCTGCTGGATAACGTCTAAACTGCTTGACAATACAATAAACTATTTGAACTTGAACTTCTGTTAATCCCCATACATCCCCTTATATACAACAAATGAACATTCTGGGAAATGCTAGAAACATTATTTAATCTAGTCAGTGTGTTTAGAACTTTCTAGAATATTTTAGAAACATTATTTAATCTAGTCAGTGTGTTTAGAACTTTCTAGAATTTTCTAGAAACATTATTTAATCTAGTCAGTGTGTTTAGAAGTTTCTAGAATAACCGAAAAACAATCTTTCAGATAAAGGTCCTTTCCTTTACGGTTATCCCGTTACACTGCCCCCTCCTTAAATTCATTCCTTCTGGAATGTTATATCCTACATCGGAATCCCGAACACTCCTTGAGCCAGCCAAACCATCTTCTTGGAACTGCTGCACATCTCCACTGTGGTTTCCCTGGTAAGGCGCCAAACGATCATGATGGACCACGACGGGTTTCCCTCTGGGAATTTTCGCGATGCGATAATTGACATCGTTAACCTTCTTCTTGATGGTGTATGGACCTTTCCAGTTCTTCTGTAATTTGGGACAAATACCTCGACGCCGTCGGGGGTTATAGAACCAGACTAAATCTCCAACTTGGTAACTCTTTTCCATTGTCCGCGTGTCATAGTAACTCTTCATCCAATCACTAGATAATTGAAGTTTTCCACGCACCAGGTTGTGTATATTCATCATTCGATTCTGTAGATTGGCAACATATTGTTCACGGGCCACTTCTTCACCAGGTTTACAACCAAACACCAAGTCACATGGTAGTCTCATTTCTCTACCGAACAAGACCTTCGCAGGCGTTTGGCCAGTTAATTCGTTAACGGCCGATCAAATTGCCATTAGAAATAGTGGAATATGTCGATCCCAATCCCTCTGACACTCTGACACCACTTTTGACAGATAGTTGGTTATAGTCCGGTTCATTCGTTCCACCATTCCATCAGACTGAGGGTGCATCGCTGTGGTTCTCGTTTTGTGGATGCCTAATCTTTGGCAAACTTCTTGAAATAGCTTGCTCTCAAAATTTCTCCCTTGGTCTGAATGTAATTCTAGTGGTACCCCAAATCGGCTTACGAATTCTTCAACTAATATATTTGCTAAAGTGGTGGCTTCCTGATTGGGAACTGCATAGGCTTCAACCCATTTAGTGAAGTAGTCCATTATAACAAAGATGTATTTGTTTCCTTCAACGGTCTGTCGAAGTGGCCCCAATACATCTACTGCGATTCTTTCAAAAGGACTTCCGATCAGATATTGCTGCATATCCGCTTTCGGTTTTCGGTGCGGACCATTACTGGCAGCACATGTGGTGCATTTACGACACCAATCTTTAACATCGTTAGTGCAGTTTACCCAGTAAAATCTATTTTGGATCTTTTGCAGCGTTTTCGTGACACCCAGATGTCCTCCGGAACTATCATTATGCATCTGTTTTAAAATTTCCGGTACGGCATTTCTTGGGACCACTATTTGTTTCCTTGTTTCTGTGCCCTCGGAATTTTCTACAAGTATTTTAACGAGCCCACCGTCCAAAATTAAAGTGTTCCATTGGGTCCAGTATGCTTTTACAGCAGGAGAGGATGAGGATATCTCTCTCCACAACGGACGACAGTCCATTCTCTTACATTCTCGAATCTTTTTCAGAACGGGATCGTTTTCTTGTTGCTCCTCCAGCATAGAGCTCTCGTCTTCTGGTACAACCTTAACTAAGGCAAGTTTTTCCTCGTTCTGCTCCATGCGGGTACAGTGGGGGCAATCAGGTCGACATGGCCTTCTGGAAAGTGCATCAGCATTACGATGTCTTGTTCCAGGTCTGTGCTCAATTTCAACACCATATTCCTGCAGTTTTTCGAGCCATCTTTCAAACGCCTCTTGACATTCCTTATCCCAACAGGAAGACTTATCTTGTTCTGTCAAACGTGTCAAGGGTTTGGCGATGTCTCCAAAATTCTTGACATACCGTCGGTAATAGGAACAAAGACCAAAGAAACTTCGGAGCTGATGTTTGTCGATAGGGATTGGCCATTCTTGAACGGCTTGAATCTTAGCGGGGTCCACAGCAACGCCATCCTTGCTTACGTTATGTCCTAAATAGTTGACCTGTCTCTGGAAGAAGTGGCATTTCTTAACATTCAATGTTAGATTAGCGTTCTGTAATCTTTTAAAGACTTCTTTCAGGTTAGATAAATGTTCCTTAAAGGTCTTGCCCATTATGATGATGTCGTCTAGATAAACTAGACAAGTTTCCCATGACAAACCCCGGAGAATGTTCTCCATTAGCCGTTCAAACGTCACAGGAGCATTACAGAGGCCAAACGGAAGGACCGTGAATTGCCATAACCCTGATCCACTGGTAAAGGCAGTCTTTTCTTTGTCTGCAGGATTCATTTTAACCTGCTAGTATCCGCTTTTAAGGTCCAAGGTAGAGAACAAAGTAGAACCTGCCAAATAGTCGAGGGCATCATCAATCCTTGGCAGAGGATAACTGTCCTTCTTAGTGACATCATTAAGCTTCCGATAGTCGACACAAAACCGCATTGATCCGTCTTTCTTTCTCACTAATACCACAGGAGAAGCCCACGCACTACTGGATGGTTCGACTATGCCATTTTGAATCATTTCTTTAAGGGCTCTATCTGCTTCTTCCTTCTTAACTTGAGGCATCCTTCGGGGTACCTGTCGAATCGGACGTGCATCACCAGTGTCAATTTTATGTTGGACAACATCAGTTCTACCAAGTTTACTTTTAGAACCAAATACAGGTTTATAACAATAAAGTAGATCTCTTACCTGTTTCTTTTCTAATTTTGACAAAGAGGAATCTAATTTTGTCATTAATTGTTCGATTTCGTTCTTCTTGTAGTCGGGAAATTACAATATTTAGTTACTGAGAGTAAGATTTTTTTATAAAAATAAAGAAGAAATGATCAAGGATGCCTTTTATAATCAACTTGAAAGAATAAAAGATAGGATGTCCAAACAAGATATACAAATTATTTACGGAGACTTTAACGCTAAAATAGGCAAAGAAGATAACCTTAAACCGACAATAGGAGAACACAGCCTACATGATATTTCCAATGATAATGGACAAAGACTTGTAGAACTATCAGCCTCCAAAACATACTTATCAAATCTACTATGTTCCAACACAAAAACATCCATAAACAACATGGGTCTCCAACGATCGTGTCACCCGAAATCAAACCGACCATGTAGTGGTTGACGATAGACACGGAAGCAATATACTCGATGTCCGGAGCTTAAGAGGAGCAGACGAAGACACAGACCCTTATTTAGTGAGAGCAAAACTAAAGCTTAGAATATGAACACAGCAGCACAACAAAACTAATACTACGACGCAATGAAATAATCAAAGTTATATAACAATGAAGAACATCTCAAATTCAGACAAGAACTGGAACGAGGTCTGGATCAAGAAGAAGAGAAAAATTACATTAATGAACTCTGAGGAATAATAGAAGAAACAATCACAAAGACATCAGAAGAGGTTCTAAAAAAAAAGAAAGTAACAACAGCTACAAAAAAGACAGATAGCCAGAAGTGCTATGATGAGACGAACAAAACTATAGCAGAATATGTCAGTGCCCGCAAAGAAACCAGGAAACTAATCAAGAAGAAAAAACGAGAATATGAAATACAGAAATTCGAAAAAATGGAAAGAGAAGGAAGAAAGCCAACTACACGTGAATTCTACAAATCTGTCTCTAAAGAAAAAAAAGGGTTTTAAATCCAACTCTATCTCTGCACTGCGAAAAAAACGTAGTAAGCGAGATAAAACTTATCGAGTCCTGTAGAGAATATTTTCAAAGATTGCTAAATATGAGACCAAAGAGATACATCAAGAAAATGTATATACAACCGTGGATCTAACACTACACGAGCCATCTTTTGTAGAAAACCATCGAATCAGATAAATTAAAGAACTCGAAAGAACCAGAACCAGGAGCTGCTGAATTTTGGTGGAGATGCTCTTCATAGTCAGCTTTATAAATTAATAGCATTCATCTGGAGAGAACACAAGATACCGTTGAAACGGCAAGAGAGCATTATAATACCGATTCATAAAAAAGGAGATATAATAAAGAGCTCTAACTATCTCATTAATCAATACTACATACAAAGTCCTGTCGTATACATATATTACTCAGAAGGCAAACACCGTTTGTCGAGAATTCAGTATACAAAACGGTTATCAGGCCTATAATCACATACGGATGCGAAACGTGGACGATGACCAAAGCTTACGAAGAAATGCTTAGAAGATTCGACAGGAAAATTCTCAGAAGAATCTTCAGACCCCAACATGACCCAAAGACTAACAAATATCGCATTAGAACGAATAACTTAAACAGTTGTATAAAGACAGTGATATTATCCAAGAAATTAAATACACAGATTACATCACGATCGGCATGTAAAATTGATTTGGGAAGAGCAACCAATTGGAAAAAGATCGCTAGGACGTCCACGTTTGCGCTGGAAAGCTAACTTTAAAGCAGACCTGGTAACAATGAATCTGTCGGCGGACCCAGCCATGATAGATTATCGTGTTGAATCGAGGCGAGTTTTACAGTCAGCCAAAACCCACCAAGGGTTGTAGTGCTACATAAGAAGAAAAAGAAGTAAGATTTTTCTACCTGTGAAAGGTAAGTCAATGTGTTGATCATGTATTGGGCTAACATAATAATAATGGAAATAATAGCCAGAAGGAACAGAAGAAGTGACACTGAAAGATTAAACTTTTATATGCTCTTAAACTGTACGGTAAAGTGTGAAGTTCTGCGCCAATATCTCGAAACGATGGATTAAAGGGAAGCAGTTAAAATACATATCCATCTAGAAACTCAGTACTAGCCTAAACTAAAATCTGTTTTAAGAAGCCCAAAAAAGATCAGCACCAATACCAAGAGTTTCTTTATCCAGATAGATGTATATGTCAATACAGTTATTAACGGCTTAGAGTTAGAAGTAAAAGATCAGAAGAACCACATACGACGATACATTGGAAAAACCCAAGGTTCTTAAGTTGAAAGGACAAATAATACGTATTAAACTAACTCTTCATAGTTCTAAGAGGATGAACAGTTACGTAGAGTTATATGTATCCACTTAAAACCATTTGGTGATCATGACTCACTAATAAAATGTGTATTAAGAAGCTTAAACATAACCAGAATTAACTAGAGTAAGACTTTTAGTAACTTCGGAAAAGAAGAAAAAGAGATGTGCATTCAGTGAGTTATAGTTAGAAACCACAAGGTAATTGTGACTTGAGTTATAACACAGACAATAGAAATATGTACCTACTAGGAAACGCAAATAAAACTAGTAAAAGTACATGCACAGGGAGCTTGACTTAGACTCTACATCAACATAGAAAGGAAGATCAAAAAAGTTCAGCAGGAAAATAGATATTGGTTAAATATAATTCACCAAAATGCTTAGTACATTTTCTTACTAATTGTACTGTGCAAGGATATATAGAAAGAAATCTACTATAATCTAGAAACTTAATTTTTTTCTAGATATCAACCTATTATTCATAGAATAGCAGTTATTCCAAGACTTTAAAAACTAATATAATTAATTAAACAAAAAAATAATCATACATTACTCTTACCCAAATTGGTTTAATATCTTCATTATAACTATATAATTCGGTAGAAATCCGTTTTAGTGTCTGAGTTTTCATATCTATATATGAATTTCCTATGACACCATGAGTTTCAGGATAAAATCCAGTGGCTGTAGAATGATGGTTGGGGAATGTTTTGGTAGGAAAAACGTTAAACATATAATCTGCGTAAGTCCCACTGTTTCTTAGTCGTATCATGTTGGGAAGATATTCAATGTCGTACAACTTAAAGGCATCGTATGATACTATAATTAAAATTGGATGAACTGATATTGTAGATGCTACATTGAGTAATGCACAAAGCACGGTAATTTTGAATAGCATTCCAACATTGAGTTAGTTTTAGGATTTTGTGTCCGATGTTAAACACACATTGGTTCGAGTTGACAAAGATATTGATTTGACACTGCATCTTTTAACAAAAGTCAGAATCCTATCAAATTACAGAAAAGAATTTTAAATCGGATTTTCATTGGTTGTCGATCTTATACAAACACATCTTTATATAATTGCACGATATTCACAATCCAAATTCCACATACTTCGTGTCCCACGTGAAACAATAAGCTCACAAAAGGACAATAATAGAGATAATAGATATAAATAGAGGTAAGACATACGGCTGCCTGTCAGCCCGAAAGTCCGACGGTTAGAAAGAGAGAGAAGAGCGCAGTACCCTATCCACAGATTAAGGTATAATTTTGACCCTATCTGTCTCTTTATGCAGTAAAGGACAGTTTCTGTTTCAAATATTAAAACAGATGTAACAAAATATAGTAGATACAAGCATAAGTTTTTTTAAAAGCGAAATTATAATATATTGTAACGGGATAGCGATTAAGAAAATGACCTCTACTTGAAAGACTATTTTTTTTGGTTATTTGTTTTAGAATGTTCTCTCTCTTTCTAGTGTGTAATGATTAGGTTCGATTTATGTTTCGCGTAAATTCTAGATTGTTTATTTGTCCTATATATGGAGGGACCCTCCATAGTCCTATATAAGGGGATGTATGGGTAGTTAAGGGGAGTTCAAATAATTTTTTATAATTCACGTTCACAAAGTTTCTATTTCGACATTAAAAACAGTATCGAAATAGAATCATTGTAACACTGTTTTTGGTAACTTTTTGTTTTACACAATTGGTTGCACTGCACTGATTTTCAACGAAAGAGTTCAGGTAGTAAATCAAAAAGTATGTTGTAGTAAATTATTAACTACATTATCAGCGTTATTGCTAAATTCGGAATATTTTATACAAATTTGACAAACATTCTAATTTAAAATCATTAAAACTGACAAGTGTCAAAACTGTCAAGATTCCCAACATAAATAAATATTTCGAAAAACTCTCATTTTATTTTTTTTTTATACTTTTAAAAGTTCATTATAAAAAATAGTATGTAACACTCGAATTACAATGACGGTTTCTAGTACTCGTTCTTTGCGAAACTCACCGCTTCGCGGTTCGTTTCACAAACTGAACTCGTACCACGAAACCTCTGTCATTGTAACACTTGTATTACAATATACTATTGAATAGTTCATTGTATCAGTTTAGACGTTGTCCAGCAGAGTTCTGTGTATCTTAACAATTTTGTGAATAAATTGTGTTAAAGTCCCCATAAGTGTAATTGGTGTCAGGTGTGGGGTGAAGATACAAGAATGCTTGGAAAGAAGATAAATGAACTATTGGTGGTTAAGCTTAGAAGAGAGCTCGAAGAATTGGAGTAAGAGATTACTGGGACCAAATCTGTATTGTTGAATAGGCTCCGTGAATACTACCTAAGTAATAATTTGGACCCTGACGTTGTGGAGTTCGATGACCGGGTTCAAAAAGCAATTTCTGAACTATCACAACGAATGACGAGCCAACAAGAAGAACAAACTCAACAACTTTCCCAGCTTTCGGAACGAATAACGTGCCAACAAGAAGAACAGACGCAAAAATTTTCCCAATTAACCAGTCAGATAAGCAGCCAGCGCGAAGATATGTCCCAGCTGTCACTACGAATGACGAACCAACAAGAGGAGCTATCCAGTCAGATAAGAAGCCAGCGAAAAGAAATGTGCACTCTTCGTGATAAACAAAATCAACAAGTCGCCAACTTACGAGAAGAGCAAAATCAGCAAGTGGCCAACCTGAATCAGCAAGTGGCCAACTTCAGAGACGAGATTAACCAGCAAATGCAGTCCGAGATAGAAAAGCTTTAACGAAAACTGGAAGCTTGTCAACAAAACCAAACCATCCACCACGGCGACGGAGATGCAGGAAGGACGGAAACCTGCCACGTAGACGTCGAACGACGAGGAAACGGGGAGGCGACCCAATTACGAACGACTATGAAACCCCCGACCTTCGACGGGAAATTACCTAAAACAATTTGACGCAGCATCCAGAGCAAATGGATGGTCATCACAGGAGAAGGCATTGTCCCTAACCATAGCTCTGCGAGGCGAGGCTTTAGACGTCCTGCATTCATTGACACCGGATAAAGCTGACAATTTCGAGTTATTGGTTAATTGTCTAGAGATGCGTTATGGCCAAACTCATCTACAACCGGTATACCGAATGCAGTTAAAGAGCCGAAAGCAGAAAAATGGAAAAACTATCCAGGAGTTCGAGGTAGAACGCAGCTGAAGATTTCGTGGAGTGCCTGGCGGTCCAAACCTTTACCGATGGTCTTCGAGACGCGAAGTTGCAACGGGCTGTAAGGTTGGGGCGGCCAAGGTCTCTTGTAGACGCTTTGACCATTGCCCTGGAGTTCGATGCAGCGACGGAGGCCTCACGTGGAGTTGCTCGTCTAAGGGAAGTCACCGGTAACTACGACCATGCCGTTCATTTCGTCAGCGACGTCAAGGCGGTAGTGGAGAGATTGATGAAGATATCCCCAAAAAGAAAGCGCCCAGTGAGGTGTTGGAACTGCGGAGAACTAGGCCATATAAGAAATACTTGCCCCCAAAAAAAAAACTCTGCTGAAGTACCCCAGCAGCAGGAAAACTAGAACGGGTCGACTCCTGGAGGGCGACATCGACCCCAAACATTCCCGAAGCCCCTCACACCATTAAATTGACAACTCTGCGACATCACGTGGACAGCTTATATGTAGATGGCCTCATAGATGGAAAGAAATTTAGCATGCTGGTAGATACTGGAGCTACGGAAACTATCGTCCGACCATCCATCATTATGCAGAAGAAGATGTTGCCTACCAGTTGGAGACTGCGTACCGCTACCAAAGAATCTGCTAGAGTCTATGGTGAGATACAGGCGACGCTACAGTTTGGTTCAACCTCTCTTGTTCACTCGGTGCTGGTGGCTGACGTTGATGAAGATGTTGTTCTGGGCATGGATGTTATGCTCCACGGTGGTTTTCATTTGGATCTTAGCCGACGTATCCTTCGTACTGGTAATGAGGAAATATTCCTGCATCGAAAACAAGCTAACGGTGCCTCGATTAAGCTAATCGATGATATCGAACTTCCGTCGAGCACTTTTATAAATATCTGTTTGGCAGAAAATTACTGATTAGAACAGACCATGCCAGTTTAAAGTGGCTACTTAGCTTTAGGAACCCAGAAGGGCAGATGGCAAGATAAGATGGCTCGAAAAGCTGCAGGAATATGATATTGAAATCGAGCACAGACCTGGAACAAGACATCGTAATGCTGATGCACTTTTCAGAAGGCATGTCGACCTGATTGTCCCAACTGTACCCCCATGGAGCAGAACGAGAAAAAACTTCCATTAGTTAAGGTTGTGCCAGAAGACGAGAGCTCTATGCTGGAGGAGCAACAAGAAAATGATTTCGTTCTGAAAAAGATTCGGGAATGAAAGAGAATGGACCGTCGTCGTCCGTTGTGGAGAGAGATGTCCTCATCCTCTCCTGCTTTAAAAGCATATTGGGCCCAATGGAATTCTTTAATTTTGGACGGTGGGCTCCTTCAAAAACTTGTAGAAAATTCCGAGGGCACAGAAACAAGGAAACAAATAGTGGTCCCAAGAAATGCTGTACCGGAAATTTTAAAACAGATACATAATGATAGTTCTGGAGGACATCTGGGTATCACGAAAACGCTGCAAAAGGTCCGAGATAGATTTTACTGGGTAAACTGCACTAACGATGTTAAAGATTGGTGTCGTAAATGCACCATATGTGCTGCCAGTAATGGTCCGCATCGAAAACCGAAGGCGGAAATGCAGCAATACCTGGTCAGAAGTCCTTTTGAAAGAATCGCAGTAGATGTATTGGGGCCACTTGTACAAAGCGATGTAGGAAATAAGTACATCTTTGTTGTAATGGACTACTTCACTAAATGGGTTGAAGCCTACGCAGCTCCCAATCAGGAAGCCACCACTTTAGCAGGTATATTGGTTGAAGAATTCATAAGCCGTTTTGGAGTATCACTAGAATTACATTCAGACCAAGGGAGAAATTTTGAGAGCAAGCTGTTTCAAAAAGTTTGCCAAAGATTAGGCATCCACAAAACGAGAACCACAGCGATGCACTCTCAGTCTGATGAAATAGTGGAACGAATGAATCGGACTATAACCAACTAAATGTCAAAAGTGGTGTCAGAGTGTCCGAGGGATTGGGATCGACATATTCCACTATTTCTAATGGCCATTCGAATCAACAGGCCAAACTCCTGCAAAGGTCCTGTTCGGTAGAGAAATGAGGCTACCATGTGGCCCGGGAAGAATATGTCGTCGATCTTCAGAATCGAATGGAGAATATACACAACTTGGTTCGTGGGAAGCTCCAATTGTCTAGTAATTGGATGAAGAGGTACTATGACACGCGGACAATGAAAAAGAGTTACCAAGTTGGTGATTTAGTCTGGCTCTATAACCCCCGACGGCGACGAGGAATTTGCCCGGTCCATACACCATTAAGAAAAAGATTAATGATGTTATTTATCGGATCGTGAAAATTCCCAGAGGAAAACCCGTCGTGGTCCATCATGATCGATTGGCGCATTACCAGGGAAACCACAGTGGAGGTGTACAGCAGCTCCAAGGAGATGGTTTAGCTGGTTCAGGGAATGTGCGGGATTCCGATTTAGGAAATAACATTCCAGGAGGAATGAATCTAAGGAGGGGATAGTGTAACGGGATAGCCGATTAAGAAAAGGACCTTTACTTGAAAGACTACTTTTTTTTTGGTTATTTGTTCTAGAATGTTCTATCTCTTTCTAGTGTGTAATGATTATAAGGTTCGATTTATGTTTCGCGTAAATTCTAGATTGTTCATTTGTCCTATATAAGTGGATGTATGAGTAGTTAAGGGGAGTTCAAATAATTTTGAATAGTTCATTGTATTGTCAATCAGTTTAGACGTTGCCCAGCAGAGTTCTGTGTATCTTAACAATTTTGTGAATAAATTGTGTTAAGGTCCCCATAAGTGTTTCAATATGTTTATATAGTACTAGTTGTACCCGCGACGTCGTTCGCGTGGCGTGTGATTGTTGTATAAAAATTTCTCCCCCCACCCCGTTAAACAAATGGGAGAGAAATTTTTATACAACAGATGTTAAGTTAAAAGAAGACAAATACATCTGTGAAATCCGCATTCGAATCAGATCAGTAGTTTTCATGTGATGAGCGCACAAACATACAGACAGACAGACAAAAAAATCTAACCACATTTTTGGGTTCTATTTCGATGTACCCGCGACGTCGTTCGCGTGGCGTGTTGATTTTTGTATAAAAATTTCTTTCCTCACTTCGTTAAAGGGGTGGGGAAAGAAAGTTTTATACACCAGATGTTAAGTTGAAAGAAGACAAATACGTCTTTGAAAACCGCATTCGAATAGGATCAGTAGTTTTCATGTGATGCGCGCACATACATATACATTTCTACAGTTTTATTATATGTATAGATAGATAGATAGATGAGTAGATACAGAGAGAGGTAGAGTGGGCACAGCGATCTTCTCTCTCTATCCAACTGCGGATTAGCTCGAAGCTTGGCTGCCTATTCTATTTATAATATCTCTATCAAAAAGATTGCGAAGTTCCGACATGCCAACTGTCGTATCTGACATGATGTTTAATAGGCATGTTCACTAATGTTACAAATCCATCTAATTTTTTTTCTCTTATTAAATACAGTATTTAAAAACCTAAAATAAAATTAAAAGAACCTAATTTTTAGTCTGAAATTAAATAAAAACAATTTAAAATGCATTATTTATTATCTATTATCACGTGACTGCTAACACCATTTAGAGCGATATGACGTCACAGTTCGGTAAATAATCTAATTTATCTGTCATATTCAAGAGCCACCAGCGAACGACTACAATAGCTTACTTTTTTACATAATACATTGTATTACGTTATCACATTTGGAACTATAATTATGATATAAAACAAAAAAAATATTTAAAGAGAGGTTATGTACCTTAATTTCTTCTATTTAGATCCAATTTAAATACTTGTATTTACATTTTTAGTTTGCTAGTACTTACTTATATCAAAATGATCTTCACAAAAATGAC
Source organism: Altica lythri (assembly GCA_964028335.1). NCBI lineage: Eukaryota > Metazoa > Arthropoda > Insecta > Coleoptera > Chrysomelidae > Altica > Altica lythri. Next base: position 38,370,309 of record OZ034808.1, on the reverse strand, counting down.
TGGTACTTTTCGGTGACAATGATTGTGGGATTGTGGGTGTCTTTACTGCCTTTTAGCAAGTGTTAACCACTTTCTTCTTATTAGGATGTTCTTTGGAACGTTTATAAAAAGTTTCTGCGGTGTACCTACTTATTGAAGTATTCTTAGACATTGGCACTGCACAGTTTTTGTAAAACGACGTCATTTTTACAGCTTGTGATCAACAAGTTCTTAATAATTTAGTAAAATACAATGTACTTTAATGGAACGAGAGCTTTGTTTACCGGTTAGTGATGTAGTTTTAAATCAAGTGGCAGTACCTATGGAGTGTTTTGGCGGCAATTATGAAAACAGATCTTTCTATTAATTTTTTACTGAAATTAGTAATATTTTTTTGACAAAAATATATTTTTCGTGTTTATATAAGTTATATCTATAAAATAAAAGCAATTTGAAAAATTAGTGAACATGCCTATTGTCGAAAGTGAATTAAGATTAAATTTACAGAAATGTGGCTTAAATCGGTTCTTGATCTTAGTAATCAGGCTAAAAGTTGGAGCAATCTCGTAAAATTTTTGCGACGACGTAACCGTCCAATATTTAAATACAGTTAAATTTAACTCACTAACAATAGAACAAAAAATTAAAATAAAAGGTGTGGGTCGTCCAAAACCGAGTTTGGAAATCGGGATTATAAACGATCTTTTAAAATAAGATATTTATGAAAAAAATGCACATTTCTCTTTTTAAATAAAACAAATTAAAGGCCGAATTGAAAATAATATACAATCATTTATTTTAAAAAAGCATCAGGAGCAGTCCATTTGCTTAAATTTTTAATTGAAAATAATTTACAAACAGATTTCTCAGAGTGCTACAAGCACTAGATAATCACCGAAGCCGAACGTTACTTTTCTACATTAAAACCATTCAAAACTTTCCTTAGAAGTACAATTTGTCATAGTGGACTAACTGTTCTAGCAATGTATCTATTTAGTCGAGGCAATGAGGCACTATATAAAAATGCCAAAGATAGGAAATCTTTTAGGATAGGACGGATCGGAATGCGGTTTTTTGCATTTGCTTTTAAAAATTATTTACACCATTCCTACCTACTTTCTACCTAGTACAAACCGGAAGTTACATTGCTGCAGCCAAAAATGCTTTCAAAAAATGCATTTTTTGAGAGTTTTTTTTTTTGACAAATTTAATAACTTTGTAAATAAGAGTCAGAATTAGCCCAAGTTGAGTACCCAGGGGTTTTTAAGGTCGCTGATCACTATTATGATGTTCAAATTGACCCCCCGAACACCTGGAGCTTAGGAACGTCGACAAACGTCATTTCCGGGGACTATCCCGAACTTCATGCGAAGGAGAGAAACTTTACACCCGGGGATTTTTTAAGTCGTTGAATTCAAATATATATGGCACCGTCGAACACCCCACGGACACCAGGTGCGCCCTAAGCTGGACGCGGACGTTATCTTCGAGAATTTTCCTGGAAATGCCGACAAAAACGAAGCGAAAATCATGGCATCTTGTGTGCGCTGAATCGGAATTTCATGTGGAAAACGACACCCCGAACACCTGGGTGCACGCTAACCTATCTCTGAAAGTCATCCCCAAGGTTTTCCCAGACATAACTGAAAAATAGGAACCGACAATAGTAACGGGTGGTTTCTTGGGGTATTGCAGTCAAATATGGCACCGGCGAACACCCCACGGACACCTGTTGCGCCCTAATCTGGTTCTGAACGTCATCTCCGAGGTTTTCCTAGACACCATTAAAAAAGACGAACCAACAATTGTTACGGGGGGTTTCTTGGGGCGCTGAATTCAAATATGACATCGGCGAACACGCCACGTACACCTAGTGCGCCCTAACCTGGCGCTGAACAGTCCTCGCGGTTTTTCCAGAGACAATACGAACCGAAAATTGTCTCATAATTTCATACATTCATTCATGTGTAACTCTCCCCTGGGGACCTGGAAAAAGGTGATCCAGTCTTGTAAAAACGACGAGTATAATCGCCGACTGGACCTACGAACTTTGCCGAGCAGCCTTTCACTTTTCTCCCAACGTTCAAAACGCTTTTGTGTAAGTATACAAGTATACACAGATACTTTCCCCTAACTCCAGGCCCCGCCCAACAACGCTAGAACGTGTCTGGAAAACCCTCGAGGATGTCGTCCAGAGCAGGTTAGGGTGCACCAGGTGTCCGTGGGGTGTTTGCCGGAGCCATATTTGACTTCAGCGCCCCAAGAAACCACCCGTTACGATTGTCGGTTACTATTTTCAGTGTTGTCTGGGAAAACCTCAGGGATGACTTTCAGAGCTAGGTTAGGGCATTCCAGGTGTTCGGGGGGTCGTTTGCTAAATGAAATTCGGATTCAGCGCAAACAAAATGCCCCCAGAAGTATTGTCGGTTCGTTTTTGTCGAAATTTCCAGGAAAATTCTTGAAGATGACGTCCGCATCTAGGTTAGGGCGCACCAGGTGTCCGTGGGGTATTCGCTGGTGCCATATTTGAATTCAGCGACTCAAAAAATCCCCGGGTGTCGAGTTTCTCTCCTTCCTCGCGTGAAGTTCGGGATAGTCCCCCGGAGATGACGTTCGTTGACGTTTCTGAGCTTCAGGTGTCCGGGGGCTCAATTTGAACATCATAATCGTAATCAGCGAACTTCAAAACGCCTGGGTACCCAACTTGGGCAAATTCTGACTCTTATTTACGAAGTTACAGAATTTGTCAAAAAACCTCTTAAAACATGCATTTTTGGCTGCAGCAATGCAACTTCCGGTTTGTACTAGGTAGAAAGTAGGTAGGAATGGTATAAATAATTTTTGAAAGCAAATGCAAAAAACCGCATTCCGATCCGTCTTATCCTAAAAGATTTCCTATCATAATGCTTCATTGCCCCTACTAATTGAGAAAGAAATGATTGGGGAAATACATACCACTAAGTGCCGCCACAAATGATATACTATTAAAATAAGCAGATTGTTTATAAAAAATCCATACAATGTCTTCAACAAGTCATTATAGTCCTTACCGTACCTATTTATATAATTATGTTACTGCTACTGCTAGATTTCCAGAGATAATTTGTCTATTCCTCTCTATATACTTTGGATTCACAGCTAGAAACTTAACGTCTACGAACATTATAATCCCTCAATTTTGATTCCATTATCAGTGAATATAGATTTGTCGTATTCGTATTACTCAGTTTCTCCAAAAGTTGCTTTTACACTGATATTTTATTACAACACTTATGAGTTCATATAGACCAGTACTATTTTCAAACGTTTTAATATTAAATTAATAAGATTTTGATTTTTGAATTTGAAATTTTGAACGAAAAAGTCAGAAGAAAGCATCAAAGAAAAATAGTTAATTTTATTAAGTTCAACAACAGCAAGAAGTTGGTCTTTGTTTTCTTTATCTGAACTTTTATTATTTGAAGATGAATCGAACTGTGTTAATTTTATATACAATTATAAATACAGTAATTAAATATATTTTTTCTACAACCGTGCGTAAAGTATTATCTTTACGCACGGTTTAAGGTTCGTAAAGTTTAACTTTTTTTCACTAGTGAAAAAAAAAGTTTTTTTTTAACTAGTAAAAAAAAGTAAAATAAGCACCGTCTTTTATAAGATTATGCAAAGATTTTTAAGTGTGTTATTGGCCGAGAACGTAAGGTGTCTGGCTTCTACCCAGCTGACTCGGGTTCAATTCCGGGTAAGGAAACTTTTTTTTTATTATTTAATTGTGTAAATTTGTGTAAATATATTTAATTGTTAAATTATTGCAGTTTAATACATACAAAACTAGATATTATATTCAGTAATTTTTAATTTGATTTTTAATATGACATAAATATCAGTTCATGAATAAGGGTACCTAAGTATTTTTATTTAAATATACGTAGGGTCTGACTGATTGACATTTCAATTAATTTATAATTCAACCATTTCGCGTTTCTATGTACCGGTATTATAGGTAAGATTAATTTAGAAAATAAATATTTTGTTATCTAAAATATGTTTTAAATATAATATTTTTTTGCAGTAGTGCGTAAAAAAAAATCAGTCCTATACTTGTATTTCTTGTAAAGAAATTCGGTTGTAGAAAAAATATTGTATGCAACTCGTGCGTAAATGTTCCTTTTTTGACTCATGTGATTGTCGCATTCGCCTGCGGCTCATGCGACAACATTCACATTCGTCAAAAAAGGTCACTTTACGCACTAGTTGCATAAATAACTATTTAATACACCCGTATGACCCGTACATTCCTGCAGGTTATAATCTCTTTAAACACGGGTTCATTCAATTATCCTTTTGCGTGTGCTTGACCAGAGATATTTTCCCAATGATGATTGTATTGTCTGCAGATTCCGGTCGGTACTTTTTTATACCCCTGGGTATTCCTCTCGTTATTATCTATTTGGAATGTTGTTTGTTATATTAAATTCCCTGCTTAACTTTGGTATGTGATCTAACAAAGATGTAGTGCAGATTATCTTGCATCCTGCAAAAGCCCACCCTTGCCTCATCCTTTGCAATAATGTGAAAAAGAGGAAGGTCTAACAGAACCTCTATTGCTACTGTTGGTGTGCCTTTCAGAGCACCTGTTATACGAAGATAAAATTCTTTGAACCTTGCTTAGCTTTCTTGAATCTTTGGCCACCATAACAAAGACACATGTGGCTGTTGGTTTATAGATCCAATACAACACGCCTGGTTTTAAACACAAGTATTGTAGCGTAAAAATTCCCTTGGCTAGCTCCAGGGTTCGTGGCTTCCTTCTGGCTTTCTTTTCAACTCCCCCCAAACAAATAAAAAAAAGGGCGCCAAGTACAGACATACAAATAAAAAAGAGAATCAGTGTTAAATTGTTTATTCAAAACTTTAAGTTATTAGAAATTAAAATAGTGAATAACTAATTTCTTATCTTTTGTTTTTTCTTCGGAATCGACGTGGTGGACGGAATTTCTGTCGTAGTTAGCACCGGTTAAAGATGCCGATGGCAAGATGTTTTCTCCTTAAATACTGGAAGTATTTCGAGGAAAGACTTTGGTGGCGGAAAACAAGTCTTTGGTGGCAAGATGAAAAATTCGGCTAGAAAAGGCCTCACTCAGGATAAATCTTCTATTAATAACAGCCCTCACTTTGGACCCTTCACAATTCACAATTTGGCAACGGCCCGGAAGGGAGAATGTAGTGAGAACAACTGATTGCTTTAGAAGCACAAAATGAAAAGAAGCAAAATAGCGACACTTCTCTCGATCGAACTAAGAATTCCCTTTCCCCAATCTAATAAAGTTTACGCGACGACTCGCAATAACCCGAAAATTATAAAAATTTAATAGTCAATAGGCCAGGCCACAAATAACGTTGTAAACGTTACACCACGGTAACCTGACGAAAAAAAAAAGAATTAAAGATTCTTTTTTTTTATAAAGTGAAACTACTAAAATTCAAAATTTAAAAAAAAATAATAATCTAAAACTGGTGAATAGGTATAAAATATACAACAATTAATAAATTAAGAAGTAACCACAAGGATTGGTGTAATTTTCATAAACAATAAAAAAATTCTCGACAAAAAATGTAATAAAAATACAAATTTATACTAATTTGGTGGTGCGGCACAGAGGAACAGCTTCAGCCTATACTCGCAAATAAATGCTATCCCTACGGTACAGTACTGACCTGAACTCACCAACCCTTATATAAACTTTAAACTAGAAAAAAAAATTAAATAACAATCGAATTTAATTAAAAAGGTTGAAATCAATTTTGAAAATATTTAAGAATTTAAAAAAAAACAATTCTTTTATAAGAAATAGAAATTGAAAAGTTAATGATAAGTTAATAAAACTAATGCCTTCAGTGTAGTGACTCCAGTGTAAATATCAAAATTAAAAAAATGTAAAAATATCGAGAGAAGATAAAATTAATACGATATCTTAATATTTTTCAAAAAAAAAGTTACCACAAAAATATTACAAATATAACGAAACATAAGAAAAAAAAATCACAAATTATACCAAAATGTCCTAGGTGTGTGAAGAAACAGTCCAAGCTATTAAAAGGAATTTCTGTATTTGGTGTATCACAGTATCACAAAATCAATACAGAAAAAAAAATTGAAAGATTGGTATTTGGAAAACAAAAAATCCCGAGTAGGTACACAAATATATGGAAAGTCTATATGTTTCCCAAAGATAAGCCCTAACGGCCGAAAAAGAAACCAATATAGACCATAATCCCACAATACAATAAAATAAGATAAATTTCTATGGTGTCCCAACCATACGGAACACCAATAGAACTAAAGAGCAGTTACACAAACTGCTACACAATAAAGAGGTCTCACAGACCCCTACAAGATACTAAGGTCTCACAGACCTTACACGGTAATAATGTGGTCATCCAGACCACACCCAAAATGCCCACGGCAAACAACGATAGGTACCCACACTCAAGATATAACAAAATTCCTAATAACCATCTTCCAAATCTTAACTGATAGAAATAAGATAAAAAGAGAGAAAAAAGAAAAAAAAACAAAATACAGAAATTAAAGGAATACACGAAAAGATTTAGACTGTAACTCTTACAACCACACAATAAAGTCATGAAAAAAAAGACAAAAGCTAAGATAGCAACGAAAAAAAAAAGGACATATTGATAAAACGGTACAAACACATTAAAATCTGCCAAGAAGGGCCCTAACTGTTTAGAAAATTCCGCCTATAAATCAGGAATAATAGAGATAAATTCAAGATAATAGTAATTTATGCAACAAGTGCATAAAGTGGTACTTTTTTTCACGAATGGAAAAATTGACCGCACGAGCCGCTAGGCGAGTGCGGCAATTCCATGAGTGAAAAAAAGACACTGTATGCATGTGTTGCATACAATATTTTTTCTACAGCCCTATACAAATAATAAAATTAAAATAAATAAGATTTAGAACATTTTAATTTAACTTCTTCTGTAACTTACAACGAATACAAAATGACTAAATTGAAATTGGAAAAGTATTAATAATAATAAATAAACAAAAATCAACAACTAAACTATGAATGTTTCATTTGGTAATGTGAATATTGAAAATGCAAATGTTGGGTTAACTAATGTGTATTTTTGATACTTTCAGATTTGTTTCTGTTTGATTCATTGATAAAGCTTCATTTAAATTTTCAATATTTGAAAGAGTCAATTTCTTCTTAGCTTTATTCTTATATGATGCAGAATGTTGGCTAAATGACGTTGAAGGTTGGTCAAAAATATTACTGATATTAGGTCCTTGTAAAATTCGCGAAGCACAGTTCATTTTTGCATTGAGTGAATTGTTCACATAATGGACCATAATGTAGAAGACTTGAATTTTCTAGATCTTTCTTCAAAAAAAGCTAAAAGCACCCGCTCTGTGAAGCTGTGGATACTATTTTGAATCTGCATTTCATAAAAGTATCATACTCTCTTGTATAATTTTCTTTTGATTTTTCTGGCAGCAAATTTGAAGTCGCCACATTTGCCTTTTTATGATTTCTTCTGGAGTATATATTTCAACCTCAGAATCTTCAGTACTCATATTAATAATAGTAAGAACAACAATTAAATTTACAATTCGAATTATTGACACACAATGAACAAAAGTATTAACGTCAAATCAAGAACAGTTCATAAGCTGTCAAAGTTAAAGGTAACTTGATATTTTATTTTGATTAATCAAATGGTTAGCGTGAAATAAAGTTAACGTTATGGCACTTTATTTCACGCTTTTTTACTTTTTTTCACTCTAACTATAAACAGTCGTTTTAAGTGCAATAAACCGGTGTAATATAAGGTATTTTAAAGGGAGGGCGTAGAAAAAGAAATATTTTAAATGTATAGATAACATCGTAAGAGACAATCGGTATAGAAAAATTACTAAATGTGAAGGCAACATAATTGTAAGGTAAAAAAATCAAACAAAGAATCTACAATATTCGTCGATAAATAGACCCTGTTAAGTTAAAACCGAAATATACCAATTCGATAGTGGTTAACCTTAAACAATAGATAATAAAATCGAAATAAATGAAGCGATAAAAAATTAAATGTTAGTAAATTATATAAAAAAATATTTGAATGTCTGTACTAATTTGATGTAAATTAAAAATAAGTGAATGAATGGGAAAAAGTTTCAAATAAGCAAGAAGACTTTAGTTGGGCGCCAAATTTGTAGCGTAAAAATACCCTTGGCTAGCTCCAGGGTTCGTGGCTTCCTTCTGGCTTTCTTTTCAACTCCCCCCAAACAAATAAAAAAAAAAGGGCGCCAAGTACAGACATACAAATAAAAAAGATAATCAGTGTTAAATTGTTTATTCAAAACTTTAAGTTATTAGAAATAAAAATAGTGAATAACTAATTTCTTATCTTTTGTTTTTTCTTCGGAATCGACGTGGTGGACGGAATTTCTGTCGTAGTTAGCACCGGTTAAAGATGCCGATAAGATGTTTTCTCCTTAAATACTGGAAGTATTTCGAGGAAAGACTTTGGTGGCGGAAAACAATGTGTCTTTGGTGGCAAGATGAAAAATTCGGCTAGAAAAGGCCTCACTCAGGATAAATCTTCTATTAATAACAGCCCTCACTTTGGACCCTTCACAATTCACAATTTGGCAACGGCCCGGAAGGGAGAATGTAGTGAGAACAACTGATTGCTTTAGAAGCACAAAATGAAAAGAAGCAAAATAGCGACACTTCTCTCGATCGAACTAAGAATTCCCTTTCCCCAATCTAATAAAGTTTACGCGACGACTCGCAATAACCCGAAAATTATAAAAATTTAATAGTCAATAGGCCAGGCCACAAATAACGTTGTAAACGTTACAGTATAATGTGTTTGGTCATCATTAAAGTGGTTATCGCTGCTATTTGTGTGTTCAAGTTGGTGATTCCAAGTAAACTTTAGCCTAATATCACTCCAAATTATTTAACTACTAATTAAATGTTTATATAATTAAATTCACTACATTCAGAACCTGTTGCCTATCTCTGGATGCAGTAAAAAGGTCCTCTGCATAACCCCCAATATGAAGTTTTTCATTGTGGAATATCGCTTATAACTCGACCATAACCATATTCCCCAACACAGCTAACAAACCTGCCTTCTGTGGGCTACCAATGCCTACGGTATGTCTCATAACAATGTGGAATATATCATACTTTTTAGTTTGTCTTTGTTCTTTACACGAATAGCCATTGTGATCGCTTCAAAGGAACTGTTATTAGATTCCTCATTCTCTAGGAAGGCACTTGACATCACCTCTTCTACCCTTTGTAAAAGGTGGCAGAGCTGTTTCTGTAGATATTTCTCTTCCATAAGCTAACTGATCTTGTTGAATTGCTAATATGCTTGTCGAACAATTTTTATAGATCTTAAACAGAAACTTAAGGTCTTAAGGTACTCGCGTTATCTTGTTTACATCTACTTATATCAAGAACGAGATCAATATATTTTGTATTTTATAATATTTTAACACAAAAAAAAAACAAATTACAAGTTCCTTTTCATTTTATTTAACCAACAAACAATCTCTAAATGATTACCTAGTATCACCCAAATTGTGCGATTGCCACTATATACCTTCATCAATTCTTTTCGTTATAGATAGAATTACACATTAACAATTTGGCAAAAAACGATCACCACAAAAAGTTGCTCATCTCACTATAGTACCTACAATAAATAATTGGGGCAAAATTTGTAATTAAGTTCAAACAAGAAAAGTTAAGGACGTTCACAACTCTCGTTGAGGTATAATTATGCACCTCATAGGAGCTAATGGAAAACTTATAAACTATTATCCAAGTACTTAAAAAATAAATTGTGCATTCATTTGATTTGAACCGTATGTGCATTTTCAGCGCATGCGCAAAGATTCGTCCTGCCAATATAGCCACATTCGGTAACGATAATTTGCTATTTATTAAAACATTACGTGTTAAACAACGCTCAGTTTAAAAACAATTGTTGGTTATATACCTACGAATCATTTGAGCTTAAAACAATTTGTTCTTATATTATATATTATATATATTATCCAAAAATTTGAAAAAATTGAGTCTAATTTTTTACTAGCAAACAACATCTTCAAAATTTGGAGAAATCGTACACTTTTTGTGTAAGTTGTGATCGTCCTTAAACAACTTGTATCCAATTATTCAAAAATATTGATATATAGGTTGTGGCAACATAACTTCCTTTTTCAAAACGTAATGATTTAGAATATTTTGATTTAATTATTATATAGTTTTAAAAACCAAATCAGATAGGTGACATACACCGATTTCTGGCGTTTGTGATGAATCTTGCCAGCATAGCAGCCGTTATGTTGACAATTTCTTCCTTCATTGTGATCTTCAAATCTTGTGGTCTTTGCACTGTTCAGATAAACAAGAAATAGGAAAACATAGGAGAAATCACAAGATGCAAAATCGAGAGAGCAGACACGCCCCTCCGAATCATGCCTAATCGGAATGAAGCGTTCTCTCAAAACAACCATCGATGTTCTTGAAATGTGTGCCGTTGCATTGTCTTCATTTATCACCGTCACTTCATTTTCCTCAAGGAACCAGGAACCAAAAATGCCAGCTGAGGAAATTGGATTCCAAACAATGAATTTAGGTGAATGCAAAGGCCTTTGATGCAATTTCTGAGAATTAGTGTCAATCTAGTAGCGCATGTTTTATTTCAGAAATTTAAACAAATTAAAATGGTTTCATCATAAAAACCACTTTTAGAAGAACCTCATACATGTTCATTCAAGAATTGAAGACACTTTCAGAAGGTTTCTGCACAATCGCCACCTTATAAGGATGGAAATGAAGATAATCATGATCGGAAAGTCTAAGGGTAGACGACGCATGTTTTAAATTGAAGCTCTCACTGCCCTAATAGTTTTAGTTAACCAAGGGACCGAGGGACTACAGTTCTTAGTCTTGTCGCACTTAGTTTGTCTGAACAGAGTCACCCATGTAACAATTGACTTTCTGTCCGAGACAGGATCCAATGGGGCTAAATTAACGCGATTCCGAAAGGCACGCTGGGTTGCTCATAGAACATCCGTTCAAAAAATAGACAACAACGATTAAAGTACGTTCCTTACGGTTACACCGCATGATGGCTGCTGAACTGTGTCGGGACATAAATTTAATCCGCCTCTCGAATGGACCACTAGAATTACGCTACGACATTGACCAAATGAATGGTGCGTATTTTAAAAAAGTAAGTCATGATGGCACTCCATGTACTTGATTTAATTGTAGTATGTAAGGTACTCTTATTTTATTTATAATAATTAATATTTCTTTAACGTATGATTTGACTACTAAATGAAATATAAAAATTCAATTTTCAAATTTTGTCCCATTACAGTGCAAAAATTTAATTAGTGCAAGAAAAATCTATTCCACACATATGTAATGTTGTATTTGTCTTGTTTTTTAAAATAAAAGATTTCCAGCGTTATTGACACATTGATTAGAATAAAAAAATATACAGATATGTTCTTAACAATAAGTTTCACAATTTAGAAATAGTTATTTATGAAACAGTTCGTGAAGTATGCTTTTTGCGCACGCACGCGATGTTTAGAGCACGAGCGAAGCGAGTGCTATATATCGCGTAAGTGCGCAAAAAGCACTTCACGCACAGTTTCATACAATATTTTATCTACGATAAACAAATAAAAAATAATTACAAATTCAAATTTAAAAATTTAAACTACAGCACTGTCAGGATAACTTTTGTTGAAATTTAATGCTCTCATAGCAACACCATGACAACGCGAATGCTAAGGATATTTGATTACATGAAGGTGTGTCAAAAACAGTGCGAAAAAGTAAATCCCATTTAAAATACATTGTTACTTCACGCACACTTTCAATCCTTCACGCACTGCTGTCTATAATGACAGTTTTCACGAACTAAAAATTGATACATAATATGAGGTAGAGTAGATAAAATATATTCTTAAAAGTAATTTAAGAATCATATTTAAAATTTAGGAAAACGCAAATGATTTCGATATTTTTCAAACTGAAGGATACCACCTACTTAACCAGGAAAAACAATCACAGAACGTTTTTTAGATAGTTTCTTAACAGTTCGTTGTGATAAAGAGTGTAAAGAATTTAAAATTTTAATAACTTTTGCAAATTATTGAAATTAGAGTGTTTCCATTTATTATTATACTTGAAATAAAAAAATTGAGATATTTAAGACTTATGATGAATGGTTGTGCTAGAACTGGCAGCTCAGCGTGGGCGTGCGTAACCGTACGAGCTGTTGCGGTCGGAGCACGAGTGCCTCTACAATCTGCCCAATTTCACTTTAGCTTTGACGTTGAGATGCGCACTGGTTTATGATGAATCAAGATGGGGAGACGCTCAGATTGTCGGTCTCGAGACAATGTCTTCTGGCTTTGTTGCGATGCTCTCTCTTCTTCATTTGCGCATATCACAGCTAAAGTGAAATTGAGCAGATTGTACTTGCAGAAATAATGAATGCACTATAAGTGAGTTTGTACTCCGGGGTGATCAGCACGATACCGAAACGTCTCGCGTTAAGCTGTGAGTGCCGATGGTCTTTATAACCAGCCAAAGTTCTTCAATTAGTATATGTCAATATAGCTGAAAATAGTAATAAAAATACAATAAAAATAAACAATCCGTATATAAAAAAATCAACAATAACAATATTTACATTAATACAACAGTGATATTGAAAATTACTATTTAATCTTAAAAGTAGAGGATGAGTAATGACTAGAATGAAATAACACTTACATTGATTTGATATATCAAATAAAAATATTTTGATTATTATTGTCTAAAGAATATGGAATTCTTGAATACCAATTTCAAAAACAACCTTTTAGTATGAAAAACCATATTTAAGTTATTAATTTGTTCGTATATCAACACAAACCATAGTCAATGTAATATCCTTTGGTCTTTGTCGGAATTTTAATCCCTTTGGGGACAATGCCGACCATTGGCGTGGAATTAAATAAAATTCATAAATTTTTACTAATTTTGGTTTTTGAAGTTATACTTCTATTCGTGCACTCGGCGGAAAAGGTTGTGTAGAGTTAAATGGAAAAAATCATTACATATGTAATGGTGTGAGTAAGAGAGAGACAGTAACACATATAAGGTATATTGGTCGGTAAAAACAAAGATGAAATATTTACAACATGTTATTAGTCATAACTATAAGTTCTTTGAATACCGTTTAAGCATTCAGTACATTGAAAAGAGATATCACATTGTGTTTGACAACTTATTTTATAATAATTTATATTAATAATATTAATAATAATATTCAGTAATGAGTACTGTATTGTAGTCTATAGCATAGTATAACTAGGAATTATGGGTAGGAATTATTTTTACGATTTTACCAGGGGAAACTCAAAAGAACGTCATTATATGAACGAACCTAGTAAAATATCTTTTTAATGTAGCTTTTAACTTCCCGACTCACACCTGTATGCACGCCCATGAAGAGAATCCTTGGAAATTCGAAAAGAGCGTTGACCGCGCCTATTCAAGTGGTTTTGGATAAACTATACCGTCACATGATTGCAGTATATCCTGCACTATGCTTTTGAGGTTGTTGGCTACATAAACAGAGATTTTACGAATATTCGAGGAAATGACAGCAAAACCTCCGAATTTTGTAACGTAAAATGGATCGTAAAGCGTTTTTTTGCATTGGATTGGTTAAAATATCAGGAAATTTGTCACTATTTTTTATAATGTAAAAATGGGAAATTGCATTTCTGTATTCGAAAAGTGCATTCCGAACACAGAGAAAAATTACAACTCGGTAAGTATTGCTGAAAATGGATTCAATTTATGTACTCGGAGTCTTTGGGGTCGCTCAACACGAAGATCATGATGCCGAAAGTCTCCGCGGCACTGGCTGCCTAGGGTATTTACCTCTTCTTCTGGAGTTTTATGTAAATTCTGTACAACATCAGTGCTCACTAGGTACTCGGTGGTTTTTTAGGTCGCTAAATACGAATATGATAATGGCGATGGTCTCCGAAACACCTAGTGCTTAAGACGGACCTGGTAACCAGGAAGTTTATGCAAATTCGATACAAAATGAATGTGCGCTTGGTACTAGGAGGTTTTTGGGGTCGCTGAACACGAATTTTGCTAAATCATTCACATACAAATTTATGAATCCGAGCACGTGCATAGAAGTATAACTTCTGCCGGCAGTCCCACTGACTGCCACACCCGTTTTTTTTTATTTCAACAAACAGCTGAAAAATGGGAAACTAATGATACAAAATTGATATCATTAGTGAAAACTGTTTAAATATGAAGAACCTAGTTAATTAATTTAAGTATATAGTTTTTAAGAATATTTTCATATTATCTTTCTAAGAGTCATTGGCGAACAATGAATAGTAAAGTAAAGAAAACATTTTCAAAAATATATAAACTTACGAATTTTCGGAAATATATCTGACAACCTTTGTTGGGGTTAGGAGGCGTAGTTGTCTTGTTACATTAATATTAGTTAAACTATAAAAGAATTGTAAATATGCTTATTTCTTAGTGATTATCCAAATTTGGCTTATAATCATTAGTCGTTTTTATAAATAATAGCTTTATATCGATTTCGACCAAGCTCGTAGTGAAATGGACAGTGAACAATTTTATTACATAGTTTTGTTCATAACTAGATTAAAACGGTTTGGACGAATGGACGGTTTCTTTTGAATAACTCTTATGGTTTTGAGAAATTAACAAATAAGAATATCGAAATCCAACTACAGCACATACAATCAGTCCTCAAAAAATTAAAGAATACATAAAGATCAAATCACAATTGAACTACTAAAACAAGGGGGAGAGAATCTAATACAATCATTGACAAAATTATCTCAAATAAATTTTCGCCATTCATTTGGGATGAGCACCACCATACTGGTGTTTAAAAATTGAGTTACAAAGCTATCCTTCAATTAGAGAAGAATAAACTTGCTGAGCATTACACTAAAACTTAAGACAGAGATTATAACAAACAAAATTATCGACGAAGAAGAAAATTTCAGACTAGATAGATCTTCATTTAATCAATATTTAGATGTGAAAAAGATCTGTTTCAGATCAAAAACCTTTAGGTTATCTATTGTTCGTCAATGTATAGAAAATGTGAAATCTGGACAGGTAATGAAACCTGGATATCTTTGTTTTAAACGAAAAGCAACAATTTACTTTGGGTCCAAAAGGTTGTAACAATTGCTCACAAAAGTTGTTCACAATAAATCATTCAGCTGACATACCATCTACTCCTACAACACTAATAGCAACATTTGCTGATGACACAGCAGTCATGTCATCAAGTAAAGACCCGATAAGAGCCTCAGAAAATCTCCAAAACCACTTAACCCTATTAGAGGACTGGCTCAAGAAATGGAAAATTCAAGTTAACACCTCTAAATCATGCCAAATTACATTCACCACAAAAGAAAGTAACTGTCCCCAAGTTTTTATCAATAACAGCCCCATTCCGATAAAAAATGAGGTCAAATATCTTGGTCTTCATTTGGATAAAAAATTAACATGGAACTCACACATTAAAGCCAAGAGAAAACAGCTGGACATAAAAATTAAAAACATGTACTGGCTAATCAACAAAAAATCACAGCTGACTCTAGAAAACAAAATATTAATTTATAAAACTATATTAACTCCAGTGTGGACATATGGAATAGAGTTATGGGGTTGTAGTAAACCGTCAAACACAAAAATTCTACAGTCTTTCCAGTCCAAAACATTGAGAATGTTGCTAAATGCACCATGGTACGTCTCAAATTTAACCATACACAATGACCTAGATATACCCTACATAAATGATATCATCAGAACCAGCTCAAACAGATATAGAGAACGCTGTGCAGGCAACAGAAATCAGCTGATCAACAACCTGTTCAACCCACCTCTTCAAGTGAGAAGATTAAAAAGAATCTGGCCCGAAGATCTTTAAGATAAACTCCAGAGAACCGTTAATGAACGTTACCTGACTCAAGCCACCTAACTAATCATACCATTTACTTATTACTCAATTATTGTAGTAGATTGTAAATATGCAAAAAAAAACAAAAAAAAAACAATAAATCATTAGAGTGCAAAAAACGCTACAATTTGCTTGACAAAAATCAGTTCTGAAAAAACGTCATGCAATTGTTTATTTGACGAAGCACAACACCGAAATAATGTCTCATTACCCATATTAACCTGATTTATGACTTACTGACTTTCCTGTTTCTGTGTCAGAAGCTTTCTAGTATTTAATAAGTAGTAACAGTGTTCAAAGTTTTGAAACAACATATGATCTCTCTCGTCCCGCGCTCTGATGTTTTAGTTTTATTAAAGAAAGGGGAAGATGCACATGCACTAAACATCCACTAATCACAGCAAGGTGCATCTAAGATAGCATATAATTTCATTTTATCATTCTATCGCTACACTTTTCGCACTCAGGGCACTAAAGGCTGCCTCTAGTTACTATATGTTCGGCCAGAATTTTGCAATTGGTATTCAAAAATCACATTTAGTAGGGTTAATACTTCTACTGATACTATGGGACGTCCTTCAAATAGTATATGTACATTGGTTGTAAATAAATTATTTACAAATTGATTACCTTTCACTGTGTGGTTACAATCACACATAAGAATTAAAATTACATAAGTTCGCTATGTAAAAATGGACGTAAAATAATGGAATTATAATTAATGTAACTGTTTGATTTATAATTTATTATAAATATATTTTTTATTCCTGAAATCTGTGTATGTAAGAATGGTTAAGTGTAAACGATATGAAAATATATTGAAACACCATTATGTTAATGGTTGTACACTTCTTGGTTTATTTAAATTATTTGGATTATAATCTAGGATTATTTCAGGAGTAAAAATATAGAAAAAATTCAATTACTTGATAAATAATAACAAAAATAAACTATTTAAAGAGACAATTGTCAGGTATAAAATGATGTTTTGTAAAAATATTGGGATAGATGCAATATTCCAAGAATAAAGGTCATTTTATAAACTTCTCTTGGCGTTCGCAGTTGTTACTGTCTATCTATCTATATATGAGGTTCTTTTATTTATTCGTTCTATTTCACGCAAAGTACATTTTTTATTCCAACTGCAAATCTGACTCTGAACGCGAAATTTATAAAATGACACTTTAAAAGTAACATTAATAAAAGATTTTCCGATACAATTATAATTCCATTAGAATATATAAATGTTAAAATTCCGTAAGGAATATTGAAACCATACAACGTTTTCATGACATTTTACAATATCACAAATTGTTGTAAAACTTGATTATCTGTTATTTTTAGTTTAATAATTCTAGTAAAAACCTAGAAAATATTGTAAAGAAAATAAAATTTGGATATATGTTATAGAAAAAAAAATGTAAACACACTTCTGCCGGGTTTGTAATTGTTATTATCAGTTTACATAAAAAAAGATTGCGATGCGTAAAATTTGTTAATTTTGATCATAGTTCATGTTTAAACTAGCATTGAATAACCCAGATAATATAGTTATATTAAAAATATTTTTACGAGCTAAGCAAATCCATAACTATGATGTTAAAATTTAACAAATTAAAAAAAAATAATTACAGGTCAAAAGAATAGCTATACTGATGTAATAGTGGTAAAATGTATTTATAAGTCTAATATACGTAATAGATTTAAAGCAAATTTGAAATGTACGTATTTTTAAATTATCTGTCTATCAGAAACAACATCTCCCCATATAAAATGCATTACAGCAACTACTACAAAAACGTCAAGAACCAACTCTGGGATACCTGGGTTACACCTTATCAAGAACAAGAACAAAGCAATAAAAACGGAAGAAACTATTTTGAAATGGAACAAAAACCAAGAAAAAAAGTTCCTTCGGCTAATGTAGAATCGACACAATTTGAAATTGTATGAAAATAAACGTGGCTACTCACGAGTACAATGTATCTATAATGTGAGTATTCGCCACGTGCTTGTCCATGAATTCATGAGTATATACTATGCATTGGCGGGGTGGAGTGGTAATAGAGAGAGAAGGGATTAGAGAACGAAAAGAAAGAAGGAGAAAGAGAAAGGTATTATACACTACTCGCTTGTGTATACGACTGTAGCGCATGTGCACGTCTCATTTAACGGTTTTATTCCACGGACTTTTTCTTACGGTTTTACTATTACATTTTTTTCAGTTCGGTCGCGCAGCCAAATCCCTATCTCCTCCAAGCCGTAAGGAACTTCGTTCCAAAAAGCATGGTTTTATAACTTAACATATCACACAAGGAGCCATATCACACTCTTGACAAGGATAAGAACAGGTCATTGTCTAACTCCTCAGCACTTGTTTAAAATAGGATGCAAAGATGACGACTTATGAGATTGTGGAGAAATCGGGCATTTAACACACATAATTTTTGGATGCTCTATGAGAAGGCAAGATAATATAGACTTCTATGATAAACTAACCAAACTTAAACACAAACATCAGCCAATAAGCTTGCATGATATAATTAGAAACTCCACATCTGTTCCCGCCAATCTCTTAGTGCAACATTTAATGAATAATAATATCAAGCTGTGAAAGGAGAAAATTGTACAGAAGTAGTTAGCTCATGTTCCTACACTCACAAGTGTTCATTAATAAAACTTTATTTCAGAAAAAAAATCCAACCCTTCCTTCTAACCTGGTGTAAACCCATGTGTAAAAGGTTCTGGTACACCACAGAACGAGAAGTTTGTTATTTGTGTTTCCATATAACCTATAAATTATCCCTAACATGAAAGGCATGGGCTAGATCTCAGATGCATTTCGGTGCACCTTTCGTGTTAGACTGTACTCTAAAAAGATTGAACCTGGCTGAGTGCTTATGGCAAGAGGCCATATCAACTAGAAGAAGAAATTATCTGTCTATATAATAAAAATAAATCGCCGGCTTGATCACTAAGACCATGAAGTATAGATACCAGAGTTTAAACGTAACGTTAAACAAATTAGGGAACAGAACTATTGCCGGTAGAGTGCGCCCGTGTTCAAGAGATACTCGTTTAAATCCTTACACGGGAAGTTTTGTTGCTATTGACAGCTTTTATGACAACTAATTTTAAATAAATAAATTAATATTATATATTTAATTTAATTTCGCGACATTTAAATGTCATAAATCTCATAAACATCGGTTCTCCTGATTACTCGCGCCGCCAGTGGCAAAAAATAGAACTATGATCTGGGTTGATTATTGTGACCAGAAATATTACGGAAAAGCCTATACCGTGTAGACTGTAGACTCCTGGTATCTATACTTCGTGACTAAGACGTAAGAACTTCGAAAACATGAAAGTACGACCGTAACAATCTGAAAGATCAAAGTTCTACCTATAGATAAATTACGTTTTATCACAATTCTTTTAAAATAAATTTAATGTGTATTAATAAAATAAAATAAAATGTTATTCATACGTATAAGTGTTCAGAACGTTAAAAAGGTATGCTTCTCCTCCTCAGTCATTCTCGGAGTGCCGAATCTCGTTTTTTGTTTTCTATAACATACATCGAGTAATATCCAAAATTTTAGTTTACATTTTTATAGAGTTTAAATAGATTTTTACCTATAATTATTGAATTATCTTGAAACATTCTCAGTTTATAGTATTTGGACGTTATGTACAATCACAAATTATTACAGTTTAAAATGTACTTTGTATAAATAAACTAACTTAAATATAAATAAAAACAGCCTTAACCATAGCCTCGTTTAAACTTGATTAAAATATTACAATAAGTGTAATTTCGAGATGTTAACAGCATACACTACTAGAGACAGCCTTCCGAGCTGCCAATGCGATATTGCTGTGTGAGCGAGAAAAAAGAATATCAAGATATAATATCTCTCTGGCACTGATAGCTTGACTGGCTGGTGAATACTCCCATCTTTTCCATCAGCCCTGCCCATCAATCTAACAGCACAAGAAAAATAACATATTCTAATATTCTTCTTCCTTTCTAACACACCAGTATCGCATCGACAGAACGGAAGGCTGTATATGCTCGAAAGTAACAACCAAATAAAATTAAACTTTACTTCTATAAACGTAAACAAATTAAACCAGTCAGATTTTAATCACAGGAAGTTGAATTCACGATCTTCGAATTTACACCTCCAGCAATTTTCAACATTATTTTTTAGGTTAGATATATCAAAATTAAAACTGAACCCAAACTCATATTTACCATAATATGCCAGTCTAATGTGTAGGGCATTAACAAAAGAAATTTTAGTTAAAATACAATACAAAAATTCTAAAATGTCATTATAGTCCAAAATCTTACAAATGAAAGTACCTTTGTTTACATATTATCAAACTTTTGATTTTGATTATTTATTTAATAGTAAAATCTAAAATTTTTGTATTTAATAACTTTTATTAAGAAACCGAATTGAAGTTACTCCAAAGATTAACGTCAATATCACCAGTAAGAGAGGTGCGAGAAAATATGCTTAATATGTTACACTTTCATTACTAGATTTTGGATTATATAACTATCTTACTCAAACCACAATTAGGATTAATTCAGATCAGTTCGTACAATTTTATTACAAAAAAATTATTCCTCTTCCTATTTATCTCCAGTTTCATTCCTAACGATTGCTTACCCAATTTAAAGTTAAGCATCTTCGGGTTCAAGAAGGTGTTGTGCTTCAATGATATTATTATGATGGAACGTTTGTGGGAAACGTTTATTCAGTGCTGCTGTGGTTGTGATTGTTTGTTGTCTTTTGATAATTATAAGCGCAACGGCAGCTGCTACGCTAATGAAAAGAAGCGCTGATAATATGCCACCAACTAAAAGAAAATTTACCATTAATGTAAACTATTGTAACATCTTTTCCTGTAGATTCCATGCTTATTCATTTTATCATTCTTACGTAGGCCAGAGCTTGACGAGTAATCTAACGTATTTCTCAGAGCAGAACCGACCGTTGCTTGTCTCTGTTTATTTCACGTCTGGTTACCACTAGCGCGGAGAGAAAAAGTTACAACTCTAACAAGTTATAATCTCGCCTAGGAACACAAGTACTGATTCTGAGAAATCAGTGTCAGGTTATTAAAAAAGTGATAAACACATTGCTCCACCTATAGAAGATGGCAGAATCTCTAACGGACCAGCTAGTTATTATTTTCTACTTACCCGTTACTATAAGTATTGAACCAATACTATATCTTCCTGGTTTGTCACTCAATATATCCATTATATTACCCATGGAGCCATTATTGGGTAACTGTGGTATTTCTAATATTTCAGTAAATAAATTAAACAAATCTACGGTATGAAAAGGGGCAACTTTGTGTTGTTCTTTAATTTTTGGCCCTCTCGCCATGAAAAATGGGTGCATATCAGTCACGTTGTAATCATAACCATGGACTCCAAATTCAGAACTGTTAGTTACTACAACGAATACAAAATTATAATAAAAAAAGGTATAAGGCTGAACAAACGAGGAACAAAATTTAAAATCAAAAAGTGAAGTTAGGTACTAAACAATACATGACCAACATACTGTGGTTGGCATAGATCAATTAACCAATTTGCATACCAAACAAAAAGAAAAAAACTATATAGACAACTAGTGTATTGCTTTGATTATGATTTTAAAATAATTACTTTTTGCTTTTAAACCGCAGTCCACCTTTCTCAATGCCGAGATGACACCGCTTTGTTCCTTTTAAATTCTTGTTTTTAAATGTTCAGTATCAGGTAATGGAGTGGCGAAAACCTTGTTTTTGGTACTTCCCGCAGAAAAATATTGCAGTACTTGCTGACCACTCACAATCATTCCCTATCCAACTGCTAGTGCGAAGTGCGATGGATCGCAGTCTTGTTGAAAATAGCGAATACTTACTAACTCTGGATTATTTCCAAGAGTACATTTACACTACGCTAAAAAAATAGGGACCAACAACACCACCGAATCCCAACCCACACCCCAAGTAGCAATTTGAGGCAGAACTCGGGCACAGTTTTCTTGTGCCTGGACTGTGTCGACCCTTTATGTAGCACTTCTGCCTCAATGCAAATTGTGACCAAAATATTTAAGTTTGTGTCGACATATTTTCAACCTAATTGTGTCAAAAGAAAGTCCATGTCTAAATAGCAACATTTTATACACATGTGTTCAAATTATTTCTACTTTGTGTCAGTTTGAACACATCAACAATATTTAGACACGATGTGTCGACACTAAGTAAACTCAAGATTTTCTGATTTGTTTCTTAGTTAAATGTTTCCAATTTGTTTCTGAAATGAGTTGACTGGTCACAAGAGTTCCCATATAGGAACCTCTTCAACATAAAGTTTCTTTATTGTTTCCATTGTGTGTTGCTCGGGCACATAGAGTTCCATCTAGAAACATTTTACACACATTATTTCCAATTTGATTCTGCAATGTGTTTAAGTTTAGTTCATCCCGTTGAAAACAGGATTATTGATAAAGTGAAAATACACAACACAACAGCTCAAAAATATTTCTGAAATATGCCTAAAATAAACAGAAATACTGGTCGACTTGTTCACAATAGCACTTACTATAGACATGTCAAAAAAGAGATTAACAGTACCAATAGCAAATTGTCTGAATTCTTTAAATTTGCAAAAGCAAGCAAGGTAACACTTCCTTTAGTAAAAAACAACGAATTAAAAAACAATTTAGTTAGGAATAATAGTGAAAAGATTCAGAATAACACTGATGAAATTCATTCAAAGCATCTGCAATGCGTTGGAATAGAAGAATCTACCTCTAAATTTGTAGAAGACAATTTTGAAAAGAAAGTTAATGGCGAACAGCATAATGAATACGAAAGCAGTGATGTTGAAATACAAATGCTATGGATGAAACTGCTGATATACCAATTAACAAAATTGATAATGATTGACAATTTTTATTTTATATTAAAATTTTTAAGTGTTTTTACCAAAATAATACACGTTTTGTTATGTATTAAAATAAAAATATTTTATTTTCCATATCTTGTCTAATTACATTACATTTCTAAATAACTTTAGAAACACTCTTAAAAAACGTTAAAAGTGAGGTTAGAAAAGCGATTGAATCTAATCTACACAAATAAAAACGGACACTGTTCGGTACACACTAGGCGCATTTCTGACACAAATTGTCCGATATGTGTCCGTTATTCATTAGAGCGTTTTTTGTAGGCGCAGGTTACTCTGAAATGTGTCTCTGCGCCCTTATAGGAATATTTCAGACCATTTTTGGACTATACTTAGAAAAATAATTCTGAATTGTTTCTTCTCTTAACAAATGTGTCATGATAGACACTTTATGGGAAAATATTGTCAACATTACAGAACCATGTTTCTTTTTGGACGCCCACTATAGGTACGCCATATTTTAATAAGTAATTCAACAAAAAGGATTTTAAAAAATTGCGTCTTTTTTTATTATTATTTCAAACTAACGAGTTTTGCATTATTTTAAGTACAAGTGTTAATAAACATTATGCCTTGAATTATAAAATATCAACCACATGGAAAAATAAAAAATAAAAAATTTGAAAAAAAAATAATAAATTCATTTAATTTATAATAACTCTATAATGTTAAGGCGTATTTAATTATTAGAAGTACAATGTCAACTATTATCAGTAAAGTTTACTTCGCAAGGGTTTTTTCATGTGTTAGAATTAATTTTTTGCCTATTATAAGGTAATGATGTGCTAAATATTTAAAAATTTCAGCAATTACTATTTTGCCTTCATGATATAGGTATTCCAGAATATATTCAGACGTATTTGTGTCTAATTGGATATATTTTGGTACACAATGGATGCGAAATATTAATTTAGGTGAAATGTAGAACACTGCGCGCCAATTTTGTGACTATATCATTAAATAAAAGCAATAAAACATTCTGGAAACAATGCGACCACAATACAGGGCACATTACAGTTGAGATTTGGACACATAGTCTGTACATTTTTTGATCAAATTGGAAAGAAAATAGACACAATTTGGACACATTAGTGTTTTATTTTAGGAACCGATTGGAAACAAAAGTCACAATCGAGGCATATTTTAGGAACATTATAGGAATATTTTGGACTCACATAGAGACACATTTTTGGAAATTTTAGAACACATTTTAATCACCATTTTGGACTCATTTCCCGCTTATAGCGGTCTAAAAGTGGACATTGTGTCTTAAAAATGTGTCATGCCCAAAATACAGTTTCCATAAAGAGTCGACACTTTTACCAAAATGAGCCAGAAAATGTTACTTGGGACTGTTACTACAGAAAGATTTAACTCATGATAAATGTTTTTTTGAGAGCTCTCATCTACCAAGTAAAAACAATTGTCGTTTAATCCTTCTGTTTAGTTTGAATTGCGCGTCATTACTCCAAAGAATTTGCCTATAAAATTGTGTGTCGTCTTCTGCGGAACCAGTATACCAATCGTAAAATTCCAGTCTACGTTCAGGGTCGTCTGAAGTCAGCAGACAGATTCATTCTTCTGTAGTGTACTTTACACAGGC
Organism: Altica lythri; assembly: GCA_964028335.1. Lineage (NCBI taxonomy): Eukaryota > Metazoa > Arthropoda > Insecta > Coleoptera > Chrysomelidae > Altica > Altica lythri. The sequence continues at coordinate 38,345,641 of OZ034808.1, read as the reverse complement.
TTGGACTGAAATGGCGATGTGAACACGGTAACTTACCATCGTAAACTAACAATTAGGTAAATTTGACGCTCTAACACCTCTATAACATAGTATTATACATGCGCACTAATAGAGAAAGACACGTGTATATGACTAAATATTTCTACGAGAAAGTGGGAGAGAGACGTAGAACCTCTTGTATACATTACATATCCGAGCATTTACTAGCCTTTCTTGTCACCGTTGCGTGACTGGTTGTATAAAAGGGAAAGTATATTAGAATATCTCACCGAGATAAAAGAAGGTACTCACAGCCACTCAAGCTAAAGGAACACTAGAGATAGTACATCCTAATACTCTTCTTTATCTCTCACACACACCAGTCTCGCATCGACAACGCAGAATGCTGTTTTTAGTAATATATGTTCGAAATTTATATACTCACTGGCACGAAAAAGTATTTTGTAACAATTTAAAAAGGAGTACTAGAGGATAAATTGGTGTTGAGGCAAAATTACGTCAAATTAATCAAAACGAAAACTACTTGCTAGCAAAAACTGTAAAGTCACATTTAAAAAACGGGTGTTATTCTCACATGCTTGAATTAAAGCATGTATCCATCTTTGCATGCCTAAGCCCATTAACGAATCTCATCCTGAGAAATACTTTGCTATTTCTGCCATATTCTCACGACCTTGAGACCGCAACCTAAATTTGAACTTATCGATAAACAAAACGCACTTCTAACCATTTTCACTTAAGTGCTCATAATTTCTGGCAAACTTGGCGTCTTCCAGATTTCGTCTAGCTGTTCAATCATCTACCTTGGTTTGCCCGACGTGATGAAGTCGATTTCTGATTTGAACAGCTGTAGCATGACGATTTCATTATAAAAAAGGTGGAATACAAAAAACTTCGTCATATAATATGTAACGAAGCGAATAATCGTAAATCATATTATTTTAACTTACTGACAAGTAAGATACTTACAAGTAAAATTGTATACTTCTGCATACTTCGGAGCAGCAACTATTAAATCATCTAGCGCATACCCTACGTCAGCCATTACAAGTATAGGTGGAGATCTGGAACACTTCTTATAGTTCCAGCGTTTTGGATATCTTTGTTTAGAATATACTTTAAAATGACCATTCTTTAAAGAACCAGCTTTTAAGGATTCAAATATTTCTTGTTCATATCCTAAAAAAACAAAATATCTTTTTTTTAAAGTATTATTACAGCAAACTGTAATATTGTCGTATTTAATAAAGCGAGTTACCAATAGATATGAAAGAATATTATTATTATAACGCTTTACAAGTTTTTGAAAAGCATTTTCAAAGACAATGGCCGTTCAACCAAGAAGAAACACCTACTTCCCGGGCTATATGCCCCGACGGATATTGGATTACACTTCAAAGTCTATTAGATAAGCCAACTTCGTTTGAAAATATGAAATTATATTTGACAAATTTGCTTAATATTTTTTCAAATCAGACAACATTTATGTTATTAGGACGTATTTGTTTTTTTAAACACTCCTAAATTAAAAATATATATATAATTAATATACCTTTATTAGGATATATTTGCAGACAAGGACTTGCACCTGCAATATTGTAGGTTCCATTTTTCATATATTGTGTAATATTAATAAAATACGGTGGTGTTACACCCATTAATCCATGATCACTGACATGTATCACATTTGCTCTATCTGCTAAATTGTATTTCTTTAACTGTTCCTAAAATAAAAAAAATACAATAAGCCATATGACTTACAAAGAAAGTAGATGTATATAATTCAACTTACTTCTAAGTATGCTGTAGTATTGTCAAGTTTTTGTAATAATTCCTTAACTTTACTAGAATTTGGTCCAAGTGCATGAGCATGATTATCTGGTTCTTCTATATAAACCATAACCAAATTCGCAGGTTTAAAGGGATTTGTTAACCAAGAAATTACCTAAAAAATATACTTTTTATAAACAAAATAGTTAAATAAATAAAATCTTGCAAAAGCTTAGAATACCACGATAATGCAGAACGTTACAAATGCGAATGTAATGTTGAAAAAGGTTTGTTTATTTATTTATTCTCCATGAATAAACTACTTTATAAGAATAAACGCATCTGTACAACTAATTTCAAATAATACACTAAAAAATTACATATAATATATATGTACATGACATGTAGTCACCGGTCGTACAGCAGAATAGTTAGGCTTATTTTACTCCTAGATCTTGGTACCCTCTACTCTACCTCTAAGTTTTTACAGGTTTAAAGTATGAGTACCATATATTTGTGGATGCACTCCAATGATACACTAAGTGTTTAACTGTTTCAGAATCCCTGCGGCATAATCTTTAGCTTGAGTCTCATGGTTTAAAGGTATCACTTGACCGGTGCATGGCCCGTAAGAAATCATGTAATGACTCGTAGCTGATTCCTGATACGTTTTGTGAAGTGTTTCAGCTCTTCACACGCCTGTTCAATACACAATCTGCTTTGTGCTTGGCCAGTGTTGGTTGGATCCAGGATTTCATTCGGCTCCGGACGGTACTTTTTGGTACCCCTTGAGCTGGTTCTGGACCGTAGAATATTGAGTCTCATCCATTTCTTTTAAGTTTATCAGTCTGCTCGTTGCCTTGTTCTAGCACCCAAACTAGTTTGACACTGTTATGTTAAGTTCTATTCGGCACTTAAAAGCTGTTTAAAAGACCAGACTATCTGTGCATATATTGATTCGCTTAGATTTATAAGCCCTCAGATTATTTTCTCTTGTGCATTGCAAGATTGTATATACTTCTTCTTGAAATACAAATCATATGTTCACAGGGGAACCATATTGTCTGATTTCTTCTCCCAGATATCTCCTCCAATTTCCTGCTTTGTTTTGTTGTGCCCCGATTTAACAATAATGTTGCTCAGATTTTCGTGCAGCCTATAGAAACCTCAACTGATTTGAAATCTTACGGTTTTTCTTAAGTGCGTTTGACCACCATTAAAGTGATTATCTTCCTCTAGGTTATGTATTCAAGATGAAGGCTTCAGGTGTGTTTTGAATTTATTATCACCCCAAAGTACTAAACCTCTCCCAACCAGTTGTATATTTGTACCATTCAAGCTTAAAAAATCTGCAGCTTTTAAGTTCCTTCTATTGATAACTGTTACAATTTTACGATTTAAGAGGGCTAGTTAAGATGTTATTTCTTACGAGGCTTGTTCAATTGAAACCCATCTTTGGTCAGGTTAGCCTTGGAAACAATTGTAATCATTCAATTGACATTTTATAATGTTAGTTGTATTTGTAAACGTCACACTGATCAGTGCCTAGCATTTGTATGTCAGAGCTATTTTAAGTATTGCGACTTTAAAATGGCGTTTGTTGTTAACAATCCGTCCAAATATAATCAGCGTGCGGTCATTAACATTTTTCTTTGACCATGACGGACCCTTGCTCATAGAGTTTACAGAACCTAGAGTGCATATCAACGCAAACCTGTATAATGAAACTTTGAACAAGCTCCACCAAGCAATAACACGAAAACGGCCAGGAAAGCTCTCACGCGGTGTCATTCTGCTGCACGACAATGCTCGGCCTCATGTTGCCGAAGTATTAAAAGAAAATCTACAACGAAAGAAATGGAGGGTATTAGAGCATCCACCCTATAGTCCCGATTTATCGCCATGCGATTTTCACATATTTGGTCCACTGAAAAAAGCGTTAAAAGGTAATCGTTTTCAGTCGGACGAAGAAGTAAAAAATGCCGTGAAAGAATTCCTCAAGCAGCAGCCACAAGAATTCTTTTAACAGGGTATACATCGGTTGGTAAAACAATGGGATATGTGCCTTAGTTGTAATGGTAATTATTTGTAAATATATTTGCTAATAATTTTTTTTTGGACCAAAGATGGGTTTCAATTGAACAAGCCTCGTATTTCCGGTAAAGTAGGTGGTACAAAATTAAAAGATTTAAATTAAATTTAATCATAAAATTTGATATTATTGATGTATTGATATTATTAATGCTAACCTCGCGTGACAAAAGGATTGAATTATAGACTTATCAAATAATTAATAATCCGTTTCGATTTCCGGTTATTAAAAAATTGCATTAATAAATTTTTATTATAGGAGCCCTGCATATTATCAAATTAATCAATACTTATTTGACAATTATTCTGGGTTAAGGGTTACACCAACCAACATTTGACCTTTTAGATATTATACTTCATCACGATACATTTATGAATGTTTTAATTATTAAGTGTTGGTATACGAGTAAAAAAAATCAATAAGCAACCACATTGTTAATATTTAACGTTTGTTTACTTCTAGTTTTTAAATAAATAATTAGTTAATAGTCACGTATATTGTGCGCACTAAAAGTAAATAGAATTAAAGCAATGAAAATGTTAATCATAGGCAGATAACAAAAATCCCTTAGATAGTAAAGTACAGTGGAACCTAGATTAACCGGCAGGCACGGGACCAACAGTCTGCCGGATAATCGAAAACGCCGGATAATCAAGATTTTCATGAAAAAAGCTAAGAATTGAACGCTGTAATTATTTTTTTGAAAAAAAGAATTAAACTATTTATTTAAAACTAACAAGAAAATTTGTAATTTTTGTTTTGCTTCACTGTTTTTTCGGAATTATCCAAAGCCAATTTTCGCATTCGCCTGAGGAGCATTGCGCATGTATTATTCGCATCCTCTTGTTGTTCGTACCATTCAATAAACTTTTGGATATTTGATGATTCAATATAATAACGCGCGCCGAAAGAAATCAAATACACTGCGATGTCAGCAGTGCCGCATTCTATTGAAGTAACAATTGCCGAAAGAAAATCAAACGCACCGCGACATGATTTACTACTAAAAGTACATAGCGCACTATCAGTTTCGTATTTCAATCCCTCGGCAAAGGGTGCCGGTTAATGGGAAGCCGGATAATCGAGGTTCCACTGCAGAACAGTTTAGTAAATTCCATATATATTTATATCATCGTTTTCTGCTAGTCGCAGCTTGTATATATTTCTGGCATTTAAGCTTAAGTATGATACCAGTATTATATCTACAATTTTATCGTAAATAATTTGACCAACAAATTCTTGAATTTATTTAAGGATTGATGAAAAGCAGGTTGACCAACCCTTAAATAGTTTAGTAATCTAATGCACCTCTTGTATTTTTCAACTTTTACTCTTTATTCCGTGAAATAAAAACAAAAAACAAAACAAACAGCAAAATCTCACATACACCAGACTTCTCAAATACCAAAAAATATTAATAAAAAAATCATATAAACGTTGAACGTCCTCCATAGAAAATGCAGAACTCTTTGCCAAAATATTCTCTTCGAACTCGACACTTAACCCATCGGACAACATAGAGCTACCTCCTATTCCACGGGCTCCCCACACAATAAAAAATATCATATTTAGGGTTAAGCGTGTGCAGAAAGTCCTTGCTACTCTAAATACCAACAAAGCAAGCGGCCTTGATGAAATACCTGCTTTACTCTTAAAATGTTGTGCTCCTGAACTAGCGCCAGTTTTCACTAAGCTATTTCAACTATCATATGATACTGGTATTTTTCCAGAATCCTGGAAAACTGCTCGAGTACAACCAGTCCCCAAAAAAGGAAGTAAAACCCAGCATTCTAACTACAGACCTATAGCTCTTCTATCTGTTATTAGCAAAACTATGGAGAAATACGTCAATCACGAGATCCTGAGCTACCTTGAGACACACAACCTTTTAAGTGACAGGCAATATGGTTTTCGCCCACAAAGGTCAACAGCCGATCTACTAGCATATGTAGCTCATGTCTGGAGTGATGCCATCCACCGCTATGGGGAGACTCAAATAGTATCACTAGACATCTCAAAAGCATTTGATCAAGTGTGGCATGCGGCTCTTTTGAACAAACTGCCTTCATACGGACTCTCGCAAAACCTTTGGAGATGGATATCCAACTTTCTCTCCAACAGGCACATCCAAGTTGCTGTAGATGGACATTCTTCCAACCTCTACAAGATCAACGCTGGAGTTCCCCAAGGATAGGCTCTAGCTCCTACTCTATTGTTATTACACAATAATGATCTACTAGAAGCCACTAATAACCCGATACATGGTTTTGCAGATGATAGCAACCTACACTGTAGCAAAGCGCACAACCGTCCCATACCTCTAGATATTTTGGAAGAGGACAGAAGATCTACAACGGCTTCTCTCAATCAAGATTTGAGAATTGTAGACAGGTGGGGAAGAAAGAATCTTGTTAATTTCAACGCTTCCAAGACAAAGTCATGTTGCCTGTCCAACAAGAGGCAAACATGCGACTCATCCATTACAATCAACGATCAGACACTGGTAGCGGGCGATTACGCTGGTTGGTATAACGATCTTCCAGGACTTACTATGAAACGAACATATTGCATCCATCATAGCAACTGCAGCAGGAAAGAAATTAGGCTTTCTGGTTAGAGCATGGAAATATTTTTCTCCATCCAACTTAGCTACGCTTTACAAAGCCCAAATACGGCCTAATCTTGAATACTGCTCGCATGTATGGGGTTTGGCGGCTCCGTCAAGGCTCGGAGTTCGTGATGCAAAACAGAGAAGAGCAGTTCGACTAATAAACGACACAAGTATCACCAAAAACCTAATTATCCCACCGAAGAGCAGTGGCTGATCTTTCCTTGTTTTACCGATACATAAACGGATTTTGCTCAGAAGAACTCCGCTCTATAATGCCTCCACTTGCCAGACCAGCCAGAGCAACGCGACGTGCCAACTCCATGCACCCTTATACTGTTCAATGCCCGACATTCGATTCGATCGTTCCTTCATCCCCAGGGTCTCCAGATAGTGGAACTCCTTACCTTCCCACGTCTTCCCCACTCGTCCTAACTTGCAGGCCTTTAAATCCCAAATTAATAAATTGTCTCTTGACGAAAAATGAGGGCAGCACCTAACGTGCTCCTGGTCAATAGTTGATTCCAGCAAGTTAAGCTCACATCACACGTAACACGGAAAACAATAAGATTATGGCGATCGAAATTCGGTGAACGCTTAATTTCTCAGAATATTGATACCGTTACTTTTTTTTGTGAAAGAAAGTCTATGCCAATTTCCCACAGATAAAATGCAAAATCTCTTAAGCAACATTCGGCATAAAATTCAGGTCACTGATCCATTAATGTTCAAAAAAGTCATCGAAAATTTTGGTGTTCGATTGCAGGGCCTGTAAATTATTAGTTATTATGTTTCACATTTGATTGTCGTTTAATTTCCAATAAATATCTCTATTATTTTTTTTAATAAACCTAGAGGTGGCCTTCCCTTTATTTTATATTTTTTAATTTTTTCTTATTATATATTTTCATTGAATTTTGTGTTGACTGAAATTTTAATGAAGTAGTTAGAAATCCAGTAATCATTTGAATTGAGCAAAACCAGGCTGGACTCCACTAGTAATTATTAAAATAAATTTTTCGTTTCAATTAAAATCACACTAGTAAATCAGACCTAATAAAGTGCCCTAAAAATATTTGTTTGCGATATTTTTATTTTTATTCCTTCAAATTTATAATGTGGTTTTATTCCGCCCATAATTACTGATCTGTCAATTTTAATTAATTTCTGATAGGGCAACACAAAATAATTAAAAATAACTGTTCGATCGCTCAAGTCCCATTTAATACTAAATTATTAACTTTTTTATTTTTTATCAAAAAAGATATTAAAATGATTGTTTGTTTTGGTAAAATTGTTAATATTTGTTGTTTTAGTGGTAGATTAATGTTAAAATATTAAAGAGAATGAGTCAGTGTTTAAAAATATATTTTAAATTAGGTACTTACTATGTCAATTCTATCAAACCAGTCTAAAGTTGGGTCAAACTCTTGTCTGTATGTTATATTTTTACCCTGATATGGAAAAATTGCTCCTGGCCACATCATACTACCAGAATACCTATTTTTACCCTGATCTTCATTCCATCTCTAAAAAACCGATATTAATAAAAACATGGTGATAAATTTAGGAGTCAAAAATTATTATTGAAGTCAAAATACTAAGAAATTAAAAATGATAATAAATAGCAGTTTAATCGTGACTAGTGGTATCTGGGTATTAAATTAAACTGGAAAGATTCATTAGGCCTGTTTTAAAAGCTATTCCTGGAATAAAAACTCAGTTAGCTTGGAAAAATGAGTTGTATGTAAGAAAGCATCTTAAAGACCTGATTAAAAATAAAATTCGAACACAAAAATTGTTAAAATTTAAAAATCAAATTGAGTTAACCGATATCCGAGAATGTAAATCTTGAATAGATGAATATGGATTTATAGAAATTCAAAATTAATTGTTTCATTTAACATTAAAAATTACAATCACAATCCTGTGTTTAATCAGCGTTTTTTTTTAATAAGGTAAAGTTGCTGTAGTGAAGTCACAAATTTTAAAGAATTTTAATATTTTATTGCTATTTTAGCAATTGTTTCGCATGGTCTTGATAACAGCATTAATCGTTTTTCTAATCCATATTAATGTAGATATCCAGTTTCAATAATATACCACTGACTGAATGAACTGCTGCCACTGTTTTTACTTCTGATTTGATTAATTTTACAATATTTTGGAAAAGAAAACGGATTTAAATCAGTGATTTTATAGTGTCTATGTTAAAGAAAATACGATCCTTGAGAATAACTTTAAAAATCCTAGGACGAATGCAGCAACATTATCAAAAAATGAGATAAAACAATCTGTTATTTCAAGAAAATCGTGATGAGCTCGACATAAATATATAATTTGTCAAATTTTCACCATTTTAAATATTACAAAACACACTGCTGAATTCTTCAACCTCATGCAGTGAAATTAAAAATTCGTTCTAAAGTGAAAAATATTAATTATTATGATAATCTAAACTGTGCTATAAATAAACTACAATTGTACCTTGTACTATGAAAATTAAACTACAACAGTACTTACCCAAATTGGTATAACATCCTTACTGTAATTAAACATAGCAGGTCCAATTTTTTGCTCTGTTTGAGTCTCTGTATCAAAATACGTATTACCAATCACTCCATGAGTTTCAGCATATAAACCCGTAGCAATTGACTGATGATTAGGAAATGTTTTAGTTGGAAAAACATTTATTAAATAATCTGCGTAAGTCCCAATTTTCTTGATCCTTTCCATATTAGGAACAAGTTTTGTTTCGAAAAAATTATATCTAAATGCATCGTAGGACACAACAATTAGAATAGGATTATTAGATAAAGAATACACGAAGTTTATAAATGAACAGAATACTGTGATTTTGAATATCATTCCAAAATTGTATGTTGCTTTTTGTTTTTACAAACGATGCAGTGTTGTTAACTAACTATACTTTCACTGGTTGTTATAAAGTTGTTACTTTACTTTTAGTTAGTTTGAGTCGAACTGTCAACATCAACAATACACTGACATCACAAGACACGTGATTTTTGACGTTTTAGCCACCTATCTGAGAAAATTTGTAGTACAAAAAGTAAAGAGCGCTGAATTTAAAATTCTTGATGGAAGTATTTTTTAATATTCTTCTTGTTCACAAATATATGTGGTACGGTTTAAAATTAAAACTTCAATGTTCAAGCTCTAAAATTTAATTTCAAAATAGTCTCTTTTGTACGATATACAAAACACAGGCAATAAAAAAAATAAATGCAAAACACATTAAAATTTTATCGGTAAATTCTCTTCTACCGTATTTAGCTAATAATTTCCCCGATTGTCCTATTACACCTGAAGTAACTTTTAATTCTTGTTGGGTTCCCGATACACTATCTGAAGAAAAAACTAAAGACTCTAAAGTAGCAGCACTTCTTTCGGTGGTATCTGCTAATTGTCTACTAATAGAGAGCAGCTGATCCGTAACATTGGAACTAATTGTTGCCATATGTTCTTTATCCCTCTTTTGACGTTGTCTTACTTCCGTTTCAGACGTTTTTTTAAATAAAAGTTCTTCTTTCTCACCTTTTTCAATAGCGAGCATAGATTTTAGATTAGCTTTTTTAAAAGCATCCATACTATTAGCTAACTGTTCCCTGTATAATATCACTTCTTTTTCTAACTCAGCACTTTTATTTTCCTTAGCTATATCACTTAATTTTCCTATTAATTTACGTAAAGTACTAATTTTCGAACGTCCAGCATTATTTAACGCCTGCAGTTCAATCAAAGGACCTATACACTCACTGATATCTTGAATTAGAGCCTTAAGTTGTAGGCTATTTTCTGTTATTTCTTGATGAATCGTATCTAATACAAATGTAAATGAATCCATTATTATTTAAAATAATACGTGCACATTGAAAACATTAATAAATTAAATTGTAAATATAACCTATAAAACAACTACAAACGACACGTCATTTGAAATTGAAACAAACTTAAAAGTTAGTTAGTGACATCTATCGAAAATAATTCTAATCAGTAAAATAATAGTTGTTTTGAAGAAATCTGTAATATTCGTTGAAAAAGTTTTGACAGTGATTTAAAGGTGCTTCTAGAGTAAAATTCAAAAAAATTGTTTTCTATATTTTAATTTTGATTATACAAACTCAAATTTAAAAAGTGTTAATATCGCAATATAGTAATTAAATCTGTTTGAATTTATTGATTGCTGAGTTCGTCTATATTAGTGTTGGTTTTAAATATTGAAGGTAAATCGTTTAAAATATTAGTTGGTTTGTTTTATCTATGATATTTTCCGATGTTAGATACGTAAGCATTATTTATCTTATTGAATATTACCTAGTATTCTAACAAAAAATATATCCAGTGATCATGATTGTTTTTAAATAAGTGTCGATAGAATGTTCAATTAAATTTGTCAGTGATTGTCATTTCAAACCGATTGGTAGACGAGGTTTGGTATTCTTAAAACATAAAGTCACTTTTCCTTTTCTACTTTTGTAATTGGCCGCCAGTTTCCCGCGCCTGTAAAGTTTCTACTCGTCGATAAGCGGATGGAGCATCGACCGCTGTTTGCTGGTAAGGGAGTGGTAGCGGATAGAACCAATACGTACCGTGTTCGTGTGTAGTGCGTTGCGACCATTGGTCTACAATTTGTCGACCAATCATTGAGAAAGTGCACACTAAAATATCCAATGTAAGTTCACAAATTATCAAACATATTCTAGACTACAATTGGGGGTTGAACCGCCAATTTAAACTTATTTATTGTTAAACCTGTGCGAAAATTGTTGCAATGTTACATTTTTTCACTGTGTATCATGTTAAATGTAATGGCGACAGCTGCAGAACAAAGACCTTGCAACTAATAAACCATCATAAATACACATAAACGTCATAATTGCTATAATTTTTCATATTTTTAGAATTCAACTCATATTTTAGTAAATCGACACAATTCAATTAGATATATTGAGATTATAGATTATACAGTAATTTTGTAATACATATACATAATTGCCACATAATACGTGATTTATTATAAATATAAAGTGGGTAATTTATTGCTTTTATTGAACCTCAGCAATTTGTATTCATTTTTATTTTGTTAGTAATTGGTCCTGAAAAGTTAAATATCATTATTTTATACTATTTCGTAGCGTACTTAAATAATTACACATAAATGAGGTATTATTGTGACGCATAATAAATATTTATTGTTATGAAATTGACGATTAGGTACAACTGCTATATTTATAACTTTGAAAATTGTTTTATGTTGCATATTTTAACATTATCGAGGTGTACTGCGTTTTCTTATAATTATGTAAATGAAAAATTCAACAAATTGTAATGTTGAGGTTAGAATTAATATTTATCTGTCACTTTCGTTTCGTGCGAGTAAATAAATTACATACCAATAATTAAACAAATATCTTCTTTCCAAACCAGGATGAGAAGAAATTTCTTGAAATATATTAAATACTTCAAGGTAATAAAATCATGTATATTATCTATTTCTTTTCAATATTTTATTTAAGTGAAAGTGAGGTTATATGCTTTATTTTTGTCGTTTGCACCAAAACATTGAATATTGAATGTATTTTGAAGAATTTACTGTTAACACCGAACATAAAACATTAACTATTACATAGCTACCAGTGCAACATACTTTTCTAATGGATAATTGCATTGGTCTGTGTTTTCACATTGAACAAGATCAGGTTTAAAATTGTTCAGTCAGTCAGTTAAGTATCGGTTCTAATTTTAGTGGTTCCCATTTGGTTTCTAGTGCTACATTGTAGTGTAGATATATCAACTATATTATAAGCTATTTCGTCTACCAACCACTTTTAATGTTAAGTGCTTTTTTATGTTTTACATATGCTTCTTGTACAAATATTTCAATTTTTGTCCCTTTTAATCTTTATTTTTAATGTGCGCGATCGGATATCACAATTAAAATTGTAATTCCTCATATTTGTGTGTCTTAAAATGATCTCTAACTAAGATGATGAAACATGATTTTTTTTTTAATATTTACCTTCTTGTCCAGTTATTAGATTCTATCTCGTCAAATATTCCTATTGGAATTTGAAAATTACAAAACCGCCTTTTTGTGGTGAGCTCTTAATTAAAAGATTGCTTACAATCATAAAATATAAAAGAATATTGAAAATTGCGAGCTGTCTCCCTGTCGTGGTCAAAACTTAAACAGATTGTGACAAGTTCTTTATTTGACACCAGTGTTGAAGGGTTGGATTGGAAACCTCAGAATTAAACAGTTAAAAATAATCGTTTCTAGTTAACGATATAATAATTTTGTCTTTAAGTACATTCACTTTACTAAAAATAATATCGAAATGACTTATAGTTTAAGTAAACATTCAGTTAAAAGTATAGTAAAATTTCTTAGATATCTAAGACCTATTTTATTTAGGTAATCTAATAACTTCTACAACGGTCAAATTTTGTAATTTTTAGTACTCTTTATTGAGAGGTTGCTCCAAAAATAAACCTAAAACATTTTTTTTTTAAACAGATGAAGAATAATTGTTGTATTCATTGTTCTATATTTTTAATGGTAAAAATAATAATGGGTAAATTAATACAATTGTCCAATTTAAATTTACTGATACTTAATATTTTGGACCCTCTTTTATGTATATGACATGAAAATTCATAATTATATTGAATTAATGTGGTATTTAATTTAGCGGAGAATTAACTGATGGAGCAGCAGATTGCTACTACTGCTGATGGCCAGGTGGTCATTCAGCCTATTCAAGGAGTAGCTCCTGGACAGGTCCAGGTAATGCAAATGAATGCAGGACAAGTGATTCAAGGAGCAAATGGACAACAAATAATGGTACATGCTGTGCCATCGAGTGGTCAAATACAAGTTGCTGGTGCTGCTCAAGGATTACAACAAATTCAAGTTAGTATGTTACTAATCTGTACAAAATCTATCTATCTCCAAATTGTATCCAAGTAGTACAACTAGTAAACTAAGACAATTGTAACCATCTTTACATCTTCATCAGGGATATATTACATGTAGCTTTAAAAACATTTTGCCTTCCAGGTCAACTTTTCTTGTTGAGGTTCCACTTTCTTATATAGAAGCTGTGTCAAGACCTTGTTGGCTTTGAAAGCATTTTTAAAACATTAATATTTAAAGCATGCTGTATAAATCTTACTATTTAATCTCAAACTATTATTACTACTTTATTCTCATATCTGTAGAGCATTAAAGATTTGTTATTATTTATAGAATTACAATATGAATTTAGAATAATTTATGTCTCAGGTTGTTCCTGTCAGTAGTTTGCAATCAGGCCAAGTACTAATGCAACCTCAGCAACAACCCCAACTCGTACAGACTTCTGATGGTCAAACTTTCATTTATCATCCAATGACGATTGAAGGAAGTGGAATTCAGCAGGCTACACCTACAGGTAAACACTATTTTAGTTCAATATCAAAGGTTAACAGTTTGACGTTAACAGAATTATAGTAAATTTTGTTAAAATTCACTTAAATTCTTAATGATCCACCCTCAAAGCCGACTTATACAACTAAACGTTTTTTCAACTTAGTAAGAACCCAATATTCATTCTGAAATATAGAATACATAAGACATTACATTAAATTGTGTTTCCTATATGATTTTACTGCATGAATATGATTGAATATACACCAAGGTGCAAAAAAATCAATCCGTATCTATTTACCAGTGAAGAAGAAAACCCTTTTAATAGGAACATCACGGGCAGGAATATAAATATATACACAGACTACCGACAAGAACTACTGACCTTGAATAGACCACGTTTCACTTCAAGTTTAGTACTAGAATGTCACCAATCTCTAACTGAGGCCAGCCAGAATAACTTGGTCACTCTCAGCTGGATTAAAGGACATGGTAACTCTAAAGGCAACCGCATTGCGAACAATTTAGCAAGGAGGGCTGTAGGCTACAAATATGTTAGCCCTCGCCCATCTACCAAGCTAACATTGTCCGCAGTCGTGGACCTTATCAAACAGCACTCTCACCAAAACTTTATACAGTGCTGGGATGAAACTACGAACTGTAGACTGGCCAGAGAGTTATTACCTCATCCTGGCGAGGAAACAGCAAAAAAATTTAAGGCATTGACCAGACAAAATCTTCGAACAGCTGTGGGAATCTTGACAGGTCACTGCCAATTGTGAAAACATCTCTTTAGGATGAAATTAACAGAATCGCCGCTATGCCGCTATACTATTTCGAGACGTCATAAAAAACCTATTTAGAAGTTTAGGTTGTACTATGTTGTATAAAAAAAAAGTGTGAGGTGTCAAGGAACACCCGGATGGAACGAAGTTCCTTTCGATTAATTAGTGAAGGCATTAGTAATTTGTAAACACAACAGTGTTTATACATACATAAGCATTTATTATTGTCTGTATAAAATCTCTACTTACCTAACAGTTCGTTTCTTTAAACAAAAGTGTCCATTTATACAATACCAGAGCTTTAGATAACACATCTTTTTAAAATTACTTTTTATAATTTAAAACGGGAATTAACAATTCAAAACAAAATTTTAAAATTAAAATATTTGACAGTAACTGACAGTTAAGGTAATTTGACGTAGGTACCTAAATAGTCAAGTTACGAACTATTTTTAAAATGTTTATGAATTTATTAATTTATAAAAACAGGATGAAATAAAATGTAATACTATTATAGTTAATTATTATTTTTTCTACAGTATTTTCTTTTTAATGTACATTTTCTTTTTATTTAAAATAGTGTCTTTTTAATTGTAATATATCTATCTATGAGAGACAGGGAGAGAGAGTTATTTATGTTTTGGTCTGTGAGAGAGAGAAACATGCGTGGGTCGTGTCATAGTGTCGTGACAACTTTTGGTATGAATTTTTTTTGGCTAGCTCCTAGCGTCAGTCGTAACTGTTCGTAACGCGCGAAAGGGAACTTCGTTCCAAAAACCTTTGTGTGGGGGACTTTGATATTATTTAATTCATTAAAGTTTGCAATTTTTTATATGTAATTATAAAAGATATAAATCAAAGTATTCTTCGGATTATTATTATTCGTGTAAACATGCTAAACACTGTTCGCTACATCTCGATATTCTCGATCTGTCTCTTTTATTACCAACATATCAACTACGGTTCACATTGATTTTCTTGTATATATGTGTAGCACTGTTTGATATATTTTTTTTTTTTTCTCTTTTACTCTCAGTATAACAAACTCCTGTTCACATTGATAGTAGAGAAGAGAAGAAAATTTTAAATTCAGTTGTGTATGTTTAATGGGTAACAGTTATTTAAAATTAATTTACACATTGATATTGTGTATTTTGAATCATTCAATAAAAGATCCATTAATATTGTAAGATGTATTTTTTGTATCTAAGAATGAGCAAGCGACTATTTTAATTTTTGTAATAATTGATGTATTTTTATTTTTAGTGTTAAATATCAATGGTAACTTAGTACAAATTGCTGGAACAGCTCAAGCGGCGACAGCGAATGGAGTGGCTCAAACAACAGTAGCGTCTCCTTCATCACAAGTAGTACCTCAAACATTAACAACAGCTTCACCAAGTCAACTAGCTATGGCTAACGGAAATTTAGTCATGGTGAGAAACACCGCCGATGTACGTTAAGTTAAACAAAATATTTTATAAAAAAAAAATGGTAGAAGAAACGAAGGTTTCTTTGTAATTAATTGGTAATATAAATTGCTATGGATGACCTACAATGTAATTTTAACAATCATTTTTTGATTTTCTTAGATTTGTCATTCATGTTTCTTGTATTATAAAGTTATTTCGTTAACTTCATATCTTCATAATTACTAATAGGGTCAAATTTTACAGCTTAAGTAGTTTAACCATTCAAAGCAGGTAATAATATATTTTCCTCAAATTTTCGAACTAACGTAATACACAAAAAGACCAATATCTACAATTCAAGATATTGTAAATAATCCAATCTATAAACGCAAAAAAAGAAGTGATGCTACTAAAACTAGATTTGTAACAGAGTATCAAAACGATATATCTATAAAGAACAAGTGATGCGTACCTTATAATGTATACGAACAAGATAAATTAATGATAATGTTGAAATTATTTGCACCCGAAGAAGTATGTTAAATCACAAACTATAATGGTGTCACAAATTTGACATATGTGTATTTGCATATCGACGAGCCATGTTATAACACTAATGATACACAAACGAAAGGTTGGGTTGATAAAAGTGGAAATTTCTAAACAAAGGCTTCATTAAATAGAGATCAAGGCACAATAATACAAATCGGATCAGAAATAGGTTTTGTTCCAAATGGTTTAGATTAGGATCCGGATACATCTGCAGATCTATTTGAAATGTTATTTTAAAACATTGTAAAATATACTGTGATAGTTGGCAACACCGTGCGTGGTATCCGCCGAATGTTGAATGCTTACCAATATACACCAACCTCGTAACGGAACCTGCATACAATTTTTTCTTACAATGATAGCTGATGAACGGTCCAGGGCCAAATTAAAGCCAACAGTGAAAACACATTTCTGGTCAAGCACGCCGCAGAATATGTACTTGACAGACGTGTTTCAGAAAAACTGAAGAACCAGCAGGAATCTTAGAGGATTCCATACGGACCATTAACATATAGAACTCATCCTTTAGATCTGTACAAATTACTACAGGGTACAAAGAAGTTGAAATGAGTGACATGGTCTAATGTTTCATATTAAAAAAATAGCTGATAAATCTCTTTTGCTTTTTTTAGTTTATAGAAATTATAAATTATCTAAAATATTCGACTTTGGAATCTTGGAGTATTTTCGGATTTGCTGTGAATATTTCGAAATATCATTTCAGGCTTTTTTTTGTACCGTTTTTCAAATTTCCTGTATATCATTTACAGCCTTGATTAGACATTTCATACATAATCAGTTAAATTTTATTTTTAGAACATTTTGATTTTTTTTTATGTTTAGGATATTCATGTATTTATCTATATATCATTTACTGCGTACATTAAGCATGTTTCGTATTATAGTTAGTGCATCCATTTTATAGTAATTAGTACATGTTTATTTGTTTGTTTTCTAAATTACCAAATTCTCTTAGATGGTACCGAGTGCCAGTGGTCAACAATTCCAAAGGGTACAGATACCAGGAACCGAATTTTTGGAAGAAGAACCTTTATATGTTAACGCAAAACAATACAGAAGGATATTAAAACGACGACAAGCTAGAGCGAAATTAGAAGCTGAAGGAAAAATTCCAAAAGAACGACCAGTAAGTATAAAAACTAACATAATCTACTCGTATCATTTTTGTCTCTATTAAGTTCTTTTTATAAACGATTAAAAAAGAGCCTCTATATTCATTTTTTTATAAACGGAAGCGATAAAAGAAATTCAAGAACCAGGAGAAAATGCGTTGATGTAGATAGCTCACTGACACGTTAGAAAAGTTGTAAACACTTTTGTTAAAAGCATTAAAAAACGCGTATATACATTTTACTAACGACGCTTAGTTTGAATCTTGACTTTAGATTGTGAGTATGATGATGATTAATGGAAATTATTTAGTAGACCGCCTTACTGAAAATTTAACATGAATGCAAAAACAGAAAATTTGAACCTGGTTACGTTTTACCGAAAATCGAATTTTCCTTTTTAATCAGAAACTCATTTTAATAAACGATAGAGGAGTATCGATCTATAGGACTAATTTGAATTCATTAAATTTGAAAAAAGAATAGTTAAAGACTAAAATTTTACAGCTGTTATGAAAGTATGAAATACAGACAGATAGATCCTATCAATTTTAATGTAGCCTGGTTTAAAATTTGACTTCCCTGTATTTGTCGCGATTGGCAACGAATTTTTGATCGGATAGGAAGAAAAATAATATATATTACTCGGAAAGAAAGTCGAAAGGGATGATAGACTTTCATTTATTGTAATGCAATGTAATTTATTTATTACTGAATGTTATTTTTTTAGAAATACCTCCATGAGTCCAGACACAGGCACGCAATGAATAGGATACGAGGTGAAGGAGGACGATTTCATTCAGGATCAGTAAAAAAACGAAGGTGAGCAATAAAATTCGTAGATTAATTATAATTGATTTTTCGATAATTTTCTAAAGTTAACTTTAATTTTTTGTGTTACTCGTATTATAAATAATTTACGTCAGGATACAAAAACCTCAAAGAACTTCGACAATTATAAATTTGTTGTTTTTTTTTTAATTTTACAATTTTCATTTATTTTTTGTCCCTCTTGTTTGGTTACCTTATCAAGATTTTCTATAATGGTATTCAGATTTTTCAAGAATGTTTCTGATTTTTTCGATCTTCATTATTTTTTAAAGTTCTCTATGTTGGTTTGCTCACGATTTTACAAGGTTGACTTCACTTTTTAACGGTCTTTTTCAATTATACAAACGAACCAATCAGAAACATTTCACAAACCGAAACTACAACATTCTTTATCTAATATTAACTAAATTTTAAACATAAATATTGCTCTACCATTTCTTGTTATATTTTAGTTATGTAAAATATATGTACTGTAGAACCTCGATTACTTGGCGCTCAGAAGCCATCTTCATGAGGATTGTAAAGATCAGTAGTTAATACATGATAATTTATAGATAAACCAAAAACTCGCAAGTTGTTTTCAGTTTGTTTTGATAAATTCCTCATTATTTAATATCCGTCGCACCCTGTCTCCGACCGCTGAGGTATAATCGAGGTTCTAATTCTAATATATTAAAAAAAGTCTCCCTAAAATCCTTAAAGCACATTTGCTATGAGGCTAAAGAGAGCTTTGTCAAGTGTGTATAAAGTTCATATATGTTTTTATAATAATGATTCTAATAAAAGATTGTACAATAGGGAAGAAATGGCAAAGCAGCAACAGCAACAACAGCAGCAACAACAACAACAGGTTCACCATGAAGTTCAAGGCACTATTGGTGTGTCTTATAGTAACATTGAAATGGGTGCACCAATAATTATAGAAGTAAGTTAGCAATTTATTAGGAAATTCAAATTAAACATCGCAGATAATATGCTAACACTTATAAAAAATATAAATCAATATTTTGAAAATGACCCTTGCTTATTGATCTTGATGGATATGTCAAATTTGTCAAGAGTCGTTTTTTAAAACTGAAAATGCCTAACAAAAATGAAAATAATTGTTTTGAAAATGTTTCTAAGCTTTCGACAACCAGATCGGTTGTCGTTTTCAAAGATAAAAAATTTTTTACTGTATACTTCTTTATGCAAGTTTAGATTTATATTTTTTATAAGTTTTGTTTTAGTGGCAAAAAGATCCCCAAATAAAGAAGTAAATAGATGTTATTATGCCACAAAGAAGCTATCGAGAATATTTAAATACTATATGACGAACTTATACAAAATCTTAAAATGTTATATCACCTATATAACAAAATAGACAATATTCATTGATAACATTTTCAACTTCAAAAACTATTGACTTTAATTTATATATTATGTACTTACAGTCAGACATTATTATTTTCGACATAAGTTATGGTTGTTGATCATTCAATTCAGAAGTTTTTATAGTTCTAATATAGTACCAAAAATGACAGATTACAAACACAAAAACATAATATGTTTTACCTATTTAGTTAATTCAAAGTCAAATGATTCAGCTGTTAAAGATTATATCAGACTCACAGACTGCAGTTTTCTAACTAAATGCTTCGCCAAACATATTGGATAAATAAATCACCAATTTATTCTTTTTTAAGTATAGTTAGTCGAAGCAATGAAGCACTAAAAATGCCAAAGATAGGAAATCTTTTAGGATAGGACGGATCGGAATGTGGTTTTTTGCATTTGCTTTCAAAAATTATTTACATCATTCCTACCTACTTTCTACCTAGTAAAAACAGGAAGTTGCTTTGGTGCAGCCAAAAATGTTTTCAAAAAATGCATTTTTTTGAGAGGTTTTTTTGACAAATTCAATAACTTTGTAAATAAGAGGCAGAATTTGCCCAAATTGGGTACCCAGGGGTTTTTAAAGTCGCTGATCACGATTATGATGTTCAAATTAACCCCCCGAACACCTGGAGCTCAGGAACGTCGACGAACGTCATCTTCGGGGGACTATCCCGAACTTCATTCGAGGAAGAAGAGAAACTCGACACCCGGGGATTTTTTAAGTCGCTGAATTCAAATATGGCACCGTCGCCCATGGTTGACCTATGTTTCACATAAAATCTCGCTAGATGCCGAGACTTTCTATGACCTAAAACCTGAATATCTTCTTATTACATTGTGTTTTATATTTAATTGTGAATTCTATGTCATACAGATAAAAAAGTTGTAAAATTCAAAATTGTAACAATTTTTCGTCTGATTTGAGTCAATAAGATATCAGCCCCAGACCATTACCGCATACACACCGACTTTTTTTAATAATCCATAAAAAATAAACTAAAATTAAAAGTTAAGAGTTTTATGTACAATTTTTTATAATAAAAATATTTTTTTACAGGGTGTGATACCGGAAATTATGAAAACAGATCCAT
The DNA here is from genome assembly GCA_964028335.1 of Altica lythri. NCBI lineage: Eukaryota > Metazoa > Arthropoda > Insecta > Coleoptera > Chrysomelidae > Altica > Altica lythri. The sequence continues at coordinate 38,324,564 of OZ034808.1, read as the reverse complement.
TGTCAATAGAAGGGAACTAGTAATTATTAAAAATTATTTAAAACAATTTTATTTATTTTTCTCTCTAAATTAATGTTAAAATATTTTGTACATAGCTTTATCTATTGTTTTCTTTATGAACTTGTAAATAGATTTCCAGTATAATTTCTATTACTTTCTAGAATGAGGTATTTTCGTCTAACTATACAAAATTTTCGTACTTTTTTAAATGAAACTAATAATGAAATTAACTGGGAAGATACTATATCCAAGATGATATTTTGTTTTTATATATAAAATGTTTCTAATGTTTCGTATTTAGGGTAAGATACCTTCTTCCTTTTGTACAATTGTTAATACTTTTTGACTGATCAATTTATATTAGTTGTATTTAGAATACGTAATCAAATGTAAATTAAACATTTTTATGATACATTTTTGTATTATTTTTAGACAAAAACTAACTTTATAAAAAAGCCACGTTAATAGAAATAATTTTTATGAATTTATTCAAGGAATCTGAAAGTTAAGTACAGTATAACCTCGATGATTATCCGATACTCGATTATTCGTCACCGATTGGACAAATTTAAAATTCGGCTTGGAATAAGGCAGTTATCTAACAAAGTTGTAAAATTAGGTCCTAAGAGTGTCGGTGTGATAAAATATGTTAATAAGCTTCAAGAGGAAATCAAAAAACGTAAGAAATCAAGTTTATAACTGCAATAAAACTGGCTTAAATATGCCTTAGCTTGATCTTCTTAGACGTCAGCACCTGGGTATTAAGTTGAAAAGAAATGCACGGTTAAAGTTTGTGCAACTGCTAGCGGTGATTATAGGATTCCACTGTTGGCTATTCGAACACCAAAAAACCTCGTCCTTTCAGGAAACATGGATTTGGGATTATTTCCTGTGAAATATAGTGTGCCCAAAAAAGTGTATAGATAAGTCAAGAGATATTTATTGATTGGTTTAGAATACGTTTTCCACCTGAGTTGATAAGATTTTTGTACAAACTTTACCCGTTTAGATAGTGAGCGCAACGTAGAGATACGTGATGAAGGTATTGTAGGTGATTCTACTTTTGATCCGATTGCACTTCCAATATATGATAACGAAGAAAAACATCAGGAAATACCTTCTGCTCTGTCTCTACTAATGTTCCAACGGACATATCTAATACCCACACCCCACCAAAAAAATTAAGAATGTTTTCTTGGTAATTCAGAAGTATTATTTGTTCCAAGTTCGTGCGGACTAACCTATCTTATATTAATGAGTGTTCCATTGTATTATACCTGTTTTTGATCTTTACAGGTTTGGATCTCATATTTTCATGGATTTACAAATTCTAGTATTGTCCGATTATTGTCGTCGACCGGAGCTATCAAAAAATTTGTTATTTAGTGTTGAATATTTATTCTTTATTTGTTATGGTTACTTTATTTATTAGTGTTATATTTTTTGTTTCTAATTACTGTTATTTTATATTATTCATTATTTTTTATCAATATGGGGCAGCCGTGGCTTACACCAGAAACTGAAAGTCAGGATAATAATTTTTAGGATGCGAGTGATAATGATCTAATACTGGAAGTTGATGACAGTGTCGAAAGAAAAGATCGAATTTTATAGAGAAGATGCTCAGAAAAAAAAGTAACCCTTACAAAAGTGTCTCGAACCACCGTATATAAATTAATAAAAAATAGACATTCCGGAAAAAAACGCACGTTGAATGCGGTTCTTCAAAGGTTATAAAAATGCATCATTTCTGACAAATACGAGATATTATATGTAATATATGGGCTAAAAGAAATTATCTTACTTTACGTAGCATTCACATCGAATTGAAAAGAAGTGATAGATTGTGCGAGAACAACTTTGTGCGGAATTTTGAAGAACAAATTTAAGACTATGGATAAACATCAGTCTATCATGGAAAGTAAGAGACGAATATTTACAAACCATTATAAAATATAGAAAATGGGATAGACCAATTTTTATTATCTGGATGAAACTTAGTACGACACATAGGCAACGGCGAAGAATGAATGGGCTGATCAAAACCAGCGAAACTGCAGTGTTGACGTTCATTCTAACAAAGGAAAATGATTGTGGCAGTTCTGGCGATTGGGTTAAAGGAGCGCTCCTTCTCTCTGCTAAAAACAAAAAATTGTTTTCTGTATTACCATCAAGATATGGATAACTCTTTTTTGAGAAATAGTTTTCTGAAACTTTACTTCCAAAACTCAAGAAAAATAAGTGAGAGGTGTCAAGGGACACCAGGATGGAACGAAGTTCCTTTCGATTAATTAGTGAAGGAATTGTAATAAAAATTGTTTATTTCTTTTCAGTTATAAAATTACAACGATGTTAAATTCTTTAAATTGGTTCTGTGTTAAAGATAGATTACCTATGTTATTTCACCAAGATTTTGGTCTTCAAAATAGTAGTTAAATCGATTATTTATCACCTGAATATTTTTAACATTTCGTTTCTTTTAACAAAAGTGTCCTTTTATACAATACCAGAGGTTTGGATGACATACATATACCTAGAATTTTATACAAAACTACGATGAATTCACTCTTTTTAAAGTCTTCCACACGTGTAATCAGTTACTTGCATCTATAAAAACAACTTTCAATAATTTTAAAAAGTTGCTTAAAGAACACATCAATAATTTATAGTCTAAGTATGTTATTATATTGGTGTTTTTATTGTGTTTATGCTTTCTTTTAAATTCTTGTAATTTTTTAATCATTTTAATGTGGTAATAAAAACTTGTTATGCTATTGGTATGTTTTTATTGTATGTATGAATTTTAAATTTTGTATCTTTTTATCATATTTATAGGTACTTATTTTTTAATTTAAATTAGTGTCTTTTTGAGTGTACTTTTATTAATATTTATGTATATGCATCAACTCAACCATCTTCTCCTTTAGTCCAATCACTACAGTTTGAATTATCTTCAACATGCAGTACCTTAAATGAAGTGGAAGCTAAAATAGAAAAGGAAACAGAGGCAAAGAAAGCCCTGATCAATACAATTAAAAAAGTTAAATTAAAAAGTTTGGAGGATCCATATATATTAAAAGGGTGATCCGAAGGATCCGGGAATTTACAATGTTAAGTTAAAACCTCATTCTGTCATAAATTTTAAATTGATACGAGTGCTAGATGATTGTGTTACAGTAGCATATGCTCTAATAAACTTGCAAGATAGCTTCAGTCCAATCAATAGACAGAAAAACAGGCTATATTTGACAATAATTCAGGAATGAATCGGACCGGTGCAGTTGTGTTGAGGACAATAACAAAAAGTAACCTCTAAAAGGGTATCGTTTATAAGTAGAGAGCTGCCAAAGTTGGCCAAAACCAATTTTTTAATTCTACAGGCTAAAGTATGCATTTGATAAAAAAAAGTAGTAGGGAATAAAATAAATATAGTCCATTTCACCGTTTTTGGCCGATGACAGAAATCATACTCGAAGTAAATTTAGAGTTACATCTCTCTCAGATACAGGCAAGTTAGAAATTTAAATAAGGACGTTTGTTTTTTAATACAACACTTACGTAACTGCATCTTGTTTCACCGGTAGATAAAAAGTATTCAATACGGAAGTCTTGACTTAATTCACATTCCTAATAACCGTCATGTATGGCTCGTTGTTGAAGGCATGTTGAAGGGTTGAATTTAATAATTATTAATGTCATATTTTTGTAGATGTCAAACATAGAGATATAAGATATAGAGCACGTGAGCCATAGGAACGCACACAAGTGAAAGCCAGCACGGAATGGAAAGAGAGAGAGCAACTAGTGCGTCTGGTTATATCTTTGAATATAAAAGGTTTTATATTCAAAGGGTTATATAGTTACTAGTTTTATTTCATACTAATACATTATAAACAAATAAATCCTTAGTTACCGTAACTATAAACATGTTCATAACTCCCTTGGGCAATTATAAATCCTTAACTCCCTCTAATGTATTTACAAAAATAAATTTACAATTGTCGAATTTCCCACTGAAATTGTTGCCCGAATTGCAAGAATTTTTCGTTAAACTATTACTACTGTCTATTACTGTAGTCAGACATGATGTTGATGCCTCACTTTTTTCATCTGACACGCCAGCTAACATTCTTGCAGTTTTTTTCTTTAATTCCATGCTATCGGCCAAATACCCTTCTGCTACAGCTGAACTTCGCCATCCACCATGTCTTTTCAACGTCGTCATATTTGCTCCTGCATTGACCAAGGCAGTCGCGGAAGTCCGCCGCAGACAATTTCCGGTGAAAGCTTCGGGATCTGGCAAACCCAAAAAACTAGCAATTTTGCTAGGAATTTTTCCGAATGTATTTTTTCCAACGGGCTGAACTGTGCAACGCTGTTCGCGATACGTTAGAAAAAATCTTTCTGGACCCGATGGACGTAGAGACATATACTTTCTCACCAGGCTCAATGCGGAAAACTCATTTTCTTCTACAATTGTAAATTTCTTACGGATATCTGTTTTACTTTCTGGAATATCAACCACCATAACTGAGCCCCTATCTTCAATATGATTAATCTTCATATTTAGAAGTTCTTGACCTCTGCAGCCTCCGAAATAACCCATAATCAGAACCACCTGTACAATAGAGCAATAAATGTGCAATACTTTACGGTTTAATGCATTACCTTGTGTAACAAATGTGTTTTATCAGAAGCATTCTTCAAAAATTTGACAACGTCATCCCTAGTGAACACTTTTGACTTTCTTGGTTCATAGCCTTTACTTTTTCGTTTGAGAAACGCTTCCAGTTCATGAAACTTACTCCCATCGGTATTATTATAAATTACCATCATTGATTTTAACATGGACCACTTAGTCCACAGGGAATTAGGACTGTACGATTCAGACTGTAATAAAAGTAAATCAATATCACTTATGCTAGAACGTGGAAGAATAAACACATACCATGTCTTGAAAGTACGCCAACATTATGGTTTCAGTTATATTTTTCTTTTCAATACGGTTAACTTTCAGCCACTGTAGAAACTTGTCATATTCTTTTTTATATTTCGGTTCTGACTTTGTCGGTATTAGTACAGCACGAGCTTTCTCAGCTTTTTGTAATAAATCGCCTGAAATCTCACTTTTCTCCATGTTTTCATTCATTTTTACAAATTAATGAATTTGACAAATTTTTATTTACAAATTTGTCAGTCGATATATCCATAGTAATCATGCCTACTTAATTATTAAAAAACGTTGGTTTAATTTTGAAAACCAGAAAATTTTGGTTTTCACATTTAATTAGTATGAAATAAAATTATTTATCTATCACGTGAGTTATTGGATGTTAATAATCTCGTGCAACTTAACAATCCCTCGGGACTAGCGTCCCTCGGGATTGCAACCTGTTGCCCTCGATAATTAACATCCTCATAACTCCCTTGATACATAAATAACTATTATAGACTCGCCTGTTGCGCATGTGATTAGACAAAGATAAACCGACGCACTAGTTGTCCTCTCTCTTTCTATTTCGTGCTGGTCGTATCGGCTGGCTCCCGTGCTCTATATCTTATATCTCTATGATGTCAAACCACACTGATAGTTTCAGAAACTTACGACCTAATTTAGAAAAAAAAAACTATCCGCCATTGGTAACTTGGATGACAGTTTAATCTTATTTCAGTGGTTTTTAATATCAAATCGGCCAAAAACGATGAAATGGACCATACAATTTAAGACTTTATAAAGTCAATTTGGTCCAACTGTTATTGTAAAAAAGTCAAAAAAAACCTGAAAATGGTCGTTTTTTCAATGCTTTTTATTTTTTTAAAAAACGACTTTTTTACTACTTTTATGGTCTTAAAATAAATCCTTTGTAATTCTAAAAAAAATGAAATGTAAAAGTTAATCGAATAATTTGTTCCTAAGATATTATTAATAGTTTATCCCAAGTCACTAAATTTTTAATGCTATATTTTTTTGTCGGCTGATCATATTTTACTTCAACTAAACAAGGTCTCATTTTCTTTTTGAAGGTCCAAATTTTCATATTATGTATGAGGTATAGTCAAAAATTAATTTTCAACCCCTTACTTCGCTTTAAAAAAAATTCGAAAAGAGGTTGACCTTAAAGGCCATCCTTGCAACTTCCCGCTAGTTTTAACCGCAAAGCTATAGTAACGTGACGTATTTTGACGTGTTTGACTTTTTTTGAAATGTTTAAAAAGCCATAACTTTTTAACGCCTTATTTGATTTTGATGTTCAAGATGGCATTCGACGCAGTTTTTTGAGACCTAAAAACGTTACCGGGAGTGGAAAATCGGTTAGTCAAAAAATCTCTAAGTTATTGAAAAAAAAACACTTTTTTGAAATTTTTCGACAACGATATCTCACGAACGAATCAACCGATTTTAATTTGCAAAACGGCATTCGACGTGGCTTTTTAAGCTTGAGAGCTGATTAGGTTATGAAATTGATCGATACAATAGCCAAAAAGATCTGCCCAAAAAACATCATTTTTACCAATTGTTTTTTTCGGATATTTTGAAATTTCTTGAAATCTACCAGCTTAAATCAATTCAAACTTACAGAGAATCTAAGTTAGATGGAACTCTTTGGAATGCTTTTTATTTCATTCCGATTGGTCAAGCCGTTCAAAAGTTATAAGAGGTTTACATACATCCACACACACACACATCCACACGTACATACAGACATACAGACACCCTCGTAAAAATAGTCAGGGGAGGTTCCTTAGACCTCAAAACGTTGAGTTTCGATGAAAACTCGATTTTCGAAAAACGGGGTGAAACCAATAACTTCCCGATTTTAAAAAAAATTGTAATTTTTTTTAGCGGGAAGTTAAAAAAGGGTGTATTTTTTTATAAACATTTAAAGCTACAGCGTTCTCTGTATTTTATAAAATTTTTATTGTTAAGATTCGGATAGCTGACCAAAACAAAGAGTTTAAAAAAAGAAAAAGCTTTTTTGGACCAATAGGAGCCAAGTTTTTTTTATAATCATATTTCTTTTGTTTATAATAATTAATAATTAACAAAGCCAGCGGCCTTTAGTAGTTAAAAGTTTATATTTTTTTATTGTGAAATAAAACTTTCAAATAAAAGGTGCTAAAGTATAAAAAAACAAGTATATAAGGAAAGGCAAAATTCAAGTCACGGTGGTGGAGGAAGCTGCTGCCTGGCTCGCGCGCATTGTAAATCTGAAATCGCTGCTTTAAAATCGCGAATCTCGGAAAAATTTTACGTGAGTATCTCGGTAAAATATGGAACAATTTTGATGTTTTTTTAATCTCGGGTAGCTGAAGAAAATATTAAGTTTGGCCGTATTGTTTTTTTTTCAAAATGCATATTTGTATATGTACTTAGAAGTTGTTCCATTTTTAGTTTATGCATAATTGCCTTTTTCTACATATTGTTTACATAGATAAATTGTTATTCTTTGTTTGAAAAGGTTTATATCTATACATATAATAAAACTGTAATGTATGTTTGTGCGCCTATCACATGAAAAGTACTGATCCTATTCGAATGCGGTTTTCAAAGACGTATTTGTCTTCTTTCAACTTAACATCTGGTGTATAAAACTGTCTCCCCCACCCCTTTAACGGGGCGAGGAAAAAATCAACACGCCACGCGAACGACGTCGCGGGTACATCGAAATAGAACCCAAAAATGTGGTTAGATTTTTTTGTCTGTCTGTCTGTATATTTGTGCACGCATCACATAAAAACTACTGATTTGATTCGAATGCGGTTTTCACAGATGTATTTGTCTTCTTTCAACTTAACATCTGGTGTATAAAAATTTCTCTCCCATTTCTTAAATGGGGTGGAGTAAGAAATTTTTATACAACAATCACACGCCACGCGAACGACGTTGCGAGTACAACTATACCTGGATTAACAGTCCGTTGGCATTGACGTCATTTGACGTATATGCAAGTAGACCAATACGCGGTAGGAATGAAGCGTAGTTGCCAGGTTTAACTTAGAAAGACTTACCGCGTATTGGTCTACTTGCAAATACGTCAAATGACGTCAATGCCAACGGACTGCAAATCCAGGTATAGTATATATATAAAACTCAAAGGTGACTGACTGACTGACATAGTGATCAACGCACAGCCCAAACCGCTGGACCAATGAGGCTGAAATTAATTTGGCATGCAGGTAGATGTTATGACGTAGGCATCCGCAAGGAAAGGATTGTGATTCCACCCCCAAGGAATTACAAGGGTGTTACTACATCGATATAGAACCCAAAAATGTGGTTAGTTTTTTGTTTGTCTGTCTGTATGTTTGTGCGCGCATCACATGAAAACTACTGATCCGATTCGAATGCGGTTTTCACAGACGTATTTGTATTCTTTCAACTTAACATCTAGTGTATAAAACCTTCTCCCCTCACCCCTTTAACAGGGTGAGGAAAGATATTTTTTTACAAAAATCAACACGCCACGCAAATGACGTCGCAAGTACATCGAAATAAAACTCAAAAATGTGGTTAGATTTTTTTTGTCTGTCTGTCTGTATGTTTGTGCGCGCATCACATGAAAACTACTGATCTGATTCGAATGCGGTTTTCACAGATGTATTTGGCTTCTTTCAACTTAACATCTGTTGTATAAAAATTTTTCTCTCATTCATTTAACGGGGTGGGGGCAGAAATTTTTATACAACAATCACACGCCACGCGAACGACGTCGCGAGTACAACTAGTTATGAATAATTCAATTATTATAAGAATAATTGATTTACTTTACTTTGTATAAATTCATGTATTAAACCTTTTTGTTCAAGTATGCGAAGTGTAGGGTGGGAGAACCACGAATCGATCGCAGCGCTCACCGTGGCTAAAAAAGGAACTTACGGTGGACGATTTGTTACATAGGATTTTACATGAATTTTATTTATCCGTGCGTCCATTTAAAAATTAAATAAATATGCGTCACGAAACCTGCTGTGTAGTCAACTGCAACAACAATAATGGCAAAAATAGTACCTTAGGTAATCGGAAATTCTATAAATTTCCACAAGCAAGTTGGAAACAAGAACAACGAATGAAGTGGATAATCAAGGGTAATATAACAAGACCTTGATTATAGTCGGCTATTTTTGTGGTATCTAGATTTTAAGAATATTTTAGCATCAATTTGTTGAGACATAATTTGACATTAATAATCAAAGATTAAAGCCCTCGAGCTAGAAACAAATTGTAAAATATTCGAGAAATTTAGCAACAACAAAAATATTATATTGTTCTAGTGCAATAGTCGCTGATATTTAATTCTGATTGGTCCGATTTCAAAAAATTATGACATTCTATTGGTTAATTTGAATCGAAGGAAATAGAGGAAAAGCAAATAAGCTAACTTAAAAAGCAACATTTTAAATATTTGCTGTATTTAGTATGTTGTAGGAAGCATCATGTTATATTTTTACGTCTTGTACATGTTGAGCCAAAACTATAATTCTTTACCTTTGTTGGTTGTTAGAGGTTGGAAAGTTATGTCGTGAGTGATTGCTTGAAAGACAGTTTAAATTATTAATTTAGCCATGTTTAACTGAAAATACGCAACACGTCAGCATTATTAACGACATTATAGTCATACTAGGATCGTCTACAATGCGATAATCGATTAAATTTATTTAATTGCTTCCCGTGAAGTCCGCCGTGATAAAGCCCATAAAATTTATTGATTGTTTATCGATGCTATAGATTTACATGATCAATAAATTTGGGTAGAAATCTAATACATTACGATCTTTCATTGGAAATAATTGTTTGTTTACTTACTTTTCGTAATGACAGTTAGCCATTTGATATTTTAAAGTCCGCCGTAATTGTAAACGCTAGGTGGCACTGTCATCGCACACTCAGCGGATATCGTCAATCAAATTAATTTTATTATTGTTTATTCGTTTGGTATACAAATAATGATGTCATAGAGCGAATCCACATATTAACAAAAATTTCTATGCCATCGATAAAGAAAATGGTATCTAAGGAACAGTGTAATCCACAAAAAAGAGAACACAACAATCTCTTACCAAACTAAATGAATATTTGTAGAAAAATTTATGAATTTTATTCTAGAAATGTACCGTCTATTCGTAGGATTTAAGAAATACCTTGAGAAACGTTTTCCACTCGTTAGGATTTAGATACGATTATGACCTAGCAATGAATCATTATGGCCCGTAATGTGTGGAGGTTGGAGGAATGTCCATCTAAAGCAACTTTGATGTGCCTGTTGGAGAAGAAGTTGGATGTCCATCAGCAAACGTTCAAGAATTCAAAATTGTTTTGAAAATTTAATTAAACTTACTCAATTTTAAGATTTCGTTTGTAAAGATTTGGTTGGTAGGTGGAAAAATAAACAATTAAAAAAAACGGAAATTTATTAAATCTTAAAAAATTGTAAGAATGAAAATTACTAAATTTTGCACTCTGAATATGTTAATATCTGTAAGACTAATTTACAAAAAACTAATTCTATTTTACGTATAAAGTAAATAATGAAATAAATAAAAAACGCAGCAAAATATTTGAAATTTAACAAAACTGGAAAGATTCAGAAAATTTTAAAATTATCAGAAAAGCTTGGAAAAAAGTATAAAAATGAATTTAAAAAAAAAATGAAAGAAAGGAAAGAAACTACTAAAATAATAAAATGCTTTTAGTCCGTTAATTAAAAAAATAAGAAAAAACCGATTATAATTTAAAAAAATAACTATTTAAAATAAGAGACTTAATTAAAACAAAAAATTCAAATGTTTCACGAACTAATTAAAGTTAGGTAATACTTATAACCAAGTATTTTTTTGACGGTAATAAAATTTTCAAATTTTAATACATCAGTAGCACTATAATAATAATATAATAAACCAGTAATATTTTTGTTAGAATACAAATAAACATATAATTCATTAGAATCTACAATTGTTTCAACATAAACTAATTGATCTTGAACTAATACAAGAAAATTCGAACAGTTTGTTAATTCAAAATGAAAATTGGTTTCGACGCTCCCATTAAAATCATGTTTTATTTTCATATGGTTAACAAGTTCTAGCAAACTATGAATAGTATCGCAATAAAAACATTTTTGCTGAATTTTGCATTTTTTCATGTTCCATTCGTGATTTAAACAAGAAGAATATGGGAACGGTTTGCTACAATTACAATTACAAAAATACTCAATGGTTGGTAAATAAATTATATTGTAGTTAGATTTATCAATTAAATTTTGTTTACCAAAAAAATCAAAACAATTTGTACATAGTGAATGTTTATATTGTTTACTAACAAATAACTCAACAACATATCCAAAATTACAATTAATGCAAACAGGAAAAAAAACTTTGTTGTCTTTAACTAAACCAAATCCGCATTTTGTTAAAGACACATTTGAATTCTTTTGTTTTAATTCTGGTCTTAGATGTAATTTTCTCAACGTTAAAGATTTTGCTGACAGATTAAATTTGACATTCTCAAATAAATTTAAATGATCATTATTTCTATTAACAACTAAACAAGAGTTTTTCTGTGAGATTTTAAAATTATTTTCATTTGAAGTACTTGGATTTTGCAAAATTTTAACGTCTTCTTCGATTTTTGGAATAAATAAAAAAGAGTTTTCTGGTAAGCCTTTAACATTCTTTTTCGTTGAACTATTCGAATTTAGCAAAATTTCTTTATTTTTGGGAACATTAATTAATGATCTTTCATTAAAATTTAAATCAACTTCAATATTAACAAAACTATTAAAATCTTTGATATTTATTTTGTAAAATCCATCATTATCGTTTTGGTATATTTGACATTTAAAATTATTTGAACGAATTTTTAAACGTTCATTAGGTAAATTGATATTAAAATTATAAGAAATTAACGAATCCAACTTTTCGTCACCGATAAAAACAACTTTAGCTTTTATAACATTTTCGGAGCGATTTAAAATTAAATAAAAGAAAAATAGATAATCTTCAAACCGATAAATAAAAATATTTCGAACATCAGAAAATGAATTTAAAATGCATGAGATTAATGGATGCTTCAAAACAGAATCTTCGTGATTTCTCTGAAAATGTTTCCAAAGCAGAAACGTAGGAATTTCTTCCGATTCCGGACAAAGTGGGCATAAATATTTTCTTCCCAAACAAACATTTTCATGATCCACAACTTCGGAGTATTTGAGTAATTCTCGACATCCGTCAAATCGGTTAACACATTTAAAGAAGGTGTTTTCACCGATAATATAATCTGGATTTTTCTTCGTGCATCGACCGCAAACAGAGCGCTGATTTGAGAACACTTTTATCGGTAAAACCGATAAATATTTCTCGCATATGTCGCATGTAAGTTCGTCCAGGACTGAATCCGGAATCAAGAACGCCATCAGAAAAAATGCTAGAAAAAAATTAAAAATTAAAATCAAGCGTTTTTCATATATATCAATTTGATCTTTGATGTTTCACAATATTTTTTTCGTTCTGATAATTTTTTCTAATTTTTAACTATTTTTCCGGTATTTTTTATTTGTACAATTTTATTGAAAAAGTCCTAACAAATAAAAAAAAATGTTAAAAATTTACACATCACATTTCCAAATTGTCAAAATTTAACAAAAAAAAAAAAACAGTTCCCTAAAGTGTGAAAACTGAAATTATTAAAACATCACATTTAAAAAATTGTCAAACTTGTGGTGTCATATGTCAAAAGTATTTGAAAGACTATTACTTAAAAGGATAGAAGAAGCAGTGCCCTTAAACGAGCTGATACCTAATCATCAATTTGGTTTTCGAAGAAATCATTCAACGGTACAACAGTGCCACCGAATTGTCAACAAAATTAAAAGTAGCTTAGAAAGAAAAGAGTACTGTACTGGAGTATTTTTAGATGTCCAACAAGCATTCGACGGGGCCTGGCATGAGGGACTCCTGTATAAATTAAAAACTCACTTATCTGATAGATTTTATATCATCCTGAAATCATATTTAACTGATCGATACTTCCAAGTGAAAGTAGATGATACTCTCTCGGAATATAAACCAATAAAATCAGGAGTCCCTCAGGGTTGCGTGCTTGGTCCTCTACTCTACCTGATGTTTACAGCGGACCTCCCACAAACTGACGATATTATAACAGCTACATTCGCAGATGACACTGGGATAATAACCTCGGATATAGACCCGGAGAGAGCATCTCAAAGGCTACAAAATCACTTAGATACCGTTTCTCGATGGCTTCAAAAATGGAAAATTAATGTTAATACCAACAAATCGGCACAAATAACGTTCACTACAAGAAGAAGCAGGCCTCCTCAAGTTACCATAGATGACAAGCCTATACCCGTGAAGACTGAAGTCAAATATCTTGGACTACACCTAGACGAGAAACTTACGTGGAAATCACACATAAAATCAAAAAGACGACAACTTGACCTAAAAGTTAAAAATATGTACTGGCTAATCAGTAGAAAGTCCAAATTGTCTCTTGAAAACAAATTAATCATCTACAAATACATACTTAAACCAATATGGACGTATGGAATTGAACTGTGGGGCTGTAGTAAGCCATCAAATACAAAAATATTACAGACATTTCAGTCCAAGACACTTCGTATGATATCTGGGGCACCTTGGTACGTAACAAATCAAACTATACATAAAGACCTGAAAATCCCATTAATAAAAGACGTCATAACTCCTAAACTAAATAAATACAAAGAAAGAACATCAGATCATGAAAATTTGTTTATACGAGATTTATTTACCCAACCCTTAGAAGAAAGAAGATTGAAAAGAATCTGGCCAGAAGACCTTCTTGATGATGAGTAACTGCACGGAGAACCATTGATGGATGGGTACCCGACCCACGCCTACTATCACATATTTACTTATTACTCTTAATATTAGTGTAGAGTAGATTGTAAATTTGCTACTATTAATAAAAAAAAAATATGTCAAAATGTTAAAATTATAAAAATGTTTTAGTATAATGTCAAAGTTTGAGTGTCAAATGTCAACGTAATATGTTAAAGATCGTCTAAATTTAGACGACAAAATTGACAATTAAATTTGTAAAAATTTAAACTTCAAAATCTTAACATCAAATGTCATGTGTGTCAAAATTATTCCGTCAAATGTTAAACTGTTATAATTGTAGTGTCAACTGTCATTATTACAAATATATAATTTTCTAAATTCTCATATCTAAAAAACGATGAAAGGTATTAAAATATGATTTTTTGAGTTTTAGTTGAAATTCTGCACTAATTCAAAAACTTTTCAAAATTTTGATTATTAAGCAAGTTACAGCAATTTTTCGAAAAAACACTAAAGGTTTTTTCGGAAAACCAAAGAATATATTAAAATGCAGTTTTTTGAGTTTGATAAAGAATTCTGTACTGATTTATAAAGTTTTTGAATTTTACAAAAACCTGTACAATTAAGCCAGTGATTAAAAAAAGAATGGAGCTTTTTTATTTCTAACATCCCAAAAACGAAAAAAATTACCAATATGCAGTTTCCTTACTTTTATCCAAAATTTTTCAGAAGCTCTTTAAATTTAAAATAGAGCGAGTTATGGCGATTTTTTGAATAACAACCGAGCTTTTCTATTACAAAACGTTCGATTTGAAAGTTTTTACTGATACAGGAATATTTTAAATTTTCAAAATCAATTGAAAAATAAAAGAGTTATATTTTGATATCTTAAAAACCGAAAAGAAAAACCAAATGAAGTTTTTTGAAGTTATACTTCTATTCGTGCACTCGGTGGAAAAGATTTGTGTACAGTTAAATGGGAAAAATCATTACATATGTAATGGTGTGAGTAAGAGAGATAGAGAAACACTTATAAGGTATATTGGTCGGTAAAAACAAAGATGAAATATTTACCACATGTTATTAGTCATAACTATGTCTTTTGAATACCGTTTCAACATTCAGGACATTGAAAAGGGATAGATATACAAAAAACAGTCTTATGTATGAATATCATAGTGACGGACCACATGATTATTTGACAGATTATTTTATAATTCTGTCACGTAAGTATACATATAAAGTTTAGCATTTTATATTAATAATAATATTCAGTAATGAGTATTGTATTGTAGTTTAAAATACCGTCACATGGTTGCAGTATATTCTGCTCTATACTTTTAAGGTTGTTGGCTACATAAACAGAGCTTTTACGAATAGTCGAGGAAATAAAGCACTAAAACCTCCGAATTTTGCAACGCAAGATGGATCGGAATGCTTTTCTTGCAGTGGTTCGTTAGAGTATCAGGAAATTTGTCGCTATTTTTTATAATGTAAAAATGGGAAATTGCATTTCTGCATTCGAAAAGTACATTCCGAAAAGAAATAGAGAGAAAACTTACAACTCGGTAAGTATTTCTGAAAATGGGTTCAATTTATATACTTGCATGAGGTTTTTGGAGTCGCTGAACACGAATATCACTGTGCCTACGGTGTTTACCTCTTCTCCTGGGGTTTTGTGGAAATTCTGTACGAAATAAGTGCACACTTTGTACTCGGCGGTTTGTCGCTAAATGCGATGGTCTTCGAAACACCTGGTGCTTAAGACGGACCTCGTCTCCAGAAATTTTATGCAAATTCGATACAAAAAGAGTGTGCAGACAGTACTAGGAGATTTTTGGGGTCGCTTACCACGAATATCATATAATGGTTTTACTAAATCATTCGCATACAAATTTATGAATCCATGCGCGTGCATAGAAATATAACTTCTGCCGGCAGTCCCACTGGCTGCCACACTAGTACTAATTTAGAAACTTTTGGAATTTTTTAAAAACCTTAAAAATTAAGTGAGTTAGGGCCATTTTTCAAAAAATCACTATATCTTTTTGTTAAATTTTTCTAATTTCCAATAGTTTTGATTATCAAAATATAGCAATATTAATCATAAGAGAACTATACTAAAATACAACAACTTCACTTCGATTAAAAAACCACCTCAGAGATTCACAAAAAACATAATTTTTTCATTGATTTACTTACCAATTTTTGAATAGATTTTGTTAATAATCTTTTAAACACAATTTTTTATCATTATCGAGAATGATTTAAAATTATTTTAAAAGATAACTGAAAATCGGTTAACTAACTTTCACTTTCAATATGGCCGACTAGCTATGCCATATAATATGTAATACTATATATGGACAGTTGGTATAGGAAAGAACGTCGCAACATTACGGTACTCTTGTCTGCAGCTCGCCGGATAGGTGCCGACGTCGGGCGCGGTCGAGTATCTCTGGCAGCGCTCGGGTCTAGTTCCGCGCGCGAGATTCAAACGTCTGCTGATTATCGGATTAATTTAAAAGTAACTACAGAAGTGGGAAATAAAAAAAATATGAGTGCAAAAATATTCCATAGGAAATGGTCTCGAGTAAATGCCGATTTTTACGAGTTTTTCTCATGTGGAATCATGTGTAACCTCTTGTGTGAATCTGTGGTGAATTTTTCTTGTTTGCGAAACAGAAAAAAAGGTTTAATAAAAGTGTTTGAAGGTAGTTAAAGAAAGATCCTATTGTTTTCAAGTAAATTTGAAGGAACTTCACAAGACTCGAGATTCCACGAGTGGTTGGTCTTAATTCGTTTCATTACGATTATTATTCATCAAGAGGTTAACGCTTATGCTTTCCCGCTCTGAATATGATGGTAGCGCAATGCTAGAACTTCCTGGTTTTCTGTTTTTTTTGGTAGAGACAAATTTTCTTTGCGGCTCAATTTTCCGTTTTTTGTTCTCTGGAGATGTTTTTTCTGGGAGCTGGAACAAACTCGAGGCTTCTTCAGCCATGATTGTAGTTCGCGTTTTCGTCAAGGCACGGGATAGCAAATCACGATGCGAATCGGTTTTCACTACAGCCAACAAACTGAAAAATTGTTCAATTAGGGCATCGTTATTACCATTGCCACGTTTGCCGCTTTGTTTGGCTGCTACTTGCTCCAGAATGATATTCTGAAGTTCGGTATTTTCAGCCCGGTCTATAATAGGAGTGTCACATGCTTCAGTGGGTTCAGTTTCTGGGGTAACATTCGCAGAAGACAAATATCGGTTCAAACAGTGAATGTGTTTACACATGATGAATTTGATTGAAAAATCTGGACAGGAACAACTAAAAATATGAATACAAATCTGACAATCCTCGCATTTTAAGGCGCACGTACAATCCTTGACCTTTCTCATCACGTAAACTTCGCCAGTCTGCTCTGAAAGTATCTCCCACGAATTTTCTTCCGAACCCTCGATAATGGTTTTGGGATCTAGTTCGAGAGATTTTTTATGGCGATTACGGAAACATGAAATTTTGTAACTTAACTTTCCCTTGTTGAGGGCAATCAGTTTGTCGAATAATTTATCCCGCAAAAATCTCATAAGAGCATAGAGTGCTATATCTAACCGTTTTGGTTTGGCCCCTTTCAAATATATGTGTTTAATGATTCCGTGCATTCTTTCTAAGTGCATATTAGTGTTCAATCCGGTATAAATCCGAAAGCAATATGCCCATTTTTTCATGCAAGGAGCATACTCTTTTATAATGTACTCTGCAAATTCCACGGTTTGAACATCATTGCTTAAATCATTCATAGCCTCGTCAAACATAGGAATGAATGCAGTTTCATCCCGCTCTTCCATGAGTGTTCTTAAAATTTTATAAACCTGAGCTTGTTTTTCCCGCCCCCCTCGAATTTTATGCAAATTTTTTCTCCAGGCTCTATCTACGTGCCAGGAACAAAATAGGATATAATCCGGCTCACCCATTACTCGTACCCAAGCATTCGCGAATTCTACTGCCATATCGGACATGAAGACTTTGGTTGCAATATTATGAGTTACGTTCCAGATATGAGTTAAAAAAAATTCCAGCATTCCCTGATCAGTCCGATTAGAAAACATAAATGCGCAAGGGAACCCCTCATGCAAATCATCAATTGTCAATAGAGTGGTCATCTCGAATCCATACCCATTCATGTCATGCGTACTATCCATGCAAATAAAATTAGCGCCAAAATCATTAAGAATCTCTTTTTGCGCGTCATTCATAAGGATTAAAATAAAGTCTTCAGTTTTTACGTCGGGATTATCACTAGGCATGCCTTGAGGTTTGTAAAAAATGACAATATTACCTGCCTTTTGCATTTCCAACACCCAAGAGTGCACACTTGTACTGTCATTTGAGTGCCTAATAGCTTCGGCGTGCAAATTGTATTCAGTCGCAATATTGTGAATGTCTTTTCTACATAAAAGGTGACGGCGTTCCAGTTGGTTCTGGTCACTAATCGAACTTCGCACGGAATCTAAGATATGGTCATAGGGAATGTTCAGTGCAATTTTTTTTGCGATTTCGTCACGTTCAAGTTTTGTCAGTTTTACTAGGCCCAAAGTGTTAGTATGACCCACATGAGTCTCGTCAAAAACAACATTCACAGTCCCATCAGTTTCAAAAGTCGCGGTGATTTTTGCTGGGCAATAAGCATTTATTTTTACGCTGCCAGATATTTTCATATGTCTAACTTTTCCGCAAGATTTGAACATTCCGTCTCGAAAACATTTGTATGTCATTTTTTTCATTTTAGTGTCTGTATTAAAACCGCCACTACACACGAATTTAACTCTTTCACTCTGTTCCAGTTTTCTCTTCCACTCGTTAAATTCAAAGTTTGTTTTAAATGTCAAAGTCGATTTTTTTTCTTTCACGTCATGGTTGTCCACATAATGGCGTAACATGTCACTTCGCATATTGGATGAAAAATCACAAATCGCACAATTCACATTTTTCACAGTCTCACCATTTTTATGCACGCGTTTTATGTGATTACTTAAATGATCTTTTCTTGGACTTGAATAAGCACATAATTCGCATTGGAATTTCGTATCAATATTATGAACACTCCGAATATGGCGCAAAAGACTCTTATAAACACTAAAAGACTTGCTACAAACACTACAAAAAAAATTATTTGTATTCTGGAACCAGCGAGATCAGTTCATTCCGAAAGTACAAAAAACACTGAACAAATTTCCACAACAATTTTGAATCTCGCGCGCGGAACTAGACCCGAGCGCTGCCAGAGATACTCGACCGCGCCCGACGTCGGCACCTATCCGGCGAGCTGCAGACAAGAGTCATTACGGTGCCCACAATATATTTTCTTCTCTTTCGTTCGAGACCTTTTATCCATACTGCGCATGCTTGACAAGTCTCTAAAAGGCGCAGACGCAGAATTGACTGATGTGCTCGGAAGAGAAAGCAAACGATACTATCTGATTCACTTCGTCGGAACACATTCCACTTATAGAAACTGTCCATATAGAAGTATTACATATATGAGCTATGCACAATTGTTGCTTCTTGAAAAAGGATCTAAGATCTAACAAAAGTAACAAATGCACAAACAATAAATTTGATCTGTGGTACTGTGGCTGTGGCACAAATTAATCTATCGGTGTTGCCAGGCATTATCTCTGTGCCAGGCTCTGTTTAAGAGAATCGGTAGAATTGTCGGGAAAAACCGGTAGATCTCGATAAAAATCTGAAGATTTTTAAAATAAAAAAAATTTGTTGAAAACAATGTTTTTAATGGTCAAAATTAAAAAAACTCAAAACATATGTTGAAATCACAGATTATACGTAAATCTTTGGTTGAAATATTCAATGTTTGATTTACCGTACACTGTATGCAACCAGTTTAAATGAACGATGTGTTATGTGTTGCATATGGTTGTCCATTTCACCGTTTTTGGCCGATTTGATATTAGAAACTACTGAAATAAGATTATTAAGATTAAACTGTCATCGAAGTTACCAATGGCGGAGAGTTTTTTTTGTCTAAATAAGGTCGTAAGTTTCTGAAACTATCAGTGTGGTTTGACATCTACAAAAATATGACATTAATAATTATTAAATTCAACCCTTCAACACCGAGCCGTACATGAAGGTTACTAGGAATGTGAATTAAGTCAAGACTTCCGTATGGAATACTTTTTATCTACCGGTGAAACAAGATGCAGTTACGTAAGTGCTGTTTTCCAGCATGATTTCTGTCATCGGCCAAAAACGGTGAAATGGACTATATATACGTTTTGATGATGTTTTTTATTCAAAGGTTTTGATGATGGTAAATGACCACATTTGTTCCAGCCCCAAAAATTTCTTAAAAAATAAAATAGTTTATTCCTATTGAAAGAGCTTAATTTGCACCTTTCAAAAATGTATTTATCATAATTTGCACCCTCGTACTTTTTTTGATAAACTTGATTAAAAATTTGCATTACTCAAACCTCAAACCACATTCATATGTTCATATCTCACTCCCTAAAGTGTATTTCGATATGCACCTTTTACCAAAAATTTGCAATTTTAATTTTCTAATTTGCACCATCATAATTGCGAAAAACGGTAACAATTATTATAAAAATTAATAAAATCATTTCCTGGCTGATGTACGTTCAGAAATAAATAACTGCGCATGCGTTCAATACCCGCAGTTACTTATTTCTGACAGCAGTCCGAAACTAATTTTATTAATTTTTATAATAATTGTTACCGTTTTTCGCAAATTTTACGATGGTGCAAATTAGAAAATTAAAATTGCAAATTTTTGGTAAAAGGTGCATATCGAAATACACTTTAGGGAGTGAGATATGAGCATTTGAATCTGGTTTAAGTAAAGCAAAATTTAAAAACAGTACGATGGTGCAAATTATGAAAAATACGTTTTTGAAAGGTGCAAATTAATCTCTTTCATTAAGTATAAACAATTTTTTTTTAAAGAAATTTTTGGGGCTGGAAGAGCGGTGGTTGGTAATCTGTACTTCGTGATTGCAGCGTTGTGTAATGGATCCTTTTGAAGTTAAAACACACTCGTGATTTTAAATACTGTTTATTAATTAAAACTTAAAATATAACAAAGAACGACAATAAAAATAATAACGAACCAACGATACAGGATACAACGAAATTTGACGAACACACTGAATTCAAGGGTTACCCTCAGATATTTATATAATTACCTACCATAGACAAAGGTCAGACACTGTAAAACTTCCTAATTTTATTTATGTTTAGGTACTATAAAAATCAAAATATCAAAAATATCACTTAATAGTTCAAATATTTATGAAGACTTCTGTCTACGGCATTAGTTATCTAGGGCATAAACAATTATTATTTATCACTAATTATATTATGGAAAGAATTATGAATAACAATAAAATATTACTTACTTATACTAAGGGTAAAGGTACATTACACCTCCCCTTTTAAAAGTAAAATTAAAGGAATATATATATATATTTTTTTATTATTATTATTTTATTACAATGTTTTTTTTTTTTATACTTTAATGAAATTCTATTTTAATTAATGACAATTACGATTATTCCTTTAATTTTGCTATCCTGTCGCTCCTTCTAAGAGGAACGCTCTCGGTGATGGTAATGGTTTCTTTTCTACTACCACACGGAGAAGGTTCTCTAATACTAGTTCTACATTTATTCTTTTTCGATACTTGACAAAGATTTAGTGTTAAACAATTTGAAATAGTATGACAAGGATTTTTCAATTCCTTGGAACTTTGAAAATATTTATTTTTTACAAATTTTAATAATCTATATATTACATAACAAAACATTAATTTTAGAAAACTACAAACAATGTATGATATTATTCCATTATTATAAACCCTTTTAAAAATATTATCTGATTCTGTTTCCGCTTTATTGATTTTATCTCTTATCTCTGATAGTTTAAAACTAGCCAAATTCAAAGCATCTCTATCTAAATTGTGCAATTGCAATGGGATAAGTTGCAATCGACTTTCATTAAATTTAGAGTGGGGTTTTATTATGCAATCGTCTTCTAGAGAAAAGGTAGGAATGAATGGTTCAAATGACGATGATGAAGAGTTTGTATCTGAGACTAGAATGGTAGAAGTTGTGTAGATTTTACAATTCTGTTTGGTACTTATGATTCCAGTTTTGCTAAGACCAATGGTCACAGGGGGGTATGAAGAACAACTGATAGTTACATCTGTTTCTTTAGGTAATACATAAATCCAAGTATTTGGCTTAGATACTTTATGCCAGATTTCGTATGTTGTGTGTATAATTCTTATATCACAATCTGGGGGTAATTGAGAAACTGGGTTTAAAAGTTCTGTTTCACAAATAGGTCTGATATGTGTGAAATAAAAGGCTTCTGGATTTGGGCAAATAATATTTTTGTCGGAAATGGAAATACAACTATCGGTATTATCTAATACAGCATAAGTATTTCGATTCTCGGAAAAAGCGAGGTAGTTTAATGAAGGTAATATAAAGGTAAGTTTATTTAAATCGGGGTAAAGTATAGGTAAAGGAGTTAATTTATAAAGAAGATAATTGACGTTATTAACTAAAGGAACACTAACAACAAAGATTAATTTAGAATCGATATATTTATATTTGATTGATATTAAATTCCAATATTTGTGAGAGTTATCAACTGTTAAAGGGATCGGGAAATTTAAAGAAGAAGGTAAGTGAATTATTGCTTTGAACAATTCTTGAATTATTTGTAAAGGAGAGATAGGGTAACTGTATTAGTAATGGACATTGCACTAGTAATGGTCACTCAAGGTCAACTAAATCCTTGCAAGTTGTACTGTACCCACTTCGGACATGAAACAAAGTAGTTCTAAGGTCCGGTAGGTTATACTGCACAACTGACATTTGACACAAACCTTCACGTCAGCCCATTTGTCAGTTATAAAATTTTCTAAAATGGCGATCGTGTCATCAGCTGATTGAAAGTGGTGCAGAAGTTGTAGCAAATTGTTGAAATTTCACAGACTTCCAGTGGTTATTTTTACTTTTTATTTGATGCAGTTATACTGTTATAATCAGGTGAGTCAAGTGAAAGTGTAATTTGTGAAAATTGACTCCCAACCTCAAAGAATTAAGTTTTAGGAGGGGGTGACCACTAGTAAAACATAAATTTAATTAATGTCTGGTAATGGACATATAGGGTGACCATTTCTGAACAGATAGAATTCAATAACGGACACCCCACTCCTATACTGTGTATGACTAGTTATAGAGAAGTGAACGATAGGTTATTACTTTTCTGTTTGATTTTGGTTTATTTACAGATCATGGGAAAAACTAAAAACGAAAGCAAAACGAAAAAAAAATTCTTTTGCTATGAGGATGAAAAAATGCAGCAAGCAATAAATGCTGTGAAATATGGTGGAATAAGCAAAAAAAAAGCATCACAACAATTTGGTGTTCCCCGTTCCACACTCATTAGGAAGCTTTCTGGTCAGGTTCCACTCAGTCGCAGAATGGGGCCTACTCCTGAATTGAATCATGAGGAGGAGGAAGTATTTGTTAATTGGATTCTTGCCATGGGAAGAAAAGGATTTCCTGTACATAGGTCTAATTTGATGTTGTCAGTGCATAAATATCTTTCAACTAGAGGGGAATCTAAATACATTAAAAACTTTACACCGGGTCGTTCTTGGTTCAAAGGGTTCTTGACTAGACACCCAAATATAAAAGAAAGGTATTCGGAAACAGTCTCTAAAGCACGAGCTGCTGTTACCCAAGATAGAATCTGCAGTTGGTTCAATGAAATACGTGGATATTTACAAGAAGAAAAATTAGAGGATGTATTGAAAGAACCTAGCCGTATCTTCAATGGTGATGAGGCTGGATTTCAGATTTGCCCAAAAAGTGGGAAAGTATTGGGACCAGCAAAACTAACTGAGGACTTTTACGAGAGGGTTTCTTGTGAAAAAGAGCAAATTACTGTGTTGGCAACGTTTTCAGCGGATGGTAAGGTTGTTCCACCTATGATAATATTTCCATACAAAAAGATCCCAAAAGCAATTTCTGAATCTGTACCTGAAGATTGGGCACTTGGCCGATCTGATAGTGGATGGATAAACTCACAAGTATTTTTCGAATACATGTCAAACATTTTTTTGCAATATTTGAAAAGTAGTAATATAACACGCCCTGTTATCTATTTCATGGATGGGCACCGGTCACATATGACCCAAGAAATAAGTAAATTCTGTGACGATAATGGCATAGTTTTGATTTCATTATTGCCTAATTCGACCCATATACTACAACCAGCAGATGTATCGGTTTTTAAGCCTCTCAAAGCAGGATGGGTCTCAGAAGTTAGAACGTGGAAATTCGAAAACTTTCCCAAAGACGTTACCAGGTATACC
Organism: Altica lythri; assembly: GCA_964028335.1. Classification (NCBI taxonomy): domain Eukaryota; kingdom Metazoa; phylum Arthropoda; class Insecta; order Coleoptera; family Chrysomelidae; genus Altica; species Altica lythri. Next base: position 38,300,297 of record OZ034808.1, on the reverse strand, counting down.
TTTGGTTCTATATTGAAACTGGTTTTTGATAAATATGCGACTGAGGCAACGATCAAAAATGGGTTCAGGAAAACTGGTCTTTACCCATTTGACGAAAATAATGTAGATTTCACTAAATGCATCCCTAATCGGAAACATGTAACCCACGAAAATGAACATAGTAAGGACTATTTGAAAGCTGTACTCAGAGAAATAGAAAACAGGATTGATAAAGAAGAATTGGAGATATTTTCAAGAACTTGCAGGAAGAATGAAGAATGGAGTGGACATTTGGAGTCAACTAACCTCTATAAAATTTGGAAACAAATCAAAAGTGAATGTGAAAATATTTCTTCAGAGACATGTGAGAAACAACAAGAATCAAAAGCAAAGGAACACACGGCGAATGATGCAAATAATGGAATTGAAATGATACCGGAAAGTGATTCTAACAAGGAGGCAGAAATTGAAAATGATACAAACAAAGAAAATCAGATGCCACCTGAACCAGAAGCTTCTTGCTCATATACCGTAAATGCTTCCAAAACTCCAGAAGACAATAAAATTGGTTATATTGCAACACCAGAACGTTCCTGGAAAACTCCAGAAGGTATTCAGTATAAGAGATATGAAGATAAAGAGAAAGAAGGTTATAAAATACCAACTCCTTTCAAAAAAATTTTAGTATTTCCTTGTACTCCGGAAAATAAACCCAAACGGAGAAAAACCATTTTCCCAGCTGTTGTTTCCAGTGGAAAATATCGTGAATATTACCAGCACGAACAACAAAAGAAACTCGAAAAAAATATAAAAACAAAGCGAACAAAAATACCCCAGTCGAGAGAAAAATTAAATTCAAAAAATGAGAGCTCTTCAGATTCCGAAGAAAATGTTCAATATGAAGATGAAGACCTTGATTTGAGTGACAATGAAGAGGATTTGATACCTGGGAAATATGTTATAATTTTCTACGAAAATGAATACTTTCCAGGTTAGTGCCTACTTATCAATTAATGAACATTTTCTTTCATCATATCGCTGCTCCGAATTGAATTCTTCAAATTGGCATTTTAACATCTAGTAATTTATCTTTTCTCCTGTTTTAATTTTATGGTTTGATCCGATGTTTTCCTGAATATAAGGATATTATTTGTTCCAGGAAAGATTTTGAAGAGTGACAGTGAAGGAGCGGAAGTGAGTGCTATGGTTACTGCTGGTGCGGGGTCCTGGAAATGGCCCATTAAGGAAGATATTTTGTATTATTTTAGAGAGGATATTATAAAGGAAATAAATGAACCCACTCTCAAAAACAACAGAGGACATTATAATGTGCCTGATATGAACATGTTATAAACAATTTGAATAAAATTTGCTTATATTCACACCGTGTCCACTACTCATCCTAGGTATGTTCATTACCTACGCAAATATGTCCATTAGTGGTGTATTTGACATTTTTTCAATTAATTATATATAAAAAAAAATTGAGCTCAGAAAATCAACTATTGACAATATTAACATAATATATAATACATCAGCTTATACATAGGCATTTCTTTTTTTTGAAAATTCCAAAGTTTGTGACTTCCAGCTGAATTCCAAATGAAAAGTTTGTCTCGAGTGTCCATTACTGGCACAGTCACCCTAATAGAAGGATGAGGACAGTCTAATTTCGTGAGAGCTAAGTTCGTTGTATCCTGTATCGTTGGTTCGTTATTATTTTTATTGTCGTTCTTTGTTATATTTTAAGTTTTAATTAATAAACAGTATTTAAAATCACGAGTGTGTTTTAACTTCAAAAGGATTCATTACAAAAATTGGTGTGGAATATTCGTTTTCTAACTCTGTAGTGAAAAATGTTAATAAAGTAAAATGTTCCTCGATTTTCTGTTTTAATTCTAAATTAAAATATTTCTTTCCAACATCAGCGGTGTAATTTGAAATTAATTAAAAGTTTTTATTGAAAATGTCTTTGTTTTTATTTAAATCGGTAATGGAATGATTAAAGTTTGAAATTGTCGTGTTTACGACTTGAATTTGTTCTTTAAGAAGCTTAAAAATGTGGTGTTCATTAACATTGACATTATTAATAGCGTTGTTATAATACTCCGCGTCTTGGGAATCTAAGGTTCCGAAGAAAGTTTTTAATAGGTTACCGACTATGTTTAGATAGGCTCTTTTAGATCTTGTTTTTCCTTCATCTCCGATTATATTTCTAAGGGCTTGTTCCTTTTTATAGAGTGCAGGGATTATTTGATTTAGAACTGTTAAGGGAGAATCACACAACTTAAGGGTTATTATCATTTGTTCTTGATTGCATAGAGAAATTGTTTGCTGGAGGGTTAAATCGGCAAGGTTGAGTTTATGCGTGAATGCGTCTAGAGGTATAAATAAGAGGATTTTCCAATGGGATTCGATGAATTTTACTGTGTTTACCTGGTCATAGTAAATACCAGAAGATTTAGTTATTGGAGTATTGCGGTATTGATCGTGGCCAATAGTGAACCATATTAGGCTGCACCTGTAACAAAGGCAGGTTTTAGTCTATTCATATGAACCTTGGTTTTGTTTTTCCCTTTTTGAATGACGCAATTTACTGGGGAAGTAATTTCTAGAATTTTAAAAGGTCCTATATAATTTTGGCTTAATTTTTTACTTCTTCCTTTTTTGGTTTGTTCGTTCGTCAAATAAACAAATTGACCTACTTTGAAATTAGTAGTATTTATTTTGGAATAGTAAATTTTTTTATTAGTTTCCTTAGAAGTAAGTAAGTTTTCTTTAGCATGTTGGCGAGATTGGATTAATTTAAAAGTTAGATTATCTAGATAGTCGTCATACGTATATTTAAATTGGGGTTTTTCTAAGATGCTACTGGGTAAGTCGGGTTTAACGCCGAAAATTAACTCATATGGAATCATTTTAGTAGATGTATGTGTTGTGGTATTATACGAAAACATTGCGAAATCAATCCATTTATCCCAATCGGTTTGATCAGAATTAATGTAGTGTTTGAGATAATCTGCTAAAGTAGCATGACTTCTTTCTAATGCTGCGTTTGATTCAGGGTGAAAGGCTGTACAATTAATTTGTTTTATTTTAAAAAAATTTTGAAACTTGGTTTAAAAGTTTAGACGTAAAATCTTTTCCTTGATCGGTAACTACTATTTTGGGTTTACCAAATTTACAAATAAATTCTCGAACAAAAATATCTGCTATAGTCAAAGCTTCATGATTTGGAATGGGATAAGCTTGTGAAAATTTGGTTAAATCATCTTGTAAAGTGAGAATGAATTTATTGCCAGATTCCAGTAAGAGGTAAAGGTCCTACTACATCAAGAAATATTTTATCAAAAGGATTTTCGCTTGTTGTTGTGATTTCCATTGGCTTTTTAGTTTTCTTCCTGACTAATTTATTTCTTTGACAGGATTCACAAGTTTTAATGAAGGTCTTAATGTCGGATTTCATATGGTTCCATTTATATTTATTTTTTATGCGATTGTATGTTCTATGAAAACCAGAGTGTCCAGCTACGGGAGAAGAGTGATTTTCAAGAAGGATTTTCTCAATGTCTTCTGGGTTAGGAGTTATTAATGTGTCATGAAATATTTTTACAAAAATGTTTGTTGGCTTAAATATATATCTAATCATTGAACGAATTTTATTCCATTTTAGTTTGTCGTATGAGAAATCGATTTTAGGAAGGGATATGTTTTCAATTTTGTCATTAAGTAATTGATTTTTGAGTTTAACTAAGGAGTTAAATATCTGTTCATAAGATATTTTATCCCATAAATGTTCCTTAAGAAAGAGGTAATAGAAATTTTTATTATTATCTGAAATGAGGATGACATCATTTAATTTTGGATTATGGGAGTTTAGAATTTGATCATGATTATATTTATCTTTGATATTAATTTGAAATTTTTCTTGAAATTGTAAGTCTACGGAAATAGGGATTGCTACATTTTCACTGAAATTTATCAATTCTTTGTCTATTTCTTTGATTCGGCAATTAATAATAGGCGTTGTTTCGAGGTTAGACAAAAATTCGGAATAAGTATCACGGGTGGAATTAATAGTGTGAATGGCAACTTCGCTTGAAGTACTTGGTTCTGAATAAGAAGTATCGGGTAATGAGCTAACACGAGGTGATTCTAAAATTTGCTGATTGTTTTGCAAGGGTGGACGACTTAAACAGTCTGCTACGTGATTTAACTTTCCTTGTTTGTAAATTATCTCGTAATCATACTCTGATAATGCCAGTCTCCATCTAACTAATTTAGATCCAGGATCTTTGACATTAAATAACCAGGTAAGTGGTCTATGATCAGTGTAGATATAAAATTTACGTCCATACAAATAAGGTCGAAAGTGTTTTACAGACCAAATAATAGAAAGACATTCCTTTTCTGTCGTGTTATAATTTCCTTCAGCTTTGTTTAATGTACGACTAGCGTAGGCTATCGGGAGATCGTTAGGGATTTCACCTTGGGATAAGACTGATCCTATGGCGTAATTACTTGCATCGGTAGTCAGAATAAAAGGTTGAGAAAAGTCCGGATATTGGAGAATAGGTTTGGAGCAAAGAATGGATTTGAATTTTTCGAATGAATTTTGTTGGAGGCTAATCCAATGAAATTGAGCGTCCTTTTTAAGAAGTTTAGTTAGGGGTTGAGAAATTGAACTGAAGTTTGGAATGAAACGTCTGTAGTAACCAGTTAGACCTAAAAAGCTTTTAATGTCCTTTTGACATGTTGGAGTTGGGAAATCTAAGACTGCATTTACCTTTTTTTCATCAGGTTTTACTCCTTGATCAGTTATGACGTGACCTAAGTAAGCAACTTCGTGACGAAGAAATTCACATTTGTCGGGCTGGATTTTTAAATTAAACTGGGATAGTCTTTCAAAAACTTCCTTTATACGAGAATTATGATTTTCTAGGGTATCAGCATGAATTACGATATCGTCTAGATAAACGAAACACCTATAATTTTGAATTCCGGAGAGAACGTTATTCATCAGTCGTTGGAAAATTGACGGGGCATTTTTTAATCCGAAAGGCATTCGTGAGAATTGATAATGACCTGTTTCGGTCGAAAAAGCTGTTTTGTGAGAGTCTTTGGGATCCATTTTAATTTGATGAAAACCTGAAGTCAAATCAATGGTCGAGAAATATTTTGAATGACCAAGTTGGTCTAAGATGTCGGTTATATTCGGAAGGGGGTATGAATCGCCGATAGTGATATCGTTTAATTTTCTATAATCTAAGACTATTCGCCATTTGGGTTTTCCGGATGCGTCTACTTTTTTAGGGACAACCCAAAGAGGGGAATTCCACGGAGAAGTGGAAGGTTCTATAATTTTTTGATCTAACATTTTCTTTATTTGATTTTGGACTTCTTCTTTGTGACAATGAGGATAACGATATGATTTTGAATTGACTGGTATATCGGAAATGGTAGGTATGTTACACAAGATTCCATTTGTATTTGAAAGTTGGTCTCCTTCCAAATGAAAAATATGGTTAAATTCTTCACAAATAGAAATAATAGACTCTTTTTCTTCGTCGTTCATGTGTGAGGTTCTGAGGAGGTTTCTTATTTTATCTAATCTATTAGCTTCATGAGATTGAGAAGTATTTATTTGATGAATTTGTGAATTTAGCTCTGGATGAGTTGAGTCTGGAATAGGGTCTAATACTATTTTAATAGTTTTTATTTCGACAGAATAGTCAGTCGTATTGAGTACTGAAGTTAGGGCTTTGGTTTGGTGTTATTTACACTTACTAAACTTGGACATAGATATACACCTTCTAGAATTTCTAAATCAGGACATATACCTTCATTTAAGTGAGAATTTATTATGTTAATTGGAATGACTGTTTCAGTTCTAGGTTTTAAAAAGATTGAATTTGAGTTTGTAATAGAATTTGAATTAGAGTTTTGATTTAAAGAGGTATTTGGTTCGTTTAAATTATTGAGATTTGGATTAGAATTTATACGATTTTTTGGATTTTGCCTTAAATTTGAATCTGAATTAGTATTTGATGTTGAGTTTGAATTTGAGATCGAATTAGTTTTTGATTTAGAAGTAGATTTTGAGTTAGGTTTCGATTCATAGATTTTGGAATTGGATTTGAATTTGATTTAGAGTTTGAATTAAGATTTAAGATTGTGGTTGGATCTAGAGATAATTGGTTGTTTTCGATTTCGTTTTTGCGATTATAATCGTCCTTGTTATGATAGATTGGTAATGAGAATGTTTCAAACATTAATTCATTAATATTGTAATTTATCTGACATCTAAATTTAATTAAGAAATCGTTACCTATTATACCATCGAATTCTATAGGGAAATTGTCTGAAACCGCATGAAATGTGTGAGATATTTGATTATCTAATATATTAAATTGGAGATTAGTTTCGAAGAGAGTTTTTTCATGTTTAATTACTTCTGTATTTATTCCTTTTAAAGTTATTTGTGTTCCGTAAAATTTTTCAGTGTTAGGGACAAATGATTGTTTAATTAATGATATATCAGCTCCTGTATCTAATAAAAATGTAAGGTGGTTGGTTTCGGAAATTGTCGAAGGAAGTTGAATAAAGCTAGTTAATGAGAAGTTGATTGTTGAAATTCGGCCTGAACTGTGTGAATACCTCGGGAATCGGCCGTGGATTGGCGAGGTGCTTGGGAGTTTAAATGATGGTTTTCCGTTGATCTCTGTCCGTTGTTAAATCCGCGATTTCTATTATTATTATTATTATATTCTCTCTTTCTACATTCTTCAATTGTATGACCCGATTTCTTACAGTAACGGCAAGATTTATTATTATAATTTTGATAGGAGTTTGGGGGTCTCGAATTTGAATTTGTTCTAAAATTTGAATTGTGATATCCCGGTCTTCTGTTTGAATTATTTGAATTATTTGGATTATTTGTGAAATTGTTAGGGTTATGATTTTGAGTGTTAGGGTTTTGAAAATGCCTTATGTTTTTTTCGTTTTTGAATCTACAATTTGCGGTATAATGGTTTGATTTTTTGCATATTGAACAATACATTCCTCTAAACATTTCCTGTCTAGACAACTGTTCTTGTTCTTCTGCGATAGCTAGTGAAATGGCGTGTTCTAATGAATCTGGATTTCTAGATTTAACTATTAGAGATAATTCTTTATTTAAACCGCGACAAAATACGTTAAGGGCTTGATTTTTTAAGAGTTTAGTGCAAGCTTCGCGTCCTTCCGGGGTTAAATCAGAATCAAGACTATTTAATAATTTAATATAGCACGTTTCTACTTTATTTGCAAATGATAGAACATTTTCAGATGCGTTTTGGTGAAGGGAATGAAGTTTTAATTGCCATTGACCTTCGGTTCTACGTTCCGAATAGGCGTCTAATAAAAACTCTTTTAAATCATTCCATTCCTCGAAACGTCTGTTCCTAGTTATTGCCCTAGCTTTATCAGTCAATTTAGTTTCAATGATTGAAAGTAATACTGGTTTTAAATCATCTTTAATTAATTCCATTGCCTTATCGCAATTATCAATAAATTCATATAGCTTGGGTTTGCAACCATCGAAACGAATTAACATTTTTTCAGCAATATCTAAACTTATACTATTATAGCCATTTTACAATTAGATTTTAACGAACTTTTTGAAGGTTTATTTTCTACAGATTTTAATGAATTTGTTGAAGGTAATACGTCTTCGGTTTCGTTAGATAGTTTGTGGAGATCAGGATATACGGGCATTGATATTTTAAGTTTAACTTACAGTAAAAACACGAGCAAGCCTGGTTTCATTTCTTACGGTAGATCCTCACCGATGTAGACTTCGTGGTTTGGAGTCCTTTGGTCCTTGGTCAGCAATCGGAACTTCAACTTCTTGTTGTTGATGAAGGCTGTAGGAACTTGGACTAGACTCTTGAACTCTCGAAGCTTTTGGACTGATTCTCTTCACTCCTCAAAAGGCAGCAACTTACGGTTGGCAGGAATTCAGAGTTTGTTGAAAATTATAAGCAATTGACAAATAAAATAATTTGCACTTATAACTTTATCAGGATCTTGACTTCTGACACCAATTTTTGTAATGGATCCTTTTGAAGTTAAAACACACTCGTGATTTTAAATACTGTTTATTAATTAAAACTTAAAATATAACAAAGAACGACAATAAAAATAATAACGAACCAACGATACAGGATACAACGAACTTAGCTCTCACGAAATTTGACTAACACACTGAATTCAAGGGTTACCCTCAGATATTTATATAATTACCATAGACAAAGGTCAGATACTGTAAAACTTCCTAATTTTATTTATGTTTACTATAAAAATCAAAATATCAAAAATATCACTTAATAGTTCAAATATTTATGAAGACTTCTGTCTACGGCATTAGTTATCTAGGGCATAAACAATTATTATTTATCACTAATTATATTATGGAAAGAATTATGAATAACAATAAAATATTAATTATCTATACTAAGGGTAAAGGTACATTACAGTTGCCTCGTTATCTATATATATAAAAAAGGATGTGTTTTTATGTACGAAATCGATGAACTCAAAAACTACTGGACCGATTATTATGAAAATTGGTATATATATGTATTTTTCCACGGAGAAGGTTTATATGATATGCTCATTGATGCTACTCGCCACCAGGTGGCGCTGCAAAGTAGCAACTTCTGCCCCGTTCAACCGATTGTCATGAAAATTGGTATGTATATGTATTTTTTCACGGAGAAAACGAATATGCTATGCTCATTGATGCCACTCGCCACCAGGTGGCGCTGCACAGTAGCAACTTCTGCCCCGTTCAACCGATTGTCATGAAAATTGGTATGCATATGTATTTTTCCATGGAGAAGGTTTGTATGATATGCTCATTGATGCCACTCGGCACCAGGTGGCGCTGCAGAATAACAACTTCTGCCCTGTTAACCGATTGTCATGAAAATCAGTAGGATGCTGTATTTTTAATGGTTAATATGAATATGATATTCGTATTAATGGAAGTTAGCACCAGATGGCGCTTCCATTAAACGAGCAACCACTACTTATTTGATTACTGGATATCACGGCACCGTAAGGTGACGCAGTTAATATCACATATATTTAAACGAGCAATTCTTACTTAAGTATTGTGACGCCACCGAAAGGTGGCGCAGTTAATATCACTTATATTTAAACGAGAAATTCTTACTAAATTAAGTATTGTTATGCATCCAATATATTTTATCGATAAACTACAAAATATAACGAAAAAAAAAAAAAAAATTATAAACCGAGAAAATATGATGAAAACGATAAAATCAAAATAAATTGAAAAAACGAAAAATGGAAGAATGACATAAATGATTTGCGGTACGAAGTCCTCCGGGTCAGCTAGTATTTATGTAAAATGAAAGAATTTTGACGAATGACATACATACTAGAAAGTCAGAGATAATATATATAATAAATAATAATAATATATTATATTGTCTCTGTAGAAAGTTGGCAATGTAGCACTGCTGTTTATTTGTACCTAACCTAACAATTATTTACCTAGGATTTTTACTATAAATAATAAATATTGATTTCGGCGTTGGCTTATATCCTGCTTATATTAATAATTATGGAAAGAGTGAGGGGAGCTGCTGATAATGCAGAACAAAACCCTCATGATGGAGTTTTTGAAGAATCAACCCAATCTTTACAAGGGCCCTTTTGTTTGCAACACTGGTTTCGGTCACTATGTGCCGTTGAAACACGAAACAGAAACATGTATTAAATAAATGTTAACGACAATAAAGATATTTTCAGTGATTAGTTCTTATGAGTTATTATCTAAAAACTAAATATTCCTAATTACCTTTACGTTGTCTCCCAACAAATCTATAGGTAAGAGCAGCACACACTTCTGGTACAAATAAAGAAATACCTGTAGTAAATTTTATTGCTTAAAATTATAAAAATATATTTGCCATAAAATACCCTAGGACCTGTTAGGGGTGAGAGTGGGGGATTCTTAAACAGGTTCTGAAGCTTAACAACATTTTATATTATATTATTTAAAAATGGCTCTCAAAATAACAAATATGGGCTATGTGTAGTCTACTTATAACGTTTTACCTTTATGTTATCCTTCAGAAGATCTATCAAAGCCTCACACACCTCAGGTACAAACAAAGATATGGTTGATTTTGATATCTTGAACAGGTAACTCAAGCTTGTGACGCTGGTGTATGAATCTCCGGTAGCTAAAAAGCGCAATGTTATGGCTAGTTTTTCCGTTACAGAAATAGCCTTTCGGTAATTTGTATCCATTTTCGAAATTTTGTGACCAATCATTAAAGTTAGATATTCAAAATCCTCACTGGTCATTCTTACAACTTTTTAAAACTTCCGTCCGTTCTCAGTTCACCTGATAGAGGGTCAACATCATCTCTATTTAATTCGTCCAACAGGTCGTTTCCACTGTACGTAGCTCTGGAATGCAGAGACAGCCTCACCCAGTATCGTCTCGGCCTACGTTGCTTTGAAAACACGACCCACGTCGCCGCGGTTAAAATGACATCCTCGACACTGGGAAGGACTGATCCCAGGAACCAGAACATAGGCGAGTCATAATCAAGGTCGAAAGTGTTTCAAACATTTTCATGAAACATGGAAATAATAGTATATTACTTTACGAGTGGAGTAAATTGCATATTACAGCGAGTGTGTTTGGCCCATGAGCGAGCTTGCGAGCGAAGGGGCTAAAGAAACGAGCTAAATATGCAATTTGTTCCTCGAGTGAAGTACTATGCTTTACCCACGACTTACCAAATGGTTTTATATAAAACTAAAAATAACAAATATAAAATTTAAATTTTGGCATAAGTTGTCAAAGTATTTGATTTCGTAGACACTTCTGTCTGAGAAATGTCAAATGTTAGTTTAATTGAATGAAAACTGTAGGTAACCAACATAATAATACAGGTTTCTATTTACTTACTTCAATAGTTTAGTAAATGAAACTATAACACCAAGAACGTATATAAGAAGGATGCTCCACTTGCTTGGTGGGGGTATGCTTGCTAGATGGAAGCAATGTGGGCAAGGCGAGAGAAGCGACTTGCGCAAACGGCTACTGCGCATTAGCGCTGTCTCTGTTCTTCTCACTGCTCGTTCAAGAGTGAGAAAGTCAGTAGCGTGCTGGTGTTTGGTTTTTTTTTTTTGGTGAACTGTCAAGACAGATCGAAATGTCAAAGCGTTGTGGATAGAAAATGAGCTGAAATAAAACTTTTTCGATCAGTATATAACAATTACGGGTAAATTTAATACTGAATGAACAGAGAATTAAACAAAGGTAAAAGTGATTTGCCTTGTCGTGATATGTGGAGTGGTGATTTAAAAGATTTAAAAAGGATTGAGGACAATTTGAAAGCTTCATTGCTAGTTTCTTTTGATTCCAAGGTGTATTACTGCGGTGAATTGTTATCATGGATCACTTGGAATACCTCGGAAACTTTCAGGAATGTTGAGGAAATTCTCGAAACTTTGGATCGAATCTTTAACTAAGATACCTCAATTTATAAATAATGACACCGGTGAGAATTGTAAACTCAATTGATTGTGGTAGAAATATATGTAAATGGGGAATCATGCATTTATTTGACTGATATACGGGTTAATAACGTTGGCAAGGTAAGATAAAGTACGGGCCTAAAATTGCTCCACAAAAACCATAGTTAAAAGTGCATAATAAGTTAGTGAAAACTTTATATCAATAATAAACCTTACACTGCTGAAGAGATTTCTGAAATAGAGGCGGAAATTGGAGATTTAGGAGCTGATTCGGAGGAAGAAGAAAGCGAGCCAGAAAAAAAGAAAGAAGAAATATTAACAAGAACAAGAAAACCATCTGCATCAACTGATAAACAACAAAAAAAAGGTGGAACGATTTAAAAAAAAGTAAACTATTAGTGTCTATTTTATCTTTATATTTCAATCAATTTTATTTAATTTCATTTCTTAGTTATTAGCTTAGAGTTCGCACTTCCCGTTCTACTTTGATAATTTTTCGCATTTTTTATAATATTATACTACATTTTATCTGTTTTAACTTTATTATATCTTTTTTAACTTTATTCATTGTGATTAATTTTATTTAATAAAGGTTTATTAGAAACTTTTTGTTCAAGTAAGTATAAAAGCATTGAAATTTTATAATAAATACAATTTTTTATGAGATTCCACTTCTGTCAACATTCAAAGTAATTAAAAGATTTTTTAATGGATCCTTATATAAGGGATTTTCAACTAGAAAAAATAACATACCCCTTGCAATCAGCAACAGAAACATCTGAAGTTTTAAAAATAAATAAAGAAAATAAGAATTTCAAAATATTACATCAAAATATATCCAGTGTTGGCAAACATTTCGACGAATTTCAAATTTTTTTAGAAACTCTTGATATTTCGTTAGATTGTATTGTACTCTCAGAGACCTGGCAAATTAGGGACTCCCTTATTTTTAATATTCCAGGCTTTAAGACCCTATATAATTCAGGCAAATATAATCAGAATGATGGTGTCCTTGTATTTATAAAAACTGATATTTATAATTATCATGAAATAATTGATCTAAATGGTTCAAAGTTATTAAAATTGAAGGTAAATTTTAAAAATAAAGTATGTTTTTTATACTCATTTTACAGATCTCCTTCTAGTGATATTCAGAGTTTCTTAGATCAACTGAATGAAGTTTTACAAAATGAAAATGAAAACTCCGATTACAATTTCTTTGTAGGTGACATAAATATTGACTTATTAGTTGATACTGTAAATAAGAACACGTACCGAAGCATTATGAATGAACACGGTTTTTTCTCAACAATTAATACACCTACTAGGGTACAAAACAACTCAAAAACTTGCTTAGACCACATCTTTATTAAATCAAAAAACAATAATTTTGATACACTTATTCCTATAACAATATCAACTTCAATAACAGTTTATCATACCATCTTATTACAATTAGTCCTAATTGAAAAAATAAGTAAGAATTATGGTAAATCTCGGTATTACCAAATTATTAATAATAAAAAACTTGTCCAAGAAATACAAAAAATTTCATGGGATAATGTCTTAAATAAAACAAGTTTAAAAAATGAAACAAAGGAATTTTTTAGTTCCCTGCAGATGTGTATACAAAACTCCTCAAAAAATATTAGAATTAAAAGTAAAGAGAAAAAAGGAAAAAATGGATGACAAGATCTCTAATTAACTCAATAAATGAAAAGAAATCATTATACAACAAATACAGAAAAAATCAAAATAACGTAGATTTAAGACAAAATTATTTAAATTATAAAAAACAATTATAAAAAATAATTAAACAAGCAAAAATTAATTATTACAAAGAACAAATAAATAAAGTTTTAAAGGCAATAAACTTATTATTATTATTATTAAAAAAAAATAAATAAAGATCAAGGCAATCAAAAAATATATGGAAAAATGTAAATGAAAAACACCAGCACGCTACGCTACTGACTTTCTCACTCTTGAACGAGCAGTGAGAAGAACAGAGACAGCGCTAATGCGCAGTAGCCGTTTGCGCCAGTCGCTTCTCTCGCCTTGCCCACATTGCTTCCGTTTTCATTGCACACGGCAGCTCATAGTACAACATAGGGAGTGGAGCATCCTTCTTATATACGTTCTTGTATAACACAATTCCTCAATAATTTGACACTTACTGACAGAGTTATAGGTTAAAAAATACGCAATTTACTTATGAGTCGTTTGTAAAACCATGAAATAAAAATTGCAAACTTTTATTTGAAACTACTCTTCGCAACTGCTGTTTGCAATAAAAGTTTGCAACTTTTTGTTTGAAACTTTGGTGTAAACGCGGCTTAACAACTCTAATAAACATGTGATTTTGACAATACGCTGACGCCTGAATACAACGATAATGCGCATGTTTCACTGCTTCGACTGGGTCTGACCAGGCGAAGTGTGATGCGAGATATCATAATATAGTCTAAAAATACGGATCGCCGGCTTCTCACCAGTGATCTGTCACATCACACATTCGAAAATAGGGGTCCTGAATACAACGTAATGCGCATGTTTCACGGCTTCGACTGGGTCTGACCAGGCGAAGTGTGATGCGAGTTATCATATAGTCTAAAAATACGGATCGCCGGCTTCTCACCAGTGATCTATCACACCACATATTCGAAAACAGGGGTCCTGGATTTGCATTCACATGGCATTAACGTCTTTTGACGTATATGCAAGTAGAACCAATACGCGGTATTCTAAGTCTTTCTAAGTTAAACCTGGCAACTACGCTTCATTCCTACCGGGTATTGGTCTACTTGCATATACGTCAAATGACGTCAATGCCATGTGAATAAAAATTAGGTTATAGTTGATTAATGGTGTATTTCTTCGAGTTGTTTTCGGTGTAATAAAAGAATAATACGTCTAATTGTATCCTTTACCTGGCCAAGTTTTGTGACCTATAATACAATATAATAACATAATTCAAACAAATTAAAATATTACAGAAAGAATTTATTTCTTTGTTTTGATTTCATTAAATTTATTAATGAAAATAATCTTTCTACGTTTGCGGATGAATGCGGCAAGCTTAATATATTCAAAACAAAGTCAGGCAGTTGTTTAAACATTGGTGATCCATCACCAAATTTTAGTGATTTTATCTTTTGTCAAAACAATATTATTTCGTTTGTAAAGGACTGAATGTCATCGATATTTCTTACGGAGTTATACGCAGTTGCGAGGCTCAAAAATGACGTTCATACGACCTATTGTATCCAATTTGTGATAGTGAATAAACATTGAAAGTTAGTGTAAGTGTTTAAATTTTATATGCATTTTAGTGGAATTGAGGTTATGTTTTGTTTCAAAGTTTATAAATTTTATTATGGTAATCTTGTAAATAATTATGTATTCTTTAACTATTAAATAGTTTTCTGTTGCAGTAAAAATGGTGATGTGTTTCGTCCCCAATTGCAAACATTATAGCGAGCAGAAAAACTGTAATTTTTTTACTTTTTTTTTCTATTTTGCTTTGAACAGTGTAGTAGTGTCGCGACTTTGTTAATACAGGTTTTTTGTAGATAATAAATGTTAAAATAATAGAAAATAAAAACAATAATGTATCCTGACAATGTTTCTGCACAAGTTCCGGATATTGTTGATAGAGTTAGGTAAGTAGAGATTTTATACAGACGATAATAAATGCTTATGTATATACAAACTCTCTGTTGTGTTTACAAATTACAATTCCTTCACTAATTAATCGAAAGGAACTTCGTTCCATCCGGGTGTCCTTTGACACCTCTCACTTTTTTATATTTTTACCGTGTTCTTTGTCTCTCTGCGGAATTTTGTAATCGAATTTAAACCTATTTCCCGACTACCTAGAGCTCTGAAATTTTCAGGATAGCTAAGATCTGGATGACAATGCATGTTTCAAGTGTGTTTAGGCATATACATTAATTTCGAAATTTATACTGAATTGATATGAAATATGATATAAATTGTGTATACATGTTATCATTTTGAAAGTTTTTAAATATGTCGTTCGTAGCCTAGTTGATTAAGCGTCGGATATGAATCAAGGTGACAGTTCTATTATGTTATCATAATGGGATCGACTACGCGAGAGAGAATTTTTTGTTTGTTTTACATGTGACAACAGTAATTATTATTTTAACTGTTAATAAAATAACTAATTTAGAAAATTTTTAAAAATTTTAGACTATACTGTGGACTATGCCGTAATCTATCTTGTAAAGCGCTATTTGCCAAGGGAGTAATAATTTAATAATAGTAATATGACTTATAAATCACCAAAAAAACATTCTACTATAAAAAGTTCTTTAATAAATTGTGATTATTTCATTATGAATCCAATCCTTTGTTTTGTTGCAATTGACCATTGTTTACAAATTTAAATAATTTATAATAAATAATGTGTTCAAATTAAAAACTCCTGAAGACAGCAATCAAAGATTTGATAATTTATTTGTTTATTAATACAGTTCGTGAATACTGATGTAGTTTTATATTGAATAGGTCTTAGAATTTTTCCTTTAGTATTTTGGAATAAATAAATCCTTTGTTCTGGTTTTAATTGGTATGACTCATTAATTTTGTACAAAATTTCTATACACATAGGAATAAATAAGCTTCAATTTTTACCACTAAGTAAAAGGCTGGAAGGATCGGGATGAAATTTGGTACAGGGGACAGGGGTAGATTATGGTCTGGAACTAGATAAACGGGATATATCTATATTTATCCTAATTTTATTATAAGCAAATCATTACAGTTGTTATTGAATCTTGATCTTGAATCGCGCCAAAACGGCTGAACGGTGTAGGATGAAAATTGAAATAAGGATAGATGGTAGTTGGGAATAGCACATAAGCTACTTTTCATCCCACGGGAACAGAAAAAAGGAATATAATTATATAGTTTTATGTTATCATTTTTTAGGAATCTCAAATTGTATTAATTTTTTTATATCTTTTATAGTTTTTAATGTACGAGGGAATTATAAAATCTTTTTTGAAGTTGTAATTTACTCTAATGACTGGGCAACAAGTTTTTGGAGGGATTTACGTATAAATATAAAAATTATAAAATTGAGATAATTGTGGATTATCTAAATTATCAATATTAAAGAGTGTTTCAAGTCACCGTCCAGCTGGCGGTCAATAAAAAAGATCCTTTTCTCGACCCTAACAGACTCTCGCAGCATGTGCTTTAATGCACTCACGATTTTACATTGTTTAAATTTAAAAAATTTATGTTCGGGCGTTACGAACAGTTACGAGTTACGACTGACGCTAGGAGCTAGCCAAAATTTGTCACGACACGACTCTCTCTCTCTCTCTCTCTCTCATAGATGACTCATAGATGACTCATAGATGACTCATAGATGACTCATAGATGAATCATAGATGACTCATAGATGACTCATAGATGAATCATAGATGACTCATAGATGACTCATAGATGACTCATAGATGACTCATAGGTGACTCATGGATGACTCATAGATGACTCATAGATGACTCATAGATGACTCATAGATGACTCATGGATGACTCATGGATGACTCATAGATGACTCATAGATGACTCATAGATGACTCATAGATGACTCATAGATGACTCATAGATGACTCATAGATGACTCATAGATGACTCATAGATGACACATAGATGACTTATAGATGACTCATAGATTACTCATAGATGACTCATAGATGACTCATAGATGACTCATAGGTGACTCATAGATGACTCATAGATGAATCATAGATGAATCATAGATGACTCATAGATGACTCAGAGATGACTCAGAGATGACTCAGAGATGACTTATAGATGACTCATAGATGACTCATAGATGACTCATAGATGACTCATAGATGACCCATAGATGACTCATAGATGACTCATAGATGACTCATAGATGACCCATAGATGACTCATAGATGACTCATAGATGACTCATAGATGACTCATAGATGACTCATAGATGACTCATAGATGAATCATAGATGACTCATAGATTACTCATAGATGACTCATAGATGACTCATAGATGACTCATAGATGACTCATAGATGACTCATAGATGACTCATAGATGACTCATAGATGACTCATAGATGACTAATAGATGACTCATAGATGACTCATAGATGACTCAGAGATGACTCACAGATGACCCACAGATGACTCAGAGATGACTGTCAAATATTTTAATTTTACAATTTTGTATTAAATTGTTAATTCCTGTTTTAAATTAAATTGAAATAAAAAGTAATTCTAGGTAGAATATACAATACCTCTGGTATTGTATAAATGGACACTTTTGTTAAAAGAAACGAACTGTTGAAAATAATGGATTTACTTTTTTTTTCTATTTTGCTTTGAACAGTGTAGTAGTGTCGCGACTTTGTTAAGTTTATACAGGTTTTTTGTAGATAGTAAATATTAAAATAATAGAAAATAAAAACAATAATGTATCCTGACAGTGTTTCTGCACAAGTTCCGGATATTGCTGATAGAGTTAGGTAAGTAGAGATTTTGTTGTGTTTACAAATTACAATTCCTTCACTAATTAATCGAAAGGAACTTCG
Organism: Altica lythri; assembly: GCA_964028335.1. Classification (NCBI taxonomy): domain Eukaryota; kingdom Metazoa; phylum Arthropoda; class Insecta; order Coleoptera; family Chrysomelidae; genus Altica; species Altica lythri. Next base: position 38,282,141 of record OZ034808.1, on the reverse strand, counting down.
TTCCATCCGGGTGTCCCTTGACACATCTCACTTTTTTTATAGAAACAGCTTTTATTAATTAATTACAAGTGATGGTAAAACTGATAGGGCACACTTTTGATAACACAATTGTGTTTTACTCATGTCAAAATATTGATGAGCAATGCTTCTGTAGATGATGTCCCGAACGAACTCCAAAAAAAGGCGCTTGGCGGTGAGCACAATTTCGACGGTTTGGATTATCTTAAATAAAAAATTAATGTGGATTCATTTAAAGGATAGATAAATGCAGGTATTGAACGAAGGAATAAACAAAATTTTGATTTTTGACAAAATGGCGGCTATTTGAAAAAAAAATTTCGTTTTCGATTAAAATTTTCGTTCTTGTCAAAAAAAAAAAATAGTCAAAAATTTTTCACACATTATTCGTTCGTTTAATACCTCAAGAATATATCTAAAAAGATTGTGCTAAAATTTGAGCCCGATTAGTTGAGCCGTCCCTGAGAAATCTTGCTCACCGACTCTGAAAAGACAGTTTTGAGAAAAACGCGTTTATAAAGTTTTAGAAGTAGTTTACACATAGTTAAATTTTCTTCTTCTTAAACTTAAATGGTATAATCGATTCCAGGGCCATAACAGGGACCTTGTTTAGGCTCCGTAGCTTCCAATAAGACCAGCTGGTGTTGTCGTCGAGCCATTTTTCCATTCTCAGTTCTCAGTTAGCGCGCGTCATGAGTGCAGCTGCGCGTCCAGTTCTTACTGCCACTACTTTCTTTTCTAACACTCTGACGCAGCCTTACAAATTCAGGTATATCTCCAAAAGTATTTATCGGATTGACTTCAAATTTCCAGAGAATATATTTGAATATATGTACATTCCGAAAATAAAATTAAAAAAATCGTTTTTTGAAAATTCCAACTGCGTATAACCCCTTAATGAACGCCATTTCGAATCAATGGCTTGTAAATCATTATTTGACAAGTGAGAAAATTTAGCTGTAACTTTTGCTCGTAAGTACTGCTCTGAATCATTTTCAACACGAATATTTGATCAATGGTAATTCTACCCTTTTGAATCCTCCCTGGTCTGCTCGTTTAAGTGCCTTTGCAGTCTGCTTCTTATAAGCATGGCGAGTACCTTATATGTCACATCTGGAAGAGTAATACCCCTGTAATTTTCGCTCACTACTTATATAATCTCATTTTTTATGAATGGGACATACTATTGCCTCTTTCCATACTTCCGACATTTCCTCTTGTATGTTTATTTAATCAATATTAATTAAAATTTGCAAATTTATAGAAAAGTCTTTAATTTTTTTATAATGCTTCTCACATTTTTAATTGCGTTTATGGTTTTTGAGTTGTACAAATTTAAACTAGAAACTTGAATAATATTGTAAATCAACAAAAAAAACATAGTCTTCGTCACTTAAATATTTGGTATTTAATCAATATAAACAAAAATTTTCAAATTTATAAAAAACGCTTTTAATAATTTAAATTTAATAATAATTTATCAATAACATTGTAAACAATATAGATTAAAAACAGCTTTAAATCTTTAAATTTATTTTTAAAACAAAAACACTCAAGGGCTCTACAGACACGTGTACCGCAGTTCATTAATGCCCTAAAAATTAGAAAACACTAAAGCCGAAATGAACAGAATGAAAATAAGTATAGTGGAGCCGTTCAAAAGATGGAATGATCACATGAACGGCACGCACTCTTTGAATATTACTCTCCCCACCCAACGTCACAAGTACGATTTACACCACTCAACAAAAAAGTACCCACCCTCGATGCTTACAGTTTATATTATCTCTGATATGAGTACAGTGTAAACTGTCCTTCGTTATTTCAGTTTAGAAGGCGTAGCATCGTACGATTACGCCGCGCCGGCCAGTAACTGATCACGCGTCCTTGAATTCCATCTTTTGAACGGCTCCAGTATAATAGACATACTGGGACTGAGCGAGTTAAAATAGCCCGGCTCTGGAAAACAAAAGACTAAAGAAGGATATATCCATTATTGAGGACATCAATATGGAACTGCCATACTTGTTTCAAACCGAATAGTACACTCAGTATTCCTCTGAACGATAGAATATCACTATTGAAAATACGTACAACTAGGAACCTAAATACAGTTCAGATTTATGCTCCAACAGGCGAATAGTCAGATTAAGAAGTCGTACAATTTTATAATAAAATAGATAAGATAATGCAACTGACAAAGAAAGGCGAGATAACGATGATCATTGAAGATTTTAACGCGAAAACTGGCCGTGGAGCTGAAGGGGATAACAGGAGCATACGGGCTGGGCACAAGAAAACTATTTTATCATGGAAGAAAAATGAAAATGTATTGATGCTTAGCTAAAATGAAACGAAGCGCTAAAGCTCGCAGAGCTAGTTAAAATAAAATCTGTTATTAGATTCAAGAATCTTAACCAATAAAATTATCGCAACGTCAAAATGTCTGATTAGTTGATTTGTATTTCTTTGGTAAGAGGAGTAAATCATAAAACAGTAAGGTAGTAAAAAACGCAATCTCAGTTCATCAGAGCCAAGCTTAATAATAATAATAATAATAATAATAATCACAATTTATAAAAGAACTTTTTATAGTAGAAAGTTTTTTTTTGGTGATTTATAAGTCATATTACTATTATTAAATTATTACTCCCTTGGCAAATAGCGCTTTACAAGATAGATTACGGCATAGTCCACAGTATAGTCTAAAATTTTTTAAAATTTTCTAAATTAGTTATTTTATTAACAGTTAAAATAATAATTACTGTTGTCACATGTAAAACAAAAAAAAAAATCTCTCTCGCGTAGTGGATCCCATTATGATAACATAATAGAACTGTCACCTTGATTCATATCCGACGCTTAATCAACTAGGCTACGAACGACATATTTAAAAACTATCAAAATGATAACATGTATACACAATTTATATCATATTTCATATCATTTCAGTCATAGATGACTCATAGATGACTCATAGATGACTCATAGATGACTCATAGATGACTCATAGGTGACTCATAGATGACTCATAGATGACTCATAGATGACTCATAGATGACTCATAGATGACTCATAGATGACTCATAGATGACTCATAGATGACTCATAGATGACTCATAGATGACTCATAGATGACTCATAAATGACTCATAAATGACTAATAGATGACTCATAGATGACTCATAGATGACTCATAGATGACTCATAGATGACTCATAGATGACTCATAGATGACTCATAGATGACTCATAGATGACTCATAGGTGACTCATAGATGACTCAGAGATGACTCAGAGATGACTCAGAGATGACTCAGAGATGACTGTCAAATATTTTAATTTTAAAATTTTGTATTAAATTGTTAATTCCTGTTTTAAATTAAATTGAAATAAAAAGTAATTCTAGGTAGAATATACAATACCTCTGGTATTGTATAAATGGACACTTTTGTTAAAAGAAACGAACTGTTGAAAATAATGGATTTACTTTTTTTTCTATTTTGCTTTGAACAGTGGAGTAGTGTCGCGACTTTGTTAAGTTTATACAGGTTTTTTGTAGATAATAAATATTAAAATAATAGAAAATAAAAACAATAATGTATCCTGACAGTGTTTCTGCACAAGTTCCGGATATTGCTGATAGAGTTAGGTAAGTAGAGATTTTATACAGACGATGATAAATGCTTATGTATGTACAAACTCTCTGTTGTGTTTACAAATTACAATTCCTTCACTAATTAACCGAAAGGAACTTCGTTCCATCCGGGTGTCCCTTGACACATCTCACTTTTTTTTACTACATTATTTACATTTAGCTTAAGTGATTCTGGGGTCTGAGCTGTTACTATAATAGATGTATCATCAGCAAACATTACAATCTTTCCGTTTTTAACATGCTGAGGCATTTCGTTAACGTAAATCAGGAATAAAAGTGGGCCCAGCACAGACCCCTGGGGCACACCTATATCTATATCGAAATTGTCCGATCTAGTATTATCTACTTTGACACAAGATTGCCTATTCTGGAGGTACGATGCCAATAGCTGCAGCATATGACCTCTTATACCATATTTAGATATTTTTAACTTCCCGCTAAAAAAAATTAATTTTTTTTTTAAATCGGGAAGTTATTGGTTTCACGCCGTTTTTCGAAAATCGAGTTTTTATCGAAACTCATCGTTTTGAGGTCTTAGGAACCTCCCCTGACTATTTTTACGAGGGTGTCTGTATGTCTGTATGTACGTGTGGATGTGTGTGTGGATGTATGTAAACCTCTTATAACTTTTGAACGGTTTGACCGATCGGAATGAAATAAAAAGCATTCCAAAGAGTTCCATCTAACTTAGATTCCCTGTAAGTTTAAACCGATTAGAACCAGTAGATTTCGAGAAATTTTAAAAAAACTGAAAAACACAATTGGTAAAAATGATTTTTTTTGGGCATATCTTTTTGGCTATTGCATCGATCAATTTCATAACCAAATCAGCTCTTAAGCTTAAAAATCCACGTCGAATGCCGTTTTGCAAATTAAAATCGGTTGATTCGTTCGTGAGATATCGTTGTCAAAAAATTTCAAAAAAAGTGTTTTTTTTTTCAATAACTTCGAGATTTTTTGACTAACCGATTTTGCACTCTCGGTAACGTTTTTAGGTCTCAAAAAACTGCGTCGAATGCCATCTTGAACATCAAAATCGAATAAGGCGTTAAAAAGTTATGGCTTTTTAAACATTTCAAAAAAAGTCAAAAACGTCAAAATACGTCACGTTATTATAGCTTTGCGGTTAAAACTAGCGGGAAGTTGCAAGGATGGCCTTTAAGGTCAACCTCTTTTCGATTTTTTTTAGTAAAAATATCTACGACATCTATCGGTTTCTCTTTTTCTTACGTATTTAAACGTTCAATATTAACAAATTTTACAAATCAATTACAAATCAGTATTATTCAATTTATTCATAAACAGATTCTAATTTAAACACAAGAAGATTCTACTTTACTTAATGATAATTATTAGAAAATTCCATTAATTTAAACCGGAGATTTTAATGTTAATTTTGCTTCTGATTGTGCTAAAAATTTAGTATCGTTCCTACAATCAAAATAACAATTAAAAATGATAAATAAGCCAGAAGAAGCCACAACAAGTCATGTAAGTGTACTTGATGCAGTCTTTGCAAGATTTTCAGATGACATACTATGTAAAAATTTCGTTGCTTATTATAGCTACCATAAACCAATAGTTACTTTTATAGAATTAAATAATAATACTAATAATGTACATACACAAATTTCTAATGTACATATTCAAGAATTGTAACTAAGGCATGGGCGACACTCCAGCTTTTTAACTGGGGTGGAGAGATCTACTAGGGAGTCTGGGGGTATGGAATACCCCCATGTTTACGGAGGTTCCGGGCCATTTTAAGAAACTGGCTTCAAATTTGTTCAAAAGACATGGCTATGTTTCTGTGCTAAACTAAGCTAAAGTTAAAAAGTTCCCTGTTGGTAGACTTGTATTTTGTATTTTACAGTTTTAAGTATTTGTACTTTATTGAGACTTTTACTTTAAAATTCTGGGGTGACAAACTACTGGGCTCCACAATTCTGGGGTGGCAGCTGTCACCCCTTGCCACCCTCGAATGACGCCTATGAATTAAGGATAATAGTTATTTATGAAACAGTTCGTGAAGTATGCTTTTTGCGCACGCACGCGATGTTTAGAGCACGAGCGAAGCGAGTGCTATATATCGCGTAAGTGCGCAAAAAGCACTTCACGCACAGTTTCATACAATATTTTATCTACCATAAACAAATAAAAAATAATTACAAATTCAAATTTGAAAATTTAAACTACAAAACTGTCAGAATAACTTTTGTTGAAATTTAATGCTCTCATAGCAACACCATGACAACGCGAATGCTAAGGATATTTGATTATATGAAGGTGTGTCAAAAACAGTGCGAAAAAGTAAATCCCATTTATTTCATACTAATACATTATAAACAAATAAATCCTTAGTTACCGTAACTATAAACATGTTCATAACTCCCTTGGTAGTTATACTAAGCAATTATAAATCCTTAACTCCCTCTAATGTATTTACAAAAATAAACCGACAATTGTCAGCCACTGTAGAAACTTGTCATATTCTTTTTTATACTTCGGTTCTGACTTTGTCGGTAGTAGTACGGCACGAGCTTTCTCAGCTTTTTGTAATAAATCGCCTGAAATCTCACTTTTCTCCAGGTTTTCATTCATTTTCACAAATTAATAAATTTGATAAATTTTTATTTACAAATTTGTCAGTTGATATATCCATGGTAATCATGCCTACTTAATTATTAAACAACGTTGATTTAATTTTGAAAACCAGCAAATTTTCGTTTTCACATTTAATTAGTATGAAATAAAAACATTTATCTATCACGTGAGTTATTGGATGTTAATAACCTCGTGCAACTTAACAATCCCTCGGGACTAGCGTCCCTCGGGATTGCAACCTGTTGCCCTCGGTAATTAACATCCTCATAACTCCCTTGATACATAAATAACTATTAAAATACATTGTTACTTCACGCACTGCTGTCTATAATGACAGTTTTCACGAACTAAAAATTGATACATAATATGAGGTAGAGTAGATAATAGTATATTCTGTAACAAGGTTAGAATGAAAATTCGATACGAGTGGAGAATTCCGAACGCGAGCGTAGCGAGCGAGAGGAACCACGAGTTATCGAATTTTCATTCTAACCTTGTTACAGAATATACTATTATCTACTCTACCTCATATTATGTATCAATTTTTAGTTCGTGAAAACTGTCATTATAGACAGCAGTGCGTGAAGGATTAAAAGTGTGCGTGAAGTAACAATGTATTTTAAATGGGATTTACTTTTTCGCACTGTTTTTGACACACCTTCATACAATCAAATATCCTTAGCATTCGCGTTGCCATGGTGTTGCTATGACGAGAGCATTAATTTTGTTAGTATCTTGTAAATGAATTGAAAATAAATTGCTTTCTTGTAATTATTTTTTATTTGATTATCGTAGATAAAATATTGTATGAAACTGTGCGTGAAGTGCTGTTAGCGCACTTACGCGTTATATAGCACTCGCTTCGCTCGTGCTCTAAACATCGCGTGCGTGCGCAAAAAGCAAACTTCACGAACTGTTTCATAAATAGCTATTTTCGAACTTATATTTATACGAATTTGTATAGATATCTATTTATCAGTATTGAATTTGATACATGGAAGCGTCATCTGGTGACAACCTCCATTAATACGTATATCATATTCATTTTACCCATTAAAAATACATCATCGTCATACTGATTTTCATGACAATCGGTTGAACGGGGCAGAAGTTGCCACTCTGCAGCACCACCTGGTGGCGAGTGGCATCAATGAGTATATCATACAAACCTTCTCCGTGGAAAAATATATATACATACCAATTTTCATGACAATCGGTTGAATGGGGCGGAAGTCGATACTTTACAGCGCCGCCTGGTGGCGAGTTACATCAATAGGCATAGCATATAAATCTTCTCCGTGGAAAAATACATGTACATACCAATTTTCATAATGATCGGTCAAATAAATTGTTTCTGAGTCTATCAATTTCATATATACAAACATCCTTTTATATATACCTATATATACAGGGTGTGTCACGACGAAGGGACAGTAGAAATATCTCGAGATCTATGTCGATTTGAAATCTAAAAATTTGTACTTTGCCATTTTTATTGATGGCCTAACTGCCTAAAATAATGTCATTAATCTTACACTTCCGGTTATACCGGAAGTCGCCATCAACTTCGTTATTTTAAATGGAACACCCTGTATATTATAACATTTTCGGATTCCGCATAAAATTCTAGACTAATTTTATGTAAAGTAGTCTATATTTTAAATCAATAGTTTTTGAATTATTCAAATTTTTTCAAAAATTGTTACAGATGCGACTAAAATTTGAAAAATCAATAACTGTACTATTTCACAATCAAAGAAAATAAAAGTTGCTACGCTTGAACGGTAAGTGATGTTCTTTAGTTCGATAAACAAATAATTTAGTTTCACAACACAGGGTGTTCTTAAACGGTGTGCCATTTTTCAGAACTTTGAATCAGAATAAGTCAAAATTTTCAAATAGGACACCCTGTATATACTTACGTTGTCTTACGTGAAATTTATTTGGCTTTCAAATTGTATTAGGGTTCCCTATACCTAAAATCAATAGTTTTCACATAAATCAGAAATTATATCCTAGGGGCAGATTTGCACATACAAATCGCAGATTATATGAAAGTTAATTTGAGAAATTTTTTTAAAAACATGGCAAATTTTCTAAATTATGGGTTTATAATGCATTTATTATTGTCTTTCCATGACTTCATTAACTATAAAACACTAAGCTTCCATCAAAAGAGGTAAAAAGGGTCTTACGAAAAAAATTATTAAAAATGTCATTAGTGGGAGACGAAACTGTTAGCGATTTTTAGTAATTTCCACAAATAATATTGCATTTAAGAAAACAATAATTTAATATAATCAAATTTAATAAAAAACATCAAGGATTACTTTTAATTTAAATGTTCAAATTGCCGACCGTTTGTCGCTAGACATTTGTGAATGCGACGTACCATGCCTTCTGTTACGGCCCTTCGGATCTCATTAGGATCTAAATTCCTAAACGCCTCCCTAACCCTTTGTTTCATGTCTTCTTTGGTGGTGGGAGGAGTAGCATACACTAAAGATTTGATTTTTCCCCAAATGTAGTAGTCCAACGGTGTCAAATCTGGTGATCGCGGAGGCCATCTAAAAGGTCCGTTCAGCGCTATCCAACGATCGTCAAAAGTCTGCATTAGGAACTGATTAACACCATGAGTGTTGTGTACAGGAGCACCATCGTGTTGATACCACGCTGCTCTGTACTCCGCCAATGGTAAAGATTCTAATGCTTCTTGCAAATTATATCTTAGAATATTTTCGTATCCTACTCCATCAAGATTGTTATCATAAATGTGCAAGCACAGAATTCTGTTGTTTTTAATGGAGCAGTACACGTTGAAAGACCAAGAATCTTGGAATCGCCTTTCTCTAAACAAATACATATTTTCAACTGCCCAGTAATGTGAATTCCGCCGATTAAAGATTCCATTTTTGCAGAATTTCGGTTCGTCACTCCAAATTATTTTCTCTAAGAATCTTTCATCTTCTTGAGTTTTCATCAGTAAAAACTCACAAAAATTTACTCGTTTCAAAAAGTCTTCTGGTGTTAAATGATGCACCAAATTAATCGAAAACGGTTTGTACTTAAATTTTTTCAAGACTCTCTCAATAGTTTTGAATGCGAAACCCAAATCTCTTTGAGCATCTCGTAGAGAAGCATTAGGATCGGCAGTGAAGTATCCCAGTATTGTAATCGTAATGTCTTCATCGTTTAATATGGGTTTGTTCTTTTCAATTTTTGATTTAAATGATCCATAGTTAGTTAGATTTTTTATAACTGATCGTACAAGTTTCCTATTAGGGCGTGGGACGTCTGGGTATCTTTCGGTAAATGTCTCACACGTTCTGGTCAAATTTTTGTGACACTCGCCGTATATCAACACTAAATTTAAATAATTTTCGTTAGTATAGCCTAAACGCGCCATGATTTTAAAAATAGTTGGTAACTAAGTTTTGTAACATAGAGTGACGAGCAAAAAATGACACCTAGTAATAATCACAATGCGAATTGACGGATTGTTAGCGACTTTTTTCCATGGCCAACTTTTTGAAATCAAGTACATAATTTCAATAGGTAATAATCTCTTTCGTAAGACCCCTTTTACCTCTTTTAATGCAAGCCTAGTGTTTTATAGTTACTGAAGTCATAGGAAGACAATAACAAATGCATCATAAACTCATAATTTAGAAAATTTGCTATGTTTTTAAAAAAATTTCTCAAATTAACTGTCATTATAATCTGCGATTTGTATGTGCAAATCTGCCCCTAGGAAATAATTTCAGATTTATGTGAAAACTATTGATTTTACGTATAGGGAACCCTAATACAATTTGAAAGCCAAATAAATTTCACGTAAGACGACGTAATTATATAAAGGGTGTCCTATTTGAAAATTTTGACTTATTCTGATTCAAAGTTCTGAAAAATGGCACACCGTTTAAAACCACCCTGTGTTGTGAAACTAAATTATTTGTTTATCGAACCAAAGAACATCACTTACCGTTCAAGCGTAGCAACTTTTGTTTTCTTTGATTGTGAAATAGTCCAGTTATTGATTTTTCAAATTTCAGTCGCATCTGTCAAAATTTTTGAAAAAATTTGAATAACTCAAAAACTATTGATTTAAAATATAGACTACTTTACATAAAATTAGTCTAGAATTTTATGCGGAATCCGAAAATGTAATAAAATACAGGGTGTTCCATTTAAAATAACGAAGTTGATGGCGACTTCCGGTATAACCAGAAGTGTAAGATTAATGACATTATTTTAGGCAGATAGGCCATCAATGAAAATGGCAAAGTACAAATTTTCAGATTTCAAATCGAGATAGATCTCGAGATATTTCTACTGTCCCTTCGTCGTGACACACCCTGTATAGATAAACTTCTTAGTTTTTGATATAATAATTATAATTCATTTCTACTTTACGTTTCAAATCTTAAACTTTGTATTGTTTTTATAATTTTTTGTATTTTATTTTAAATAAATACATTTTTTAACTGTTTTTTTTTGCATATGATGTATAATTGGAGTGTTTTATTTTAATTACATTAAATAATGACAACATGCAGGCATTACATAAATTATATTAATTACAAAATAAAAAAAAAAAGACTCGCAATTATTAAATCAGTTTCTCCATCTACTCTTTGTGTTTTTCCCTTCACCGTTTTTATTCTTAGGTTTTAAATCTTTATTAACTGGATGAGGATCTCCTGATGGGTCTATTTCAAAATCAAAAACGCCTTTAAATATACCAGGATGGTTTGAATCTATAGGTTTAACTGTGAGAGATGTAACTGGAATATTGAAAGATTTTACTTGACCTTTGGAGAATGTTTTATTAGACTTTTTATCTAATTGTTTTGTTTCTTTTTTATCTCCCGTTTGAGGACCAATTTTGTCTAACGATTTTGAAATTATTTCAAGGCCTTTTCTGTCTGGTTTCGTTTTTATTTTGTTTGAATTTTCTGTTTTAGCTGTAGACGTCTTTAAAGGAATATTACTGTTTTTACTCGACTCTTTTCTATTACTTATGAGTTGTGTTGAACTGCAATTTTTTGGTGGCAATACTTTTTTGTCTGTAATTTTACTTTTCTCGTTTAACACTTTTCTTTTATTATTATCAGTTTTAGAAATATTTTTCTTTTCTTCACTTCCATTTTCTTTTTTTCTGGATATTTCAAGAGATTGTTTAGCTACACAGAACGGACATTTTTTATTTAAATAAGTCTCCCCTCCTGTTAGTTTAGTATGTTTCTTCTTAAATCTTGACAAATTATTTTTATCAACATTTTTAGAACATGTGCAGTAACTGTCTGTAGATAATTTTTCATTTTTTTCTTTATCGGATAACTCATCAATACTTTCTGATATATTAATATCTTTTTCAAGATCTTTCTTCTCTTCATTATGATTTATATCTGAATACGTGATTTCTCCTTCAATATCTTCCATCTCTATATTTAAATCTGGATCTGTTAGAATTTCATCACTACTTTCTACATCTTCAATTTGAGTTCTGGTATCTGTGGTAAGTTGTATTTCAAAACCTCCTGTTGTGTAGATTTCGCATCTATTTACTATGGAAGCATTATGATTTCCTGTATTTGCTTCTGAAATATCGTCAGTAGAACTTATTTGTGTTTCAGGGGTACTTTCTGATAAATCGACTGTTGTAGAAGTTTGGGGGGATCTAGAGAAACAAAAAAATGAGTGATTAGGGTATCTAATACATATTTTCGGATAGAAACCAGTTGTAAGGAAAAATTAAAAAATATATTTAAAATCCGTGTAATCGAAGATCGTATCGAAGATATAGTTGTTAATATTTTTGTGTTGGTAACAAACAACTATGAACTGTTCTTTAATGAAGTTTATTTAAAAAACAAAAAGAAAATTTTCATTAAAAAAAAGAAGATGCGCGGCAAATACTTATATATTTAATGGTGTTAGGGGCTTCGGGAATGTTTGGGGTCGATTTCGCCCTCCAAGAGTCGACCCGTTCTAGTTTTCCTGCTGCTGGGGTACTTCAGCAGAAGATTTTTCTTTTTGGGGGCAAGTATTTCTTATATGGCCTAGTTCTCCGAAGTTCCAGCATCTCACTGGGCGCCTTCTTTTTGGAGATAACTTCATTCATTAACCTCTCTACTACCGCTTCGACGTCGCTAACGGAATGAACGGCATGGTCGTAGTCACCGGTGACTTCCCTTAGTCGAGCAACTCCACGTGAGGCCTCCGTCGCCGCCTCAAACTCCAGGGCAATGGTCAAGGCGTCCACTAGAGACTTCGGCCGCGCCAACCGTACAGCCCGCTGCAACTCGACGTCTCGAAGACCATCGGTGAAGGTTTGGACTGCCAGGCACTCCAGGAAATCCTGATTATTGTATTTTATTTCTTAGGAAAACATTTTTTTTCTTTTTTTTTTTAATTTCTAATTCTAGATTTTATAAGAATTATGGAATTATCATTAACATGAGCACAGGTAAGAATATAAGCGTTATATATATTTTAAAATTTGTGCCACCTGATATCACAGCAAATGTCCAAGTTTTCCAAGAGAGGTTGCAGATGCAAACATTAACAGTTTGTTGCACTCAGCATCCCCTATTGCCAAGTGCTAGTAAATATAGGTCAACAGGTTTTTAAGTAAAGACTAGACTGTGTATGTTAGAATTTTGAGTAAATCACAGTTCACTGGATATAACATTAATAAAAAGTAAGCAGAACTCACTATCCACGTCAATATCGTTGGTTTCAGCTGCAATTGGCTCTGATGTCACCTACATTTAAAATTAAAATTCTAATGAACTTCTGCCTATTATGATGGAACAATTTTCAAGCCAGTGGCAAGAAGGGATAATAGCTCAATGTGTGTTACAAGGTATTATCGATTATTCTGAAAAGAAGATTATACCCAGTAGCAGAATGTCTCTTTGGTGACTACCACTGTGGATTCAGGATGTCACGGTTGACTTTTAACCAGATCTTCACTTATGGGAAGATACAAGAAAAGTGCTGCGAGTTCGATGAAGATCCACCAGCTCTTCATTGACTATAAACAAGCGTATGACAGAGTCAGCAGATGAACACTTAACCTTGTTTTGTGGTATTTTGGAGAACCAACCAAACTGGTGAAGCTCATCATGCTGACACTGACCGAAACAAGCAGCAGAGTAAAGAACGAGGGTAAGGTATCACGAAGCTTCAGTGTTGAACGTGGAATAAGACGTGATTTCTCCAATCTTGTTTAATACAGTCCTTGAGAAGGCAATGCGACACATGCCAATAAAACCAGGAGGAACAATATTCAATCATCAGATACAGAATCTTGGGTTTGCTGATGACATTATTATCGTGGCAAGATCGCTCAAAGCTTTTAAGGGAAGTAATGTGGCCTTGAAAGGTGCTACACAGTAAAACATAATACATGTTTATATCAAGAGAACCACTGAGGGACGTACACCTAGGTGAGGATAAATTCAAGATTACCAACAAATTTAAATATCTTGGAGCTCACATCAATAATACCTAAGAACGATATGGCTAAAGAAGTAAGGAGCCGTGCCGAATATTAGCAGGTAATCGCTATTTCTCCCTCATCTAAGATATAAAAAGCAGAGCAGTGAGTAGAGTTATCAATTTACTGTTCTATCTCACAATAATACGTGGTTTTGTATGGAACTGAGACATGGATTCTGACAGCCCGATATATTGAGATCCTGAGATGTTGGGAAAAAAAGATCCTTTGACGAATTTACGGACCACTGATTAAGGCGGGTTGGTAGGCAATAAGAAAAAATTAGGAACAAGCGGAGCTCTTTGGCTAGCCAGACATGTTGGCCGCGATCCGGCGGACAAGACTGAGATAGCTTGGTCATGTGGAAAGGATGCCGGAAGAGAAAGCAGCCAAAAAGGTCCATAGAGGAAACCCAGGTGGCAGACGGCTAAAGGGGCGGTGCAGACTGAGGTGGATAAATGGTATGGAGCAGGATCTCAGGAGAATGGTTTAGGAGATGGAGGACCGTCAACTATGAAGGCAATCAGTAGTTTAGGCCCAGACTCTACGGCAGCTATAGCGCCAATAATAATTATGATGATGAAGACATTATGATGAGTCGAAAAGTGACAACTCTTTTTAGTACAATTTTTGGATACGAAAATAGAGCACTTATAATACATTTTCAATTCGCATGTTTTAAATGGCTTTGAACAAAAAATAATCTGACAATTTCTTCTAAACGTTAACGCAAAAATTCATAACATGTATTTGATCCCTAACGTTTGCAGTTCAGAAAATAATTCACCGAACTTAAGATGTCGTCTCTGTACCTATAACTTCTTGGACTAAGTTTACTGTGTATGACAAACCCGTGTCTAGATGCATTGAAATTAATGTAGATTTTACTCCAACATATCCCATGCAGTGACCTAAGATTCAAGATAGGCGATATCTAATGCCTTTAATGGTCTAGCTCTAGCATATAGACTCTAAGTGATAAAAATCGTAAATCCTGTTTTTTTTACAAATAACGAATAGCAAATAAAGATTAAAACGTCAAAATTTATGTTGATAATACAACAGAGGTGGCTTCTGGTGGCCACTGGACAGAATAAAATGCGTTCTGTGGTATTTTGTCTCATAACCTTTTTAAAGTTTCTATACTGTCTTATTCTTGACATTACCAATTACAATAGATGATAATCATCTCATAAATCCAATAAAATGGCGAGTCAAATTTCTTTCGATAGAGAAGACGAAGATGATGCCATAAATGAAGATCCAAACTTTTATAGAGGAACAGATGAAATGTTTAATTTTCCTAATGGAGATGTATATGTAGGAGATTATTTAGCCCATAGTAGTGGACTTGTTTGGAGAGAAGGAAAAGGAACTTATTACACCGCTGATGGCCAGGTAATAAAATTGTCGGTTAACGGTAGAAAAAAACTGAAACCTATATATTCAAATTAACAAGTTTGATTTTGAAGTTTTCAATTGAACGTATTCAACAATATTTCTAGAATCTAATATGAAGTAATTTCTATTTTTTTTTAGACATACCAAGGAACATGGTACAACGATGAATTGTCAGAAACCGACGAAGTAGAAATAAATTATCCTAATGGATACAGATATATAGGAAAAGTAAAGAAATGTCATTATTTTGGTCCAGCTATGTATACTGTTGAAGAAGGATTACATCTCTTATGTAATTTTTTTGATAACAAACCAGCAGGGGAAATCTGTTTATTGGATATCAGAGGTCGAGAGTGGCGAGGTACTAATTTTTGAAATAATTTAATTTTGCAACAAGTTTATATTGAAAACTATGAGTGGCGCTATTGAGGCTATTGAGCTTACAACGATTGATATAGAAAAGGAAATGAAATCCAAACCAGAGAGTATTTGTTAATTAGGTTGCAGGTTATCTATACGCTGATATTGGGAAAATAAACAAAATGAGAACGGCTCTTGAGGCTCTCCACTTATTATTTTTAATTCCTGATATAAAAAAAGAGGCAGAAGAGTACACACATATTTGTGGGTCTGGCTACAGATGGTCCCAGTATTTAATTGTGCACATCTGCTTTGTATCAATGAACACCATGAATGCAGCATCAAAATGCTCTTTTGTTACATCCAAAACTTGACGTACAAACGAACAGGAAGGCAACGGAAGCTAAGCAAAAGACGATGTAACCTAAATAATCCCTTAAAAAGTAAATTGGCATTGGGCGCCAATTTGTAGCTAATTAAATTTCCCTTTTATAATATTATAACCCTTGGCTAGCTCAATTGGGTTCGTGGCTTCTCTCCTGAGTTTTATCAAACCCTTCCAAACACAAATTACAGGGCGCAAGAGTACAAAACAAAGCAAATATCTTTTTTCGGTAATGGAATCCATAAAGGAACTTCTCCTTGGGATGGGTTTGAGTACTCTTCGGGATATCAACTATATTCCTTTCCAGAGATGGTATTGATTTCTCTTCGGAATATTATCAATATTCCTTTCCAGGGATGGTATTGATTTCTCATCGGAATATTATCAACTATCCTTAAGTCGGTTTTCAAAATGGCTGACGGCTTCACACGTCCTCAAATTAAATATATTTCCCCTACTAGGGCCCCTCTGGATGTGGCAAAAACCTATATTGAGGTTCAGGGATACGAACGAAGTTGAAAATGGACGCGAAATTACAATCGTCGAACAAGGAAACGTCGGATAACAGAGAGTCTCGTCTCCCACTTAATAATCGTGGCACAAAACAATAAAATAAATATCTACCAATAGTCAGGTGGATTTCGGAAACTAAAACAATCTCTGATCGTTACAACGATTTATGGATTGGGCTATAAGGTTGTCTCAGGGTCAACAGTATTTAAAAGAGCATAATTTTGTACTTTTGGGAAATGGGAAAATAAGAGCAGTTCTTAAATTATCTTAAAGCAAGTCTTATGTTTCCCAAGATATCAAGTATATTACAATTGGCATCACTGGCTCATACTGTCGCTAGAAAATCCCATAGGAAGACATTTCACAGGGAAATGTACTAAAGATAATGTTGGAGTTATAGGTGTACATTTGATGTAAAATTTTCTAACAGTAACAAGAGAAGATACTCTCTCCCCATTAAATGAATGACACGACAACAATAATTATTACTTTATCTTAGCCACTTGATCGAACATACAATAAAAGAACAGCAGTTTGTAAAAACTGCAAAAGACTTATACAGAGAAAAAATCATAGTTTTCACTTTGAAAAAAGGAGGATCACAGTACTATTGGGAGGCTTCGAGATGTTTGCTCACACAGTCAGTAATAAACAGAAAAATGTAACTGTATATAATTATATAGCAGGCAGATTGAAAAGAGCTCACAGCATCTAATCTGCTCGATTAAGCATCGAGGGAAGGGCTTCATTAAGAAGTCCACAAAACCAACCACTTTGGTTCACATATTTCCTAGAAAGAGGCAAAAAACAATACAGAGCAAAAAAACATATTTTTTGCTCTCGACAATGGGAAGCATACTTTAAACACAGTTAGGTCTAAACACAGACAATGTACGTAAAAATGACGCATTACTTCTTCCTAAGCATAAATTTTTCATGATATATCACCAAGGTTAGGTAAAGATACTCCAAATTCCAAAAAAGCGCTTAAGCTTCATGAAGAAGTACATAAAGACCATGGATCATAAAATCCTTTACAAACTCAACTATTAAACACTGCAAAAGACCAATAAAAAGCAAAAACTATATTTCACTATAATTAGAGAGGTCTAGTTAAAGAAGACCCAAATAAAAGAGATAAAATGCAACGATAACTTAAATTTAAAATTACGTCAAAGAATGATTAAATGTTATATTTGGTTTGTGCTGTTATATGGAGCTGAGACCTGGACTCTAAAGCTGATACGATTAATCGCCTGCTAGAAGCGTTTGAGATGTGGTTGCATAGAAGAATGCTACAAATACCCTGGACAGCTTTGCAAACCAACGAAGCAGTGTTAAATAGAGAAAATGCCGTTCGTGAATTATTTACAACTATCAAGATAAGAAAGATAGCATACTTAGAGCATGTTCTTAGAGGAGACCGATACAAAATCCTTCAGCTTATAATGAAGGGTAAGATTGAGGGCCGCAGAGGAATTGGAAGGAAACAGATATCATGGCTAAATAATATTCGAGATTGGACTGGAATACGTAGTGCTGAACAACTATTCAGATTAGCTGAAAATCGTGAACAACTTGCCAATGTAATTGCCAACGTTAGGGAGACCTGATATGACACCGAAAGAAGAAGAAGTTAAAGAAATTTTGTGGTAACTTTAAAGTTACGAAGTATTATTAGACGACGAAATATGAATAACCGTAATGTGCAGTATATATTCTAATGTCTACACTTATTATGCATAAATGGCGGCTTGTTGATACTCCTTAGCGATCCAGTTGCTTTGTGCATAACCTGCTTCCGTTTTTATATTCTGGCTAGATAGTTGGATTGTTCTTTCAAGTTTTTGGCCGTTTTGTGTTTAACCTGCCAGAAAAAAGCTATGCTTTCATAAATTAATTGAATTATAATTTTTTTACAGATACTGCTGGTGAAAATGACGCATTACTTCTTCCTGAGCATACATTTTTCAATGACATACCACCGAGATTGGGTAAAGGAACTGCCAGAATTCAAAAATTGCGATTAAGTATCGAGAAAAAAGCTTCTTTAAGAAGTTTACAAAGACGACTGACTAGGGATCAGCATGAGTTAAACAAACTTGAATTAAAAATATTTGCTAAAGCACAAAAAACATTATCGGACTTGAAATTCGAACAGTCCAGTTGGAATCAAAATTGGTTGAAGTTTAAAACGACTTACGATAACATTCTATATAAAATAACAACCATGGGTAAGTTAAGTGTAAATTTCTAACTTGTTTTTTATTATCTTTATTAAAATAAATAACTGTTTGTAGGCGAGGATGGTTTATGTCAAGATGAAAGAGATTGGTTAGAAAAATATCGTCAGTTTAAAAATAAATTTACAGAAATAATGGATAACAGGAAACGACCCAAAAATAAGAATTTGAAAGATTATAAATTATTTGAACTTTATAAAAAAGCAGATTATATGCCACCCATATCTGTATTTGCTACTGACTGGGAAGTTAGTTATGCAAAAGAAGAAATAGCCGAACAAACAGAACCGCAAGCTTCATTTGCACAAAGTTTTGGATATCAATAGTAAATTAACAAATAAAAATATGTAAAAATTGAATGTAAATATAAACTGGCTCTTTAATTTAAACTCGGGTATTTTTAAGTAGAAAAATTATACAAATAAAATGTAGAATCAAGTTAGGCATCACAAGAGGAAGTAGGTAATAAAGAGTAAAATTGGAAGTGTGGAAAATATCAGAATCATCTAAACCATCAGCCTTATTAAACAACTGTTACGATCCCTTCAAGTTCTAATAATTCTTTATGTCAGATCAGAAGTCTGACGATGATGATCAGTGACTTATGGTCAAAATATAAAATGTTAAATTTTGAATTTCCGTTTTTGTAAATGATTTTTTAAAGACAAGTATCAATTCTTGACGAACCGAAAATGTACGTTGTAGCCATTTTCCTCCAAATAAAAATCGCAGTTAAATCAATACATTTAGAATCCAAAGTATAATCTCTCAACTTTTGATGATCTGTTTCATAATTAGCCAAAATTCTTTTATCTGGTTTGTATAACAATCTCCCAGGCTTACTCTGTAACGAACATATTGCACCCATAGCAACTGTAGCAAGAAAGCAGTTAGACTTTCTTTTTAGAGCACGGAAATATTTATCTTCATCCAACTTAGCTACTCTTTACAAAGGCCAAATAAGACCTAATCTTGAATACTGCTCGCATGTATGGGGATCGGCAGCTCCGTCAAGGCTCAGAGTTCTTGATGCAATACAGAGAAGAGCAGTTCGACCAATAAAAGACACCAGCATCACCAAAAACCTAGCCCCATTGTCCCACCGAAGAGCAGTGTCTGATCTTTCCCTGTTTTACCGATACTTAAACGGTTTTTGATCAGAACAACTCCGCTCTATAATGCCTCCACTTGCCAGACCAGCCAGAGCAACGTGACGTGCAAACTCCATGCACCCTTATACTTATACAGTGCCAGATATCGATAACGGATCGATTCGATCGTTTCTTCATCTCTAGAGTCTCCAGATTGTGGAACTCCTTACCTTCTTACGTCTTTCCCACTAGCCCTAACTTGCAGTCCATTAAATCCCAAATTAATAAATTGTCTCTTCTGACTTAATAGATGTTCTCGGTACATTTGTATTTAGGTCGATTCCTACGAGGTCATCCTTGAATAAAAAAAAAACGTTGTGGTGTCGTGGGACGCCAGGTAGGAACGAAGTTCCTTCGGCTAATGTAGAATCGACACAATTTGAAATTATATGAAAATAAACGTGGCTACTCACGAGTAAAATGTATCTATAATGTGAGTATTCGCCACGTGCTTATCCATGAATTCATGAGTATATGCTATGCATTGGCGGGGTGGAGTGGTAATAGAGAGAGAAGGGATGAGAGAACGAAAAGAAAGAGGGAGAAAGAGAAAGGTATTATACACTACTCGCTTGTGTATACGACTGTAGCGCCTGCGCACGTCTCATTTAGCGGTTTTATTCCACGTACTTTTTCTTACGGTTTTACTATTACATTTTTTTCAGTTCGGTCGCGCAGCAAAATCCCTATCTCCTCCAAGCCTGCCATAAGGAACTTCGTTCCAAAAAAACAGATTTTTTGTATATTTCTATTTGCTTCAGAGCATCAGACTAAATTTTATAACTACATCTATTTTCTTTAATAGTAGTCCTCTCCACATACATATTTGCTTGCTTCATAAAAAATTCTCAACATTTGTATCTCCGAAATCTTCTGTAAAAGCATTTTTTGCTCAATCTTTAAATTTTCAATCAATACTTCGACCGGTTTGATAGTAAGTTAGAGAATAGTATTCTTTATGTATAGGAAGATATACATTGCGATTTGTATGATCCTTGTGACTCCCCTTTCTTGAATTCTCTGATCATTCTATTTTAGGAAGCCTGGTTTAAAGATAAGGTAAATCGTTTTCTTTTGTCTCCTGTTCTCCAGAGTTATTGCGTTCTGCAGTTTTTTCATCTTCCCTTATAAATTTATTATGTACATCACATAGTTACATTTTACACTTATTAATGTGTAAGCATATGAGACAACGGACACATCTTCATTTCTTGCAATTCCTTAAGAAGTATTTTTGATTTTCTTATTTCTTTACATCTCTTTAAAAATTTTCAGAATCGGCATGTTACTCATTTTGCAGAACGATATCAATTCCATAAATTGTGTCTCTAATCTTTTTTGCTAAGTCTGTCTGCTGCAATAATACCCTTCGATCTGTTATAACTAAGTAAACTGCGATCCTACGGTATGCCCGGTCGATTCTGTTCATGGCTTTCTAGCTTTCTTCAGGACCGTTCTCTGCAAGTGGCGATTGACGGGTTTCTCTCGGACACCTTTACCATCAATGCTGGTGTTCCTCAGGGGTCCATATTATCCCCAACCCTCTTCTTACTATACATTAACGACCTTCTAGCGAAGACAGAAAATCCAATTTATAGCTTTGCTGACGACAGCACACTTATCTCATCGTTTACTTTGAATTCTCGAACATCGACTGCTGACGCACATCTTCGCAGACAGCATGAAGTATCACGACTCAATAAAGACCTGGAAGAAATTTTGTCTTGGGGTGACAGTAACCAAGTCGAATTTAACGCTAAAAAAACCCAGGCAGCAGTTTTCTCTAAGAAGGTTAACATTGCAGAACCAGATATAGTCATGGCAGGACACGCAATTCCACTGGCTTCGTCTATTAACTTACTGGGTGTCAATCTGGGAGGAGATATGTCTTGGCATAATCACGTGGTAACAATCGCCAGGACAGCTTCTCAGAAACTCGGTGTACTTTTCCGTACCAAAAAGCTGTATACACCACAACAACTTTTGACACTCTACAAAGCCCAGATTCGACCATCACTGGAATACTGCTCTCATGTCTGGAGTTCTGCACCGAAGCATACCCTTCGGTTGTTGGATTCCATCCAAAGGAGAGCCATTCGCCTGATCGGTGACCACGAGCTAACCAAGAACCTCGACAGCTTAGAACATCGAAGACAGGTTGGTGATTTGACCCTCTTTTACAAATATTTCCATGGCAAGTGTTCTACTGACATTGCCCGCTTGATTCCACCTAGAGCAATTCATAGCAGAAATACACGACAAACCACTTCCGCCCATCCCTATGTGGTCCAACTTAATACTCGTCGAACATCATTGTTTAAGAACTCTTTCTTCTGGAGGACATCCTCTTTGTGGAACGGCCTTTCTGAGGCCGTATTTCCCACCGAATATAACCTTCAACGATTCAAGAACAACGTGAATCGCTTTCTTCGCACACGCACCGCTCTCAGAGCGCCTTAAAGGATTTTTCCTGCAGTGCTTGTGCTTGACCATAAAAAAAAAAATAAGAGAGAAAATAAGTGTTCATTGGCCAGTTAGTTTCCATCAGCATTCCCATAGTATTTTGAGTCTTGATGGATTCTTCGTTATTTGGTATAAAATTTTCCTGTCGGAAATTTCTTTGGTCGAAGATTAACTGTACTCCAGCAAATTCGTCTGCTTAAAAGGTGTCTGGGATCCATTCATGGCGTTTCAATAGCGTTTAATTTGTTTTTGCAACAATGTAAGAAAATTTTTACACAGGTCTATAGAGGGCAATTTATCTTAATCCTATTAATTGATATAATCTTTTCGTATAATAAAGTCTTCTAAGAACTCTGTCAAAGAGTATGTTTAAAACTCTCCTTAGCGATTATCATGATATAATAAATTCAGGAATTATGAGTCGATTTCGTTTTTCTATTGGCAACGTCTGCATGGGAGGTATTTAGTAGTGTCCATCCGTTTCTTTTACCGGCAGTCTCCACAGGTTGTCAAATGTATTTTTTAAATGTTTTCTTGTAGAAGTTTCTTGGCTAGTTATGGTTTCAAATCATCTGTTTCTTCAAGCTGCCTTTTCATCCAGTTCATCAGTCTCACGGTTTCTTTTTGTTCACATTACCACATCCTAATTCATAACTTTTCAGTTCTTCCATTCATTGATTGTACCTATTGTTTGCACTTTACCTCTCGTTTATTATTTGTTTTTCAACATACTTCTGTTTTGCAGAAGAGTTTTGATTAGACATGAAACGAATAGTAGGTTGGCCGGATACCAGATACCGGATATTCGGCCAACCACGTGGCCGGATAGCCAGATATCCGGCCGCCGAATGTCCGGCGGAACTTAGCCGTTTGGTGCAGCGCCCACTTGACGCTGAAAGAGCACGCCAGGAGTTCTTGTTGGAATATTTAAAAATGTCTTGTGAAGAGTCCTCAAGTAGCAGTTCATCTTTAACACCGGCTAAAAAGATTAGAGGAGAGGAGACAGAGTCATCCGTATTTCGCAAAGCTCATGACACGTTTTGGGATTGCTTTGATGAGGTAGCAAATGAAAACAATACTGGCCAGGTTCAACGCGAAGAAAGAAACGCGATAACATGTGAGCTGGATCATTATCTCAAGTCAGTGCGAATTGATCGCAATTGTGACCGTTATCCTTGGTTGGCAGCTAATGCCAAACATTTAACAAAGTTTGCCAAAATCTATCTTTCAGCACCTTGGAGCAGTGTGTACAGCGAAAGACTTTTTTCTGAAGCTGGCCTTATTTATGAAGAGAAGCGAAACCGCCTGTTACCTCTCAATGCAGAGGTATTTTGCTAACTTTATTCGTTGCATTGTGGTCCTCTCAACTATTGAAATCAGAATTAGGGTGACTGAGTTTCCATCAGCATTTCCAGATCATTTTGAGATGATCACATATAAGCTCTACACTACACCTTAATGCTACGCTACGTTATAATATAACATGATCTTATCCTTGATACCTTTTGGTCTAAGCTTAACTCTACTACAGTAGATTTTGCTGCTTTAAAGCTATTTGTATAACCAATTGGTGTGGTTCGGGACCACTTTAAGTCTAATTTGTTTTTGCAACAAAGCTGTGTTAAAAAACTTTTACAAAGGTTTGTACAGGGTAGTTAATGTGCTTATGGTTAATTATTTGGTATTAGTATAGTTATACCCATTTTCACTACACCCAACCTTTCTATGCTGGAAAGATTACCTCGTGATGATTAGAGCAAGATGCGTTGTATATGATGGTTGTAGTTTTTTTTTAAGATGGAAGTCGTCTTGCATAAATTAGCCTGCGGCCTAGTTAGGCTTATTGTAGTTCTTCTATTGGTTGATGTCACCCACTCCACGATCTTGGTACCTTCTATTAGTTTGTACAGGTCTAAAGAGTGGGGGCCATACGTTTGTGGACGCACTTTAAAGTGCCATGGTTTGCAGATATCCCATGACAGGTCCATGATCTCTAAGGAATCCTGTAATGACTCGTAGCTGATTCCTGCTGTTTTTTCGCAATATTTCAGCTCTTCTGGAACATGTCTGTTCAATACATATTCTGCTGTCTGCTTGGCCCGAAATGTGTTGGCAGTGTTAGTTGTATTGTCTACGGATCCAGGTTTCATTCGATTCCGGATCGTACTTTTTGCTACCCCTAGAGTTGGCTCTGGACCGTAGAATATTGCATCCTTGTCTTATACTTGTCTTGCAAGTTTATCAGCTTGTTCGTTGCCTTGTCGTTCTCTATGTTCTGGAACCCAAACTAGTTTGACACTGGTATGTCCCGTCAGGCTATCGAGCATGGAGACTAGACAAGGAGTACGAACTCCATGTATGCAAATAGAGCTGCCAAAATAAGAGGGCGCTGGTATTCCATTTGTACCAAAATGGCGACCAATGAGGACGTAGTTTGAAATAAAATAAATAATTTTTAAATATTTCTTTATTAATTTATTTACACAATCAAAAAAAATAGTTCGATCTTTCAGATATAAATAATAAAAACCAATTTAATAATTCACGATTATTTAATTGTCTATATTCATACCGGTACAAAAGGAAAACTAGCGACGCTAGTGGTGAAAACAGTAAACCTAATATGTACGATACCGTGGACAGATTTTGGCAATTCCCCCGGTCGAGTGCGTACTCCTTGTCTAGTCTCCATGCTATCGAGTTCTACTCGGCATTCATGTACAAGTTTGGAGACCACTTAATAGCTCCAATAGCCGCCTGACTATCTGCTTAGATTTGTAAGCCCTCAAATTATTTTCTTTTGTGCATTGGCAGATTGCATATACTCCTGCTGGAAAAACAAATGTATATTTTTCCAGAGACAGAAATTTTTACTTTTCCGTCACTGCTCCTGAACCCTCTTTATCGTATATATTATGGTATATGTACCAGGTGTAGTCTTGAAGCTTGAGTTGAATGATCACATTTTGCCATTTCTTACATTGATGTATTTATAACTAGAATGTTGTATTTGTTATATTTGGGAATTATGCGGTCTGATTTCATCTCCCAGATGTTTTCTTCACTTTCCTGTTTTATTTTATTTATGTTGCTCACGGTTTATTGCAACTAACTTTTACTGTAAAGGATTTTTAATTTATATTTTCGATTCTTCCCTGAAAAGATTCTGTGGTTTTGTAAAGATCTGTTTTTCATGCTCCTTCTCAAAATGTTTGTTATGGAGATAAATTTGATCTGTATATTAAGTTAATTGTGTTTTCATCTCTTTTAACAGTTTTCTTGTCAAGGCAACTTTGTGACAGAGGATGCTCGAAATTCTCCTTATATAGTAATTATCATATCATCAGCGTACTCGCAGTACAGTATGTTAGTTCTCTATACTGCATTCAGTGATAGCGAATCTCCTTTTGGGAAATTCTGCATGTGAAGTCTTCAGTAGTGTTTATACTGTAGGAGCATTTCTTTGGAAGTTATGGTTCCATATTTTCTGCTTTTAAAAGGTGGTTTTTGTCAGTTTATGGCTAACAAGGATAGACTCAAAGTACTTTCTGACCTTTTTAGCCAGTCAATCAGCCACACGATTTATTTTTGGTTACATTTCCAGCTATTTGATCTTGTACATAAATCCTCTGTCTCCTCTTAGTTGGTGAAGATCTGCTAAATAAAAAATGAGCTGAGTAAAAGAGTGTCAGACTAATGTGAGGTCTTCATTATCTCCTTTTAATATCCTACATCACGGTCATTCTTTTTCTTGTCATGGTTTCCCCATTTATTTGCTCCTTTAGCACAGTAATGTTTCATTTTACCATAATTTATTTTTGATTTTGCTCAAACTTTTTACTTTGTATTTCATTTTGGTTTAAAATGTAGCGAAATACAATAATAAATAGAGTATTCGTTTGACGTCATATGTTAGTGATCAAATTTTTTTCAATATAATCAACGTACCACTGTCAAAAAACAACATTAATCGAAAGTAAACATTTTGACACAGACAAAATTTTAAACATTTTTAGAAAATTAACAAAATTATAAGTAGAAAAAAATGTCTCTAGCTTATGCAGCTCCCATCAGCCTTCCGGTGCCTGTGGCACCGTTACGCCCCAATTTAGGACATCTCAATGCTATGTCTTATCCAAAATGGGATATTAAATACAAAATAGGGTGTCCTCTTTGCGTTGTGGATTATGTTTTGTATCCGTGTTGTCCTCCTGAGGATGCGTGTGCCCCTAGGATGTTTTGAATAGAATGGTAAGTAATATTTTATTTATTGTAGGTAAAGGTTTCATATAGGTATTATTTTTTTAGTGGTTCAATGTGAAGGCGAAAATATAATAAAGCTTGTGATTTAAATAATTATTGTAATTATTTTGTAAAATAAACTGTCAAGAGCTTGTCACTGTGTATGATTACGGTTTGTTGAGGATTTTTAATCTTCTCCAATTTATAACTTTACAAGGATTACAAATTTCAAATGTATGGTCGTTTAGTGCTTTTGTAATATATTCAGTCGCGCATGTGTCAGTGTGAGTTCAAACTAGTCCTAAATTCAACTGAGTTTTATCGCTCTAAAATCATAAACTAATCTATAAAGCAAAATTGTAAAGTACCTAAAGGTTTACAGCACCTTTCTTTTAAAAGAATTTATTTTATCACTTTTTTGGCGATTGTTTAACTTGGTTCGTGGTTATACTGGTTTTTTTTGCTCCTTTTCGTAGCATTCCAGACAGTTGTCTCGAGACTTTTGGAACAAATTTGTTTTTTTTTTTAATTTTCTTTCAGACAAAAATTACGACTTTTACCGCCTGGCAAAGTTGACCGCAGCGGTTCCGTCACAATGTCTTATAATGTAATTCGGGTACTAAATAAGCGAACTCAGTTATACGGGACCCTTTTGAAATACTGGATTATTTGCCCCTTTTCGTAGCATTCCAGTCAGTTGTCTCGAGACTTTTGGAACCATACGTGTTTTTGAAACTTCGTGAAATGGGTGATTGTTTTATTTGTAAAGACATTTATGTGGCCAAAAAGAGCTGTTGAGACTCTTTTAGCAGCGAGGGTATTGAGAGGGCGATTTTACAAAATCTCGATTCAGTGAGTGTTCATAGTGCGTGTTACAAAAAGAAGGGCAAGGAAAGAATGGCGTCGTTTGCTTCTTGACGACGTAGATCAATATCTCTGAAAGAATCGGAACAACCAGAAGAACAACCGCAGCCCATACCTACTTTTGATTTTAAAAATAAATACTTATTTTGTGGATAAGCACTTTGCGATCAAACTAAATTGGCGGCAAGTAGACGAAAAAAAAAAATCTGTAAAAAACAAAAACTCAATGAAAAGAAAGTGCCTATTCGGACGTGACGATGGATTTACAGTTTCAATCGTCGATCTTATTTAGCATGTACTTGATCTCGTCAACACAGGAGCTGACAGTATTTTAAAACCCGTATTCGGGAAGCAAACCAAGCAATCACGTCCTTGTTTTTGTTGATTAGAATATCATCGTCGTACTTCGTTTTCACTTTTGGTTTCTTTACTGTTCTAACACCAGGAAAGAAGTATCCTTTTATTTAACTTATCAATTCATTCACATAAAATTGACATTCGTCGGTATTTTTCGTTAGAAAAGAGAAAATTCCCGCCATGGCCTCATTCTGCTTCGTTGGGTCGTCCTTTCTTTGATTGCTCGGCAAATAAAGAGAGGAAATGCATTCCCGATGGTATCGAGCTCCTGTGGCGACGATATCAGGTACATAGTGAATCCGTTCGACAATTGAAACTGTAAATTCATCGTCACGTTCTTTCAATAGTTGTCTTTTACCGAATGTTTTTTTTTTCGTATACTTACCGCCAATTTTGTTGGAATGCTTTTCCACGGAAAAAGCGTTTATGTTTAAAGTCAAAAGTAGGTAAGAAGCAAACGAGCACTCTTTCATTGCCATACTTTTTGTAGCACGCACTATGAACACTCTAAATCGACATTTTGTAAAATACGTTGATGTTCCTCTTGTCCTCTTAATACACTCGCTGCTAAGAGAATCTAAACAGCTCTCTTTTTGGTCACATAAATGTCTTAAACCAAAGGTTTTTTTATAACTAAAACAATTACCCTTTTTCACGAAGTTTCAAAAACATGTACGCTCATTCCAAAAGTCTTGTGACAACTGAATGCTACGAAAAGGAGAAAATATTCCAGTATTTTAAAAGAGTTTACCTGAGTCCCCTAAAATCGTAATTATTGGCAAAAAAAAAACGAATATGTTTGTTTCAACATGGCATAAAAGTTTGATAATCAACATTTTTTTGTTTACTATGACTGGAAAAAAAAAAGCGAAAAAAACAAATTTAGAAGCATTTTTTTTCTTTTTCTTTAAATATCTCGAAAATGATGAATGAAAGGTAAAACATGTATATGACGTAGAGCGGAACGGCTACAAAAAAGTGTTAATCACAAAGCACAGCAGAGTTAAAGCGAAAAAACCGGATTTAACATATTTTTCAAGATGGCGTAAAACGCACATAGGAACTCTTGGTCGACAATTTAAAGTTAAGCTTTTTTTAAGCCCTCCCCACACAATATCCAAAATTTGGCTTTCTCGGTTCACTTACATTTCTAAGACCATTTTTCCGATATAATGACTGGGTTAGTAAGTTCTTAAACTTCCGCTAATTCTGAATTAGGAAGAGGGTCTAAGGCGGAAGTCCTGTTGACGTGGCTATTATCTGAGGGATTCACTAAAAGTGATTTTTGAATTCTAGAACAGTATATATAGCTGAATCCTAAACCTTGGAATTCTATACCACTTTTCTTCCGGAAACGGTAAACTTGAATACGGTGAATTTTCGACCTTCTCGGCAAATCCGTAAAAGGTATTTCACAAAACTCACGTATTAGCCATTTTAACGATCTAACTGATCGTTCTGTATTATGAATAATTTCACCAAACTATTGTTACCATGCTTATATCGGTGAGAATTAGTTAGTTTAAATCTGTATTTCACAAATTTGCCCTGAGCGGTGTTGCAGTAAAATTATTCTGATTTTATAGTCCTGATTAGTAATTTTAGTTCCTTTACTAGTTGGTACTTCAAAAATCTGGCTCTGTTGTGTCTAGCCTCTTCGAAATACAAACAAGTGGATTTTAATACTATGTCCTTTGATTGTTTTATTTATTGCGAGTGTCTAAAAAAAAGATAGTTTTGATTTACCCAAACATCAGTTTTTTTATTATTCAGCTAAGTCAGGGCCGGTTTTTATAGGTGCTTATAGGATTAATTTACTCTGAATAAAATGCAAAAATCGGATCTGATAGAATGACTACCTACTTGGTTGTAAATTAATAAGGAATTGTTTTTTGATTATTGGTTTCTATTTGTTTTAGAGATAATTAAAATTATAATAAATCTTTTAAAACAGGTGTTTGAGTATAATTTTTGGAGTTTGTACCTTGCCGACCTTAATTACATGTTGCGGGGAGATTGGTAATACAGGTAACCCACGTCTTAGATCAGCTAGCTAGGACAATAAGGGCTTTTAGGACGTTTTAACGTTACAAAACGAATAATAAAAAAATGATGGTTGGCTAAATTGCAAGTATTTGATTTTGGTTAGTATCAATAAAATATCACCCTTTTTTAGACACTCACGCTAAATAAAATAATCAACGGAAACAATATTAAAATCGACTTACTTGTATATCAAAGAGGTTAGATTCACAGGAACCAGATTGTTTGACGTAGCATGTCGTAAAGGAACAAGATTACTAATCATGACTAGAAAATGTCGATAATTTTACTGCAACACCGCTCACGGTAAATTTTGGAACTATAGCTCTTAAACTAAGGGGGTGATTCTGTAACTCTTAACGACGCCGTTAACTAACGAAAATCGTTCATGAACGAACGTCCTTATTCTGTATCTCGATGGTCACCGTTTACTAACGATACTTTCGTTACAAACTGATCGTACACTAACGAATGTCAAACAGCTCTCGTTGAGTTTCGTTAAGGACAAACCTAAGCTGTTTTCAGGAATTGATATTGTGCAAGTGAGAAAAAAAAAATAAAGAACACAAAATTCATAAACAATATTTAACAGTCATTATTTTCAAAACTAATGTTATATTTTAATTCTAATTTTTTCTCGTTTAAGAATATTATTCGATTGTTTTGCTCAATTATAATTTCCAAATTTTATTAATTTTTTTCAGTTCACTTCCTTCTGATGACAACTGGTTTAGAGCAGTTTGTAATGTTGTATTTTTCTTTGTTTTTTACAATTAACATCTTCCTCCAAATCTGTCCTTTTTTGTCTCTTCTGTTGGCCTGACATTGAGGGCATGTTTTTTACTTCAACATTATCAGCTTTTATTTCGAGACCTACATCCTCTACTCATTCCATTCCTTTTATAACTACTTCACCAGCCAATATAATAGTCTTTCTTCCAAGTTCATTAATGGCTTTTCTGGATCACCTATATACCAATCTGCTGTGCTGATACTGAAATATTTCTGGCCCTTTTTCTTGTTTGAGACTTCCAGTCCGAAAACGTCTAGAATAACAAAAAATGCCACTGCAATTTAATTTTACTACGAGCTGCTCCCAACTGTTCTTAATTATATCTTCACCAGTAAATTTATTTTCTCGAAAAAATCTATTATTTTCTAGTTCGTTTAAATATATTTCGTACTAGTTGTTTTACCACCTCTTTTTTCCCTTTATCCATCATTAAACATTACAAATCATATCCTTTACAAAAAATATCAGACGAATAGATCTGCGAAAAGTACCGAATTCCATAAAATATAACGTTGCCGTATATCCAAGTTTATAATTTCAAATTTCCAGAAAGGTCAACAATAAATTATACAAAATATTAAAGTAATCAATAATTATCATTTACAACTCACAGTGAAGTATTCTGCCTTTTAAAACTTAGTTAATAAAATATTCATGCAAACTCTATACAATATGTTTCTTTCAAAATTTAAACTATTGTTAGTAGTAAATCAAGACAAAATAAGTAAGAATGATAAATTCGGCGTCAATGTCATGTCAAGCAATTCTATCAACATACTATAGTCGCTAAAAACGTAAATCTTTCGTTACGAATCAACTAGTCTTAACGAATCAGATAGAGAATAACCTTTTCAGAAATCTTCGTTAACAGTACCCATCGTTAACTAACAATTTCGTTAGTAAACGAAAAGTTACAGAATCAGCCTCTAAGTAATTCTAACCGATATAGGCACGGTAACAATAGTCTGGTGAAATTATTCATAATACAAAACGATTAGCTAGATCGTTACAATGTATGACAAGTCAGAGAATAAAGCGACTATATTATTAACAAAAGTGCTTGAAGTAACCATTAAGCATGTGATCAAGTGTGGCGTGTAGCTCTTTTGAACAAACTGCCTTCATACTGCCTCTAGCAAAACCTTTGCAGATGGATATCCAACTTTCTCTCCAACAGGCACATCCAAATTGCTGTAGATGGACATTCCTCCAACCTCTACAAGATCAACGCTGGAGTTCCCCAAGGATCGGCTTTAGCTCCTAATCTATTCTTAGTACACATTAATGATCTACTAGAAGCCACTAATAACCCGATACATGGTTTTGCAGATGATAGCAAGCTACACTGTAGCAAAGCTAACAACCGTCCCATACCTCTGGATATTCTGGAAAAGGACAGAAGATCCACAACGGCTTCTCTCAATCAAGATCTGAGAATTGTAGACGAGTGGGGAAGAAAGAATCTTGTTAATTTCAACGCTTCCAAGACAAAGACATGTTGCCTATCCAACAAGAGGCAAACATGCAACTCAACCATTACAATCAACGATCAGACACTTGTAGCGGGCGACTCCATTAGGCTGGTTGGTATAACGATCTCCTAGGACTTACTATGGAACGCACATATTGCATCCATAGCAACTGCAGCAGGAAAGAAATTAGGCTTTCTGTTTAGAGCACGGAAATATTTTTCTCCATCCAACTTAGCTACTCTTTACAAAGCCCAAATACGACCTAATCTTGAATACTGCTCGCATGTATGGGGTTCGGCGGCTCCGTCAAGGCTCGGAGTTCTTGATGCAATGCAGAGAAGAGCAGTTCGACTAATAGACTACACCAGTATCACCAAAAACCTAGCCCCATTATCCCACCGAAGAGCAGTGGCTGATCTTTCCTTGTTTTACCGATACATAAACGGATTTTGCTCAGAAGAGTTCCGCTCTATAATGCCTCCACTTGTCAGACCAGCCAGAGCAACGCGACGTGCCAACTCCATGCACTCTTATACTGTTCAATGCCCGACATCGAGAACGGATCGATTCGATCGCTCCTTCATCCCCAGGGTCTCCAGATTGTGGAACTCCTTACCTTCCCACGTTTTCCCCACTCGTCCCAACTTGCAGGCCTTTAAATGGAAAGTTAATAAATTGTCTCTTCTGTCCCAATAGATGTTCTCAGTACATTTGTATTTAGGTCTATACCTACGAGGATATCCTTAATAAAAAAAAATTGACCTGCGTAATAGTATAAGTACATGCGATATATTATTCAACTAATATAAAAAAATGTATATAGCAAATACGATAAATAAGGCGTTGAACGACAGGTAGAAAGTACAATTAATGTCAAATAAATTGAAATGTATAAGATAACTAATTTTTTATTCTGACAAATTAATTCTACAGATAACGATCTTTAAATCGTTACAACCAACGCAATTGATTCTTTGTCCTTTTTAAAGACTAGTATCACACCCATTCAAATGTGGAGCCCCAGTTTCTACAGAATTCAACATTCCTTGACGAAACTGAAAGGAAGACGTAGGATAGGAGTGATAATAAAAAAAAGCTACCATATATCACATTTACTAAAATATATTTGACATACATTTATCCAGTCAATTAGATAATAAAATATCGATGATACTTAGTCATTAAAAAAATATTCACACTTACACATATCTGGAATGTAAAAATATTAAAACTTACATACATACATACATTTTGAATATACATTTTTAGAATCTTCTACGCTTTCTTTGTAAATTTACAATAAAATATAATAACTGTTAATTAAAACATTCATCGTTATTTTAACATACAATCACAACATATAAATAAGGCATTATTTTGTATTAAAGGGACGGATATCGTTTACTGTCATCATCTCGAGATCTCAGAAATCGTTCATTCGCTATTTCCCTATGAAGTTGTTTATTTTGTTGACTGTACTCAAAAGCTTTGTCTTGGAAAAGATCTAATTGCTCGGTGGCTGTATTTCTAGAAAAAATCCAAACACTTTATAAAAAAATCTGCATTTTGTTTGCTACACAATGTATTTTTTTTTTAATTGTAGCTCAATTAAAAAAGAAAATGTGACAGTAAAATATTTTTATTTTTTGAAATGTTTCCCTAGACGACTAACATATCTGTAGACTTTTGTAATTTAAAAAACATAACTTATCCTAAAACGTTTTAATGCGATTTTATCTGAATACAATAATTAATGGTTTGAAATCAACAACTGCATGATTAAAATTGATTGACATATTCCTAATGATATTACATGATACACAGTGATAAGTAACCAATCAATATACACACACAAATAGTACCGGCACGGTTTTAACCGTGTAGTTGGCAAGATTATTAAAGAGACGAAAAAACGAGCGTATTCATAAGACATTAAGGGAGCATTTAAGAAAATCTCGTAGACCAAAGTACCACATTGACTCACTGCTATCCCTGCAATAGTAAGTGGATGTATCTCGCATAAATACAACTCTAAAATTGGGGATTTTTAAACATTTAGCATATGTCATCTAGTCTTGGACTGGACAACTTCTCTAGTTTTTTGTTTCTTAAGGTAAAGACCAAAGACATGCTCTCAATGTGTGTAGTAGAAATAACTATTAATGAAGTCAAATACGAAGTCCAGTGAAAGCGACTGTCCATAGAAAGGAGACTTCTAGATGGCCATAATGTAAATCACCTTAACGACATATACACATGATCTGACCATGCTACCAATAGGAAAGAATGAGAGCGCACGGCGGTATAGAATGTATACCACCGAGGCATCATGTAAAGGACAATTGCTGTCTATCAACACAAACAAGACGGAAGAAAATAATATGGAGGACCTCAAGAGACCTAGTCTCCTCAATACGTAATTAAGTTTTGCTGAAGAGGTAAAATACCTAGAGAGAGTAATGTCGTCAGGCGATACGACACACCTGAAGCTTATTCCTCAATGTCACTGTGTGAATCTACACAGCAATTATATCTATACAAAACTAGAGGTGGCCAAAAATTCACCAAATCGTAGCTATGCAAACACATCATTCTGTTACTTATACTTACTCCTCTTGACATTTACTATGAAGATGATCACTGTGGTGATTTCGCAATACGCATTGCACCATAAAAGCCAGTAATCATACATAATATTTGTGGAAGAAAACACTAAAACCGATCCCTACACTTCAAACTAAATGAATGATGGACAACTCGAATAATGTAGTCAGTTTGAAATAATAAGCATAACAACATGTGCAACAGAACTGAGAAACAGGGACCTAAAGTATTTACATGGATAACAACTACTAGTCCTGGAATAGATCATGCACTACCAAAGTAGTGCGATGTCACAAACAACCTTAATTAAGGGCGCCCAAAGCAATACCATCACTTTAAGCTGGATTAACTGAAACTCTAAATGTATTCATTTAGATACAAAGATTTGCAGGCTACAACAGTGTTTTATGAGTATTCATAATAAAAGAAATAAAATAAAAGGCCATGGAGTTCGGTATACCAGTGAATATTTGTTTGATCGGCCTGATAATGACGTTCAACAAGGTCTGTTTGGGAAATATACAAAAACCGGATCCAATGACACGACAACCGAACAGAACTTTGGATGGAGCTTTTCTTGTAGATTCATAGACAGCTGATCAGTATGCTATAGAAATAATGGAATGTCTTCGTCCCAATCTCGTTGGTGTTCAGAGACAACTTTTGATAATTCGGTTCATTCTTTCAACTGTTTCATCAGACTAAGGATGAAGTGGAGTAGTTATCGTCTTACGGATTCACAGTTTCTTACAGACTTCCTGGAACAATCTACTCTCAAAATTTCTTTCTTGGTCCGAGTGTAAATCAAGAGGTACACTAAATCAGCCACCAAGATGTTAGCTTCCTAATTAGAAATTAAGCTTCTACCCATTTTGTTAAGTACTCCATTACGACGAAGATGTATTTACTTTTAGCGTCAGTTTCCGTTAATAGTCCTAAAATATCGTCAACAATTCTTTCAAACAGACCTCCTACCCGATACTATTCTATGGCAGCTTTGCCTCTCGTAAGTGGTCCATTACTTGCGGAAGAGGAAGTATATTTTTATCATCAATCCTTGACGTTATCAAAATACTCACTCAGTAAAACCTTTCACGTACCTTTTGTAATATCTTCTTCACAGACGTTCCACTGTGAAGATATCGCAACACACCTGGTACTTGGAATCAACAGTTACTTCCAAGATTCGCTGCCATTTCTAGATTCGTTGCCAGCAGCAATTTCAATAATCCTTTTCAGTAAATTATCCTCAATTACCAAGTAGTTTCAGAGCGTCTAATATTACTACAGATTCTGGGAAGATGATGAAATTTCTTGCCTGCTGAATTCTTCTTTCTATTTTAAACGAACAAAGTGGGAGTAATTAGACAGTTTCAAATCCGGTCGATGTTCAATCAAAAACTCCTACTACTGGAGGGTATCCTTCGGAATGTTCTCTGGAATATCGAGTTTCAAATCCGGTCGATGTTCAATCAAAAACTCCTACTACTGGAGGGTATCCTTCGGAATGTTCTCTGGAATATCGATTGCGGTGGTCTACATCGAAGATGTAAGTTGGTCGAAATGAACTACGATTCGTTTTCCTAGTGTAGACTGGTTGATTCGATAGACCACATCATTAATCTTCTTCTTCACGATGTGGGTAGCCTCCCTATTCTTCGGCAGCGTCGGATACAGACCCCTTTTCCTCCTAGAGTTATACAAGCAGACGAAATTATCCTCTCTGTAGCAGGTTTCTTTTGCTCGGACGTTGTAGTACTGTTTCATACTATACGTTGCTAGCTGTACATTATTACGAACCAGCTCATTTAACGTGCTCCATCTTCTGTAGATTGGATACATAGTCTTCACTAGACAGATTTTCATCGGGTCGAGATCACACCAGACCCAACGACAGTCTCATCTCTCTGCCAATCGAGAATTGTCAAAATATTACACAGGGATCTAGAAACTTCTAACAAGTTTGATAACCTAGAACAACTTAAAAGTATAGGTAGTCAGGGACGACCAACGGCGTGTTCTAGTTTTGTTTTGACTTGTGCTTAGAAAGAATTTCAGTTCACTTGTTTAGTTTCTGTGGTATTGTTATTTGGTTAAATAAATTGTTAAACCCACCTTAGTTGCATACAAAATTGTAAACTGCCATGGGAACGATTATAAACCTACACAAAATTTATCTCTGCTGAAAACATAAAACCTAGTAAGAATCGAAAATATGAAATGTTACAATAAAGTTGATAAATACAGAATTGTTGCTTTATGTCTAGACATAACAATAATATACTATCGTATTTCGATTTTTTCTTTATTACAAACAGTTCATTAACAATTTATAATTATAAATATATTTAAAAGAACTTTATCGTAAAAATTCCGTAACAGCAACATAATCAAATACAAAATACTTACAATCTCTCTTGAAGTTCGTCTACTTTTTTTCTCAATTTACTGACTTCGGATTGTAAATCTTCATTTAGAAGTCTTTGTTCACATATTTCTTGTCTGGCTTCATTTAACAATCTTTCTAATCCTGTTTGTCCATCTTCTTCTTTTTCAATTTTTCTTCGTAGATCATCTCTTTCTCTTGTAAGAAACTCTAACTTTCTGTCAATCTAAAAGTAATTTATTCATCAAATTTTTTTGTGAAATTCTAATGAAAATTGGAAATTGAACGCCATATTTTGGAATATTCTATTTCATATTTTGGAAAGTTTCAGATAAATTCATGTTTTCTAAAACTGTTCTTAAATCATATTGCATTTGAATCTATCCAAAAACTGAAAATCACATATTTAGTTCTGTTTTAGTCACTTACATTAATTTTTTGTTCTTCTTTATTTCTCAGCTCTCGTTTCAATTCTTCTTTTTCATTATCAAGTCTCAAACATAAATCTTTCAATTGCTTCATTTCAATATTTGAGCGATCGTAGCTTGAAGAATTTTGTTTCAATTGAATTTCTAGACTGGCTACTTGACTGGTCAAATCTGCCATCTAAAAAAATTGACAAATAGGTATATGCAATTTAAGATCTATTACGCAAATATAATAACGAAATTTAAATTAAAAAAAAAATGTGAGCCGTCACGGGACGCCTGGCAGATGTGAAACATCGACATTATTGTGTAAAAGTAATATGCAGAAAAGAACAGATTGTGATAGGAACTAAATATGTCATAATGATAAAATAAAATATTACGATTTTTTCCAGATAACGATGACTATTTATTGAATAAACGAAAAAGTGATTTCGTTTAGCTTTTTATTTAATTGCCTTAAATTCAATAACCTTAAAAAATAAATTATTAAAACACAAATTTATATAGAAGTACGTTACTATATTAATATAATTGTAGTTACTTCATAATTTTAGTACAAACAAAAAGCGATACTAAATAAAAAATAGGAAAATGATGAATTTAACTATGAATACAACTTTATCGTTGAATAACTTTTAAACGGTATTTAAATGGGAAATGTATTATGATTTAGGCACGGGTTAATGCGAATATTAAGGGCTGGTTAAGGTCTGATAATTTTTGTTAGGTCATAATCTAAAAATTTGATGGGTGTTTGGAGAACAAAACCAAATCTGGGAAATAACGGACACCCCAATGTATATAGAGTACTCACTCATTTTTATTCATATTTTTTCACTTTCTTTATTAACACTTTGTTTATTCATATTTAAAACTAAATACACAAATTTTACGCGGACAACTATATGACAACTATTCACCAACAATCTATTTTGATTGACTAGCTGTCAATTTTACAGGTCAGCAAAATATGTAGGTATATTATGTTGCCTATACAAACAATCATTTTTATATATATAGAATAGATAGTAGGCGGAACCGAGTTAGGTTTTTATGAAACAATTCATACCCTGTCCCACCAAATTTTTGAATCGATGAGCTTCTTCCCCCTATTGTTGGCGCGCCACCGTCGCGTCGCTCAAAACATGACACCAATTTCATATAAGATATCAGTACATCTCTTATCGATTATTATCGATGCGTTAGGTTTTTTACGTCATGACGTCACCGTCACCACGCCAAAAATCTGATTTACGTGCCGCTATAGATGTTTCACATCAAAAATTAAAAGCTCTTGGGAATATCTATTATTTCAAATTAAGCTGATTATAAATGCAAGAAGATGGAACTGATTCTTTCTCTATTCCATCTCGAAGTCTTTACCATTCTTTGCAACACTGTTACCCTCTTATGGGTTCCAGGTCACATAGGAATAGAAAGAAACGAAACAGCAGATAAGCTGGCAAAAAAGGAGCTAAAACCCCATATTTGGGACCAGAGCCATTTTGTGGAATCAGCATTGGTACAGTCTTAGAAAAACTAAGAAAATAAGTGGATGGAGAAAAATCCAAGTACTAAGACAACCGAAGACGCTCCTGGGAAACTATAACCAGAAGAGATCTTTCAACTGTCTAAACCTCAGTAAAAACAACCACCGTATTAAAACGGGAATATTAACCGGGCCTTGCCGATTAAGATACCACATGAAGAAACAAGGATTCGTAGAAGAAGCAAAGTGCAGATACTGTGAGGAAGAAGATGAGACCTCAATACACGCACTCTCACAATGCATTGCATTATGTAATTCTATTGTCAGATACCTAGGATCATACGAAATCGAAGAGAAAGATCTACCTAACTTGAAACCCAACGATATCCTAAGCTTTCAAGGGAAGATAGGATTAGAAGAGCTACATAATGAGCTCTTTTGTTGAGTATCAGATGAATTCAAGAACAGAAGATCACCAACCACTAGTGTGATAACATATCCAAAAGAAGTTATACTTCTAAAATCTACTAGGTTGAATACCTTCTACATCACCTCCAAAATAGATAGAGTCAAAGAAAATTTTGAACAGTATATTAACCTTGGCGTATTTTGGAGAATACAGGATAATGTCAAGGAAGTTCTCTTTAATGGTTCTTTATTTTGGGAAGTATCGAACCAGAAATGTAGTATAGCTTCAACTTTACAAAGAACAAAAGGTGATTAATTTATTGTTCAGAAGTAATAAGTTGCCTGGGATCAGGCATTGTTTTACAATGAAAAGAATCTACTCTAAATAGATTTTTAAAATAGTTGGTGAGGTGGAGTCCTGCAGGAAGTATGCCATGGGTAACTTGTGACTTTTTGGTATCCAAGAAATTCGAATACTGCTTCCATGATATAGATCCTTTCTGTTTTTAGTTCAATTGGCTTTGTGCCTAAATTCCTCCAATCACTTTTGTTCACTGCTTTCGGTTATGTGTTTTATCTTTCACAAAGATGTTCAGACGAGGGTAATCACAGAACTTAAGTAAGTAATGCAAATGGACCCGGCCTGGAATCCCAGGGGTTAAAGTACTGCTTTTGTCTACCATTAATCCATTTTTGTTAATTACTACATTTTCGGGTGAGACCATATAGATTCTTCTTTGTTTATGTTACAAAAATGTAGATCATTTGTTTATGCGCAGTTGAAGTGATTCTTATGTCAAAGTCCTTCCTCAGCTATTATGAGTTGTCTGTTTTATTTTTAATGTAGCCGATTAGATGATATAGCATTAGTACCTAATAGCGTCTTTATATCCAAGGATCTAAAATATTAATGCTGTGTTTTCGATTATTCCATTTTCTGTTTCGTCCAAATTGATTTAACCTTCGTCGCGACTCAGAAAATACTTTTTTCCTTTATGTGTAGTTGGCTTTCCTCTTGCGGCAAAATTTCTCCAATAATTTTTGCTCA
Source organism: Altica lythri (assembly GCA_964028335.1). NCBI lineage: Eukaryota > Metazoa > Arthropoda > Insecta > Coleoptera > Chrysomelidae > Altica > Altica lythri. The sequence goes on along the minus strand of OZ034808.1, from coordinate 38,241,705 downwards.
TCGCTTCTTATTGTGTGCTTTATTTCTAAAACAGGTAGTGAGGTGTAGTGGAGCATAGAATACTTGCACTGTGAGTGGTTTACCATAGTAACAAATCTTTTTTGAATATCCAAGGAGTCGAAGTACTGCTTCCATTTTTGCCTATTAGTACATTTTTATCTCAATTCTTCCCGCTTTATACCCTAAAAATATAGTAGCTTTCTTTAAGTGCAACTGGATTTAATCTTGTGGTCAAGTTCTTCCTCAACATTTTCAGTTAATTATTTTGTTCCTAAAACAGATTGTGAGGTGTGGGTCACCACAGAATACAATATCACATCAGTGCCTGTGGTATTTCAAGCTTTAAAGTCTATGTTCATTCTTTCTTCTTTCTTTATTTATTTATGTGCCATTGCCTTTGGTCTTCAAGCCAAATTCCTCCAATGTTTTTTCCAACACTTTTAATTTATCTGTTTTATTTTAAAAACAAAATGTCAATATCATGAAGCACAGAACTGGAGGTGATATATCATCTGAACCTAAATTCTTCTTGAGATCCCATCATGCAAAGTACTACGTCTATGTTTTACATTATTCCATTTTCTGTTTCGTTCAAATGGATGAATGAAGTGAAGCACAGATCTTCGCGCTATTCATCTGTAACAGATGACTTCATGGTTTCTTATTTCTTGTGTTCTGTGCAGTTTGCTCTGTTCCTATAGTCAAATGTTTCCTATGAGTTTTGTTCAGTGCTTCTGGATATCTGTTTTACTTCTATTTTGAACTTCTTGGATATTTAATTGTTCTATATTTTGCTTTAATCCATCTCTTTTTTTTTGTTTTACCTTAAAGGATATCTCCACCACTGACTTCTCTTGATTTATGTATGTCTGTTATCTTTGAGGTAAGCAACTTATTTCACAGTTTTTAATATTGACAGTAACAAAAAGTAATTTTCTTGATACCTTACCTGTTTCTCATAACTTTTAATAATGCTTTCCTGATTTTCAAGTTTTCGTTCTAAATCTGAAGCATGATCCAAAGCTACAGAGAGTTGCACTCGGGATTGACTTGCTTCACTTTCTAAAGTGTGATTGGTAGTCTCTAAAACATTATTTTCCTGTGATAAACTTTTAAATTGATCCAAAATTTCAGTTCTTTCTAATTCCTGAAAAAATAAATAAATAAATAAAAATAAACACATGTAAGTTTAGAAATCAATACTTTTTGTGATATCAGATCTTCAGTTCGTTTTACTTCAGCTACATAATGTTGTAATTGCCTCTTCAAATCTTCAACTTGTCTTCGAGCTATTTCCAATTCTTTTCTGGCATCTCTGCAATCTAGGGAAACACTACTGAGATCTTCTTGTAATCTTCTGGAAATACAAATATTTAAATGAAAATTATAGGTTGTTAACATTTATTTTTGTCGCAAAATCACAAACCTGTTTTCCTGAATAGCAGCTTCTTTAGATCGTCTTTCGTTCTCTAAATCTTGGGTTAGAATATTAATTTCTTGTTTTGAATTTCTGAGTTGTAAATCTTGGGATGATTTATCATCTGATATACTTCTGAAATAAAAAAAAAAGTTTTATAGTAAATAAGTACGATATATCGATATATGCATAACTAGATTAAAACAGATTAAAATTAAATTAAAATTTCTTTATGGTTTTTAAGTTATATTTTAACATTTCTGATTTGTTGTATTTTTTGTCCCATGGAAACCATATCGTATAGATACCAGTAGTACTGAAGCCTAATTAGGCTAATTGTACTTCTTCCACTGGTACCAATTTAGGCATCTTGGCAGCTTTCTAGGATGAGCATTATTTGTTTTCCTAGAGTATCCAGTATATGTTTGATTGTATCAGGTTTTCTGTCACAGAATCTGCATCTGAAGTCTCCATTAGACAGCTCTATGGTACGCACGTCCCTCTTTAGAAATACTGTGAAAGCTCTTAGCTAACTTCTGCTTGCTCAAATCTGCCGAACGTACATTTTGCTGCCTGTTACCAGGGATACGTTTCTAGTGACGGTTGTATTTACTATGGACCTTGTTTTCATCCGGCTTAAGATAGTATTTTTTGGTACCCTTAGAAGTAGAATCCTTTTCTTGTAATTTCATTAACTTGCTAATTACCTTGTTACAGTTGAGTCCGTGGTTCTTTACCCGTGCGTCATCATTTAAAGCATACGAAGTAAGTCGGAAATTGTAACTTAATAACATGCGGTAGCTGTTTTGTTTTTAGTTTCATGCGTGGAAGACATTGACGCTAGATTAAAAGTATGTGTTTTATCTCGCCAGGTATTAGTGACGCACGGGTAAAGAACCACGGACTCAACTGTATGTCTTGGTACCCAACGTTAAAGTGCTTATCGCCCTTTTGGTTATATGTCAAAGGTGGTAGTTTCAAGTAAGCTTGTATATTACCCAAGGTATTTACCTCTCTTTCTACCATTAATTTTTATCAGAAGTGTGCCTCCAAGTTTTCTAATAAATGCCAAAGCAGTAAACTTCTATGAGGTGATTTTAAGCTCCATAGCCAAGGTTCATTCAGAGCTTGTTACATTCTATCTCTGAGTGTATTAATGTATTGAGCTATGAGCTAAGATAACCAGGTTATCTGTATAACCCAATGTTGAGTGACAGATTTCTATAGAAGCCTTTGCCTACACGTATCGATAGTGTGACTCTCAACAATTTTGAATGTATCGCGCTATTTCTTAGTACGCGATATGCACCGGCAGCTTTTTTTATCTAAGTCTTTTAGACGAATAGATCTTGTGATCTCTTCAAAAATGTTACCTACATCTAGAGAGGCGTCCAACATCGTCTCTTAGTTTTCCGGAACCTACTCTACACTTTGTAGAGCGGTTTCTGTAGATGTCACACAAAAACAGGTCTTGGTGAATTGAATTCACCTACATCTAGAGAGACGCCCAAAATTAACTCTTTGTTTTCCGGAACATACTTTACACTTTGTAGAGCTGTTTCTGTAGGCGTTACACAAAAACAGGTCTTGGTGAAATGGATTCACCTACATCTAGAGAGGCGCCCAACATTATCTCTTTGTTTTCCGGAACCTACTCTATACTTTGTAGAGCGGTTTCTGTAGATGTCACACAAAAAAAGGTCTTGGTGAATTAAATTCACCTACATCTAGAGAGACGCCCAACATTAACTCTTTGTTTTCCGGAACATACTTTACACTTTGTAGAGCTGTTTCTGTAGGCGTTACATAAAAACAGGTCTTGGTGAAATGGATTCACCTACATCTATAGAGGCGCCCAACATTATCTCTTTGTTTTCCGGAACATACTTTACACTTTGTAGAGCTGTTTCTGTAGGCGTTGCACAAAAACTGGTCTTGGTGAATTGGATTCTTAGCCAATATTCAAATTATAGAAATGATAAGAGATACAAATTATATAATATTTTTAAATATGTTTATGTAAATCCATTAAAGCATTAAAAATGTGCTATGAAAAAAATCTTGTTCTAGGTGTGTTATAGACTAATAATACATACCACCATTTATGATTAAAAACTTTACATAACTTGCATGTAATGAAAAACAAAGTGCATATCAATTAACAAACATATTTCAACACAGGTTTTTTTGCAAAGGAATGTATCCAATCAAGGATAGTGTAAAAATATATTATATAATTCTATTTTATTTGTAATTATTGTCAGTAGTTATTTATATTTATAGACGTTTAAAAACTTTTTTGGCTGGCTATTTTAATATAATGTGAATTACTTAATTAAGTTTGGGTGCGACAAAACTGCACATTAACAGACAAATTTTAAAATACCACCAATGAGTTGTAGGATTATCTACATCTAATTAACATCGCTCTAATACGATTATGCCAAATTTGAGCTGATAAGTCCGGAGCCCAATAAACATTACATTTTTCTTTATATTTAAGGAGACTAGTAAACCATCGTCAGGCTCGTCAAAATATCTCTTTATAGCATCAATAACTCAATTTTTGTCTGTAAAATTAGGAAATAAAAAGTAATCACTAGGAAAGTCAATCTGGTATACCGATGGCCCAAAGATTGAAAAAGGCACAAGGTCGGATATAAATAGTAGGGGACACAGGATACAAGTCCAATTAAGTCTAAGTGCGTATGCCAGTGTTTTAGGCTGAAGTAATGGCCTTATAACACTGTGCAACGGAGATCATAAGTCAGGGTATAACGGTTAAAACCGTAGTCATATACTCGAATAGCCAAGCAGCTCTTAAGGCGATAGTCTCAGCACAAATAAGCTCACTGCTCAGGGTTTCGGGGCAATGAAAAGGCCGATGAATTGGCCCGAGCGAAAGATAATATCTCAATTTTTGGCCCGGAATCATTTGACAGGGTTGCCGACACGTTCAGAAATGCAGCCACTGAGAAATGGGGGATAGAAATGGCACAGGGGTGTTCAGAAAAATCACCGGGCCAGCGACAAGCCAAAGTTTTCATAAAAGCTGATATCACAAAGGCGAAACGATGTCAGAATGATTGCGTCAGTCTGTTGAAAGGTAATTGTTGGCCCAGGTAACATCTGAGTCAGCTGAACTTAGCAGATGAAGACATCTGTTGATATTGCCAAGAGGAGGAAGAAACCGCATTTCATGTTCTATGTCAATGTAAAGGTATTGCAAGGACGCGGTATCTTGTATTGGGAGAAGAGAACCGGTTACTCCAAGTTACGTAGAAAGGCCATTCTCAAGGCTATTAAGGCTCATTAGGAAGGCAGGGCATAGAATGTGTTCTAATTCTATCCAAGAGATGGCTAGCGTTCACAATAGATCTGTAAAGGTCGTAGAAATACGGAGCAATAGCCAACCCAATGAATATTTATCTAATCACTGGGTACTAAATCTGGTGGATAAGCAGTATGTAAAATCAATTTAATTTTAATCGTGGTGTACAGGTGTTCATTTATCGGTGCATGGCCCAACAAAACTAGTTTAACTTTGTTATGTTCCGCCATTACATAGACTTCTTCATGGCCCTCTTATACTAGTCTAGAGACCATCTGACTTTCAGTGTATATATTGGTAGTATTTGACTTATAAGCAATAAAATTATTTTTTCTTAGTCATTACTAAATTGCATATGACTGAAAGACAGAGCTATGTTTTCTCATTGGCACAGAATTTTTCCATTTTCATCACTGATTTTGAATCATCTTCTGTCTCAGGTGTAACCATAAGTCAAGGTTGAGTGCTTACATTTTAACATTCCTAACGTTGATGTATATCTACTTGGAATGTTATTTTAAGTATTTGGAAACCATGCGGTCTGATTTCATCTCATCGCATACTATTTAATTTCCCGCTTTACTTTTTTGTATCCTGATATGTGAAAAATATTGTAGTGCCTAGTAGTACTAGCAGTTACAGTGTAACCCTTTTCTGGATAATCAATGAAAATAATTCATTTCGTATTCCAAAAAACTTTTGCTATAACTTTGTCAGCTGGTAAAATTGACTTTGCCTTTTTGGAGCTAGTTAACGCAGCACCATCCACTGTCTCGACCGTAATTTGTTCTCAATAGTGTTGTAGTGAGTCCAAGTCTTATCCACAATTGAAACAGATTTTCTAAACAACATTTGGTTGGGTGTCAGCAATCGCGACATCTGTGATTTTAAACAACTTCAATTTTCGATCTGCATCAACGTAACTTTCGGAGCAAGGCTCATCGTTTGTACTTGTTCTGCCAATTTTAAATTAAGTACTTTTTCACCATTATATCTCTTTCTTGATTTCGTTTGACATGAATCCTTTTAAATATAAGTGTTTGATTATTGCAAGTTTTCCATTTTGGTAAAAACTCTTCTAGTGTCTTCGATTAAATTGCTACTAATCAGACAATAACCACGCTAATAATCTAATATTATAAGTTAGTTATGCTGGTGCCATATTTATATAGGGTCCGATACTTTTCAACCAATCGTCGTATGACTGACTGAATTAAAAAGAAATGTGCCCATACTGCAATGGTAAAACGATGATAACCTACAGAAATACGCTATTATTTCGATGTTAACTGTACTACGGTCGGTACTACAGAAAAGGAAAGTAAATAAAAGATCAACTACAATTTTATTGCATAACAACTTCAGTTCGTAGGTCAGCTACACCTCCTGGCATAAAACGCTTTGATTTATTATAACCCATCTAAGTATTCAATAAAATTTTTAATATAAGTAACTGAATATTTGTTACTTCAAGTACGACCTGCTTTACTTACAGAGTTATATAATATAAAATATTCGAAGCAATGAAAGTGATTACTCGAGGTGATGAAGTGAATAATATGAGACGCCATGTGGTAGTTACATAGTTGTTTTAAGCTGGTTTAAAATTCACGAAAACATAATTAAATTTTGTAAGAATTTGACACAATTTTTTATGTATAAGAAAACTTTCTTTAGTTGTCATAATATCAAATTTTAAAAAGAAATAATTTAATTTAGAATTCGAATTTCAATTAGAGTAAAGAGTTATATAGAGAATGACAAGTATGATTGCTTTGAAACACTCGAAAGGTTTATAATAGAAAACCAAGTGCAGCCAAAGATAAACTTACTGCCTGCAATTTCCACTCATTAATCATTGTTAAAAAATAACCTTGACGAATATTTCGGGAAAGAGATGAAAAAAATTCGACTCGTTGAATTGGATTTGTAACCCATTTCAAGACCACCTACTAACAAGTATTTCAACAAAAATAAGTGAAGAACTCATTGATTTATCAGAAGATACGTCACTGAAAAATAGTTAGCAGTTAACGAAATTCTGGCTCTCAGTTGCTGGGAACTACCCTTGTCTGTTTGATGAAGCTGTAAATAAAAAAGTTAACAAATACATCCTTCCCACTGAAATAATCTTGTAAACTAACCTTGTAGGTGTAGGTATGTAAATTTAAGTTTTGTTTCTTATTTAAATAGTCCTTCATTAATATTGGTAAAGTTAAAATTTCTATTTGTTTTTCCGATTAGGACAAATAAAACAGCATCAAATAGTTCCGCGACTCGCCACAAGGGACTTTCAACATTACCAATATTTGCCCCATTTTCTCTAATACAGCCAAAAGAAGGGTCCCAAAATTGGAAATTGTTGTTAGATGGGTGGGATCCACTGAAATGGCCAGCTGTTCTTTTTTATTAAGGATGTCTTCGTAGGTATAGACCTAAATACAAATGTACCGAGAACATCTATTGGGGCAGAAGAGACAATTTATAATTTGCGATTTAAAGGCCTGCAAGTTAGGATGAGTGGGGAAGACTTAGGAAGGTAAGGAGTTCCACAATCTGGAGACCCTGGGGATGAAGGAACGATCGAATCGATCCATTCTCGATGTCGAGCATTGAACAGTATAAGAGTGCATGGAGTTGGCACGTCGCGTTGCTCTGGCTGGTCTGGCAAGTGGAGGCATTATAGAGCGGAGTTCTTCTGAGCAAAATCCGTTTATGTATCGGTAAAACAAGAAAAGATCAGCCACTACTCTTCGGTGGAATAATGGGGCTAAGTTTTTGGTGATACTGGTGTCATTTATTAGTCGAACTGCTCTACTCGGTATTGCATCAAGAACTCCTAGCCTTGACGGAGCCGCCGAACCCCATACATGCGAGCAGTTTTCAAGATTAGGCCGTATTAGGGCTTTGTAAAGAGTAGCTAAGTTGAATGGAGAAAAATATTTCCGTGCTCTAAACAGAAAGCCTAATTTCTTTCTTGCTGCAGTTGCTATGGATGCAATATGTTCGTTCCATAGTAAGTCCTGGGAAATCGTTATACCAACCAGCGTAATGGAGTCGCAATCCAATCTCTCTAAATTTACCATTTCTTTTCAATATAATACATGTTTAAGCTTCTTATAAACATTAATAGCAAACTAACCAATAGGCTAGTTGACTCTTTTTTAAACTAGATCCTAAATAGTTTATATTTGTGCTACTAAGGTAAAAAAAATATTACTATATTTTTTCAACACCTATGAAACCACAAAACTGTAATTTAAAATCATCTCTTCATGTAGGTGCGAAAACGCTGTCCGCCATTTTAGTCTCTAGATTATCTGTGCGCTGACGTCATACGTATTGTAAACAAACATTTGACATATAAACACAGACAAACACACTCGCTGTAATATGCAATTTACTCCACTCGTAAAGTAATATACTATTTTACTTTGACAGTGATCGAGTGGTTTCGTAACAAAAAATTAAATAAAAAACTAACCCCGCCATGGCGAATGGCTTAATCAGTGGGTAAAAATGACATCCAATTGAGCAAATTTTCGGGCTAAATGACAATTGCTCTTGCTTTCTAGATTGTCACGATTTCAGCGCATTGTACGGTACCTCCAGAAAAATATGTCCTAAAGTTTACTCCGGACAAAAGTTAATTTTCCCTACAGCGGATTACATCCCTCAGCTTGTAATGTAATGTACTAATTTACAAAACTCACTAATTTTTTAATGATGAGCATGGGCGAACCGTTCTAGAACGATTTAACTAGTAAATTGGAATAAACCTATTATTATTAAAAACTCATTTCTACGGTAATATTCGTTATACCATTTATTGTTCAGGATTAATTTAAATTGCTTGTCGAATTTTCTTGCTAATCGACCGTGAGCCAGCGCACATAAACTGGGCGTCATCCCCTATGGATAACCCTTTCGACTAGTTGAAACCATCTGTAAATTATTTATTAATGTCTATTTTCGTATTAAGTATCAGACACAGATATTGGTTGTTAAACGATTTTTATGATAGCAAAATTGTTAAAAAGAAAGCCTAAAACAGAAGCATATGTAAAAAATTACCGATTCTGTCGTCATTTGAATTATTGAAGATTTTTACTTTGGTAAGTAAACTTTTCCTTCTATAAAAACAGCTTAAAATAAATAAGAATTATTCTGACAGCTCGCAAATCTATAATTTATTTGTAAATAAATTTATGAATTTCTTTAAGGTCAGTATTTCATAAAGAATTTTGTGTTTTCATTAAACTTTTCTTTAAATACTTTATGCATACATTATTTAATAGTTCTACTTACACAAAACTTGTTTGCGCTTCAATTTATTTTCAATTTTAAAAAGTTTCACCGTTTAGTTACTCAGATATAAAATTTTAAAAATCACGCATTGAATTCTTAATCTTTCAGAACGTGAAGAAGTCTTAGCTTGGACTTAGCTCTGGACTATACGGTGGATGGTCTAACAATTCAATGTTCTGAAGCTCCAAAAACTCGATTGTTTTTTGGGCAGTGTGAGTACTTGCTTTGTCCTAATGTAGGATGATTCGCCGTTGTGTGTTGCTTTGTCGGAGTTTCGATACAACTTTTGGTAAACAAACGTTTATCTACCAATCGGAAGCAACCGTTCTTCGGTCTTCTAAAGCCACCATATTCTTTGACATACTTCGAGAACGGATCACTTTTGTTGGTTTTTCCTCATCGTGAAACACCCACACCGCGGATTAGCGTTTTATTTTCGGGTTTGTAGAAGTAAATCCAAGATTCATCACCACTAACAATACTATAAACGTTTTTTGTGCTTCCTTTGTTGTACAGTTCCAATCTTTATCGACACCAATTGACGCGAACCTCTTTTTGCTCTTCTGTGTGCAAATGAGGGAAACCAACATTGTAACACCTAGTTATTTATGTAGGATCTTTTGGATCGAGGTCTTTAAAATGTCTCCATGTCCCGGTGTGTGACACGGCGGTCATCTTTAATTAGCTGACGAATCAATGTTTTGCTATATGACTGCTATTTTGGGTGGACCTAGCCTGAGTTCGTCGCTGAGACTGGAGCAACCACGTGAAAATTCGCACAACCAGCGGGAAATAGTTGACTGGTATGGTGCTTCATTCCCAAATATAAAAACCATTACAGCGAGACATTGCTATTAAAATAACCGAAAATTTATAAACTATGTTGCTCGAAAATGGTCTCGGCTAAGATCCATTTCTCGACCAACTTGCCATTTTCAAAAATTCACTGTACCTACAGGACTGGTTGCATCACAATGAAACTGTATTTATGTCAACAAAAGATTAAGGTTAAATTTGTCTAAAGGTTCAATTGGTGGCGCCTTCTTAGCGGCTATATGCAAAACTAAAAAAATAACCCTCGTAATAATATCTACAATATCACATGTTTAAGGAGACAAAAAATGTGATTTTTGTAATTTTATGTCTAATTAACTTATCGATCAAACTTTTTTAAATTTTAAATACTTAAATACATAAATAAACTATTTGTGAAGTTAATAAAGAAAGATTGAGAAAAGTAAGTACAAATAACATCGAAGATAAAAAATATTTTAGATCCATAATAAATTTATTAATGTTCTTCTGTTGATATTGCAAAACTTTTATAGGCACATTAATTTTTTTATTGCATTATAAAATCATTTAAAAATATCTAGTCCGATACAAATAAAACGACTGAAAATAGTGTAAGAAAATCATTGATATGTTATGAAACTATATTCTTCGAGAAGTATGGTGTTTTTGTTTTAACCGCAAACGCAGTGAAAGTCACATATGTAACCTATGACCTTTTTTATTAGTGGTTGATGGCTCAACAAAGAAAAATTAATTGTTTATGTGAATTTGTACAATTAAATATCTATATCAATAACAATAAATTTTTAATCTAAAATAATTTCACAACTGATTTGTTATTAGTTATTAAAAAAATTCGCTGAGGTAAATATTTTTCATATCACATGCATTGATACAGCTAGTTTTGATCCCTGTTTTGTCAGTCGAAATAAGACAATTTCAGACCAATCCAAAGAGGTGAAACAAAACGATTTCTGACTAGAGCGAGAGTTAACTGCCCGGGCAAAGCGAGCGCTGTCATCGCCCGGTCAGAAATTGTCTTTGTTTCATCTCGTACCACACACTATTTCATATCACATGCATTAAAACAGCGAGTTTTGATCTCTGTAGCCAGTCGAAGTAAGACTATTTCAGACCAATGCAACTGTCCGTCAGAAACATTCTGACAGACTTGAAATAATGACATTTGTTTCTGACTGACAGTTATATTGGTCCTCTAAATTCTTTACTGATTATTAAGAATTCCATTTTTGATTTCAGGTAGGGAATGTCATAAAAGCAATTATTAACGAGCAAAAATATCAGGCAATTACCATATCTCAGTCCCAGAGTTATACCTAGTTGCCAGAAATAAAAACAAGAAAAGTATACGAAAACCAACTTGCAGTAGAAACGTCTTCCGGTATCAACAAATCTGGATCAAATTAATTTTAAAGAAAATCTGGCTTAAACTACCAATGTAACAAATACTAAAGACATAACGAACTAATTCGACATCAATTTAGAGAAGAAGACGCTTTAGTTCAAGCTCAAGTTACAGCTGCACACATTGCATCAGTATTAAGTTCAGTATGTTGAACAATTACATCAGATGCCTTCTCAATATGACATATCTTGTCTACCTTAACCAACTCATACTTAAAGTACTATAGCACCAACAACACCATCACCTAGCCAAGGTAATTATCCACTGTCTTCACCATCACCTTTTAAGAGTCAAGAAAGTATGTGTCAATGAGACAACTTGAGAATGTTTTTGATTTGAGCTATGGAGGTAGCATCAACTTGTTTATTTAATGATTTCAAATGTTTTATCATCTCCAGACTCACCCTTTGGTATTTCTTGAACATGTTCAATTTTAACAATTGAACGCTAATCTAGGAGACAGTAAACAAAGTAATAATATAGGGAATGTCTCACAACAAAATTTACATGCTTTGATAAAAATGGTTAACAATGCCTAAAAAAAATTGACGACTTCGATGTTAAAAATGACACCTCTGATTTAAATAACTATAATTTTACCATCCGGGAAAATGTCAGTAAATATAAGTGGAGAAGTAGGTTTAAAAAAAAGAAGGGATAATTTCAAGCCCACGCTCAACTAATTAAAAAAAGTTGCCCATTTTAAAAGTCAAATCTGCACTGAATCTTACTTAACCACAAAGCATGCCGACCATTAAGCTAGAAGTGACTTAACATTGATCCTGTACCTAACAAAGAAGTGAATTCTTTATTTGACAAAAAGTTCTGGAAGTTAGAATAAAGAGAAGTTTTCCTTAGGCATAAATACAAGACTCAGTGACAAAAAAAGCAACGTAAAGAGCTCGCAGATTTCCTTGGGTATACCAGTAGATAAAGAAAACGAACTTTGGTCTGAATAAGGTAAATGGGAATAGTGTGATGCTCGAAGATTTCATAAAACATAACCATAGATGCAGAGAAGATCTTAGTCTGCAATGCCAAAAACGTTAATGTGTGGAGCATTGCGATTTCCTTAACTAGGATATTGGTTGGATAAAAGAGAGCACGGTTTCAGTAACTAATAAATACAAATTATGATCCCCGCTGAAATCCTAAAGCATGTCTTTCAATACAGACAAAGAACTATAGTTTGAATAGTCAAGGCAAAGTGTGGAGCTCGAAGATTTTCTAAAGTTTTTGGTATCAAATATAGATAAGAATATGATTTGAGAAGCCATAAAGAGCAAAGGAGCATTTCCTTCAGCATGCCACTAGATAGAGAGTATATAGAGATTTTAGTCTGAGTAGCTAAGAAAAGTTTAGAAAACTAAAATTTTCTAAAACAAGACCATAGATGGGCAGAGGAACCTTAGTCTGAATCACTAAAATAGCCAATGTATAGAGCTTGAAGAATTCTTTAAATACAACACTAGAAAAATAGATGGGATCATGGTCTAAAAGTCCCAAAAAAGGCAAATTATATGAAGCTCCGAGATTTTCTTCACCGTGGCACTGGATATAGCGAAAGGATATTGATCTGATGTACCAATAAAACCTGGTAATTTTCGAGTAGGGTTATAGTTTGTGTGAACAAAAAAGGGCAAGAATTAATTTCAATAATCTTCAGGGCAGTTGATATGAAAAAATCTAGAGGAAAGAGATTAAGGGTGGCAAGAAAATGTATACTTAGCTAAAAGAAGTTGCTAGTTACAAAGATTTCTGCAGCTTAATGACTTCCAAAGAAGTCATTCTATTTCAGACCCATGACAAAAAGAGATGTGGCACTCCGGAATTAACCGAGTAGGGTAAGAATAGCTTTCTTAAGGTTCTGAATTATTATTTGGTCAAACATACTTAAGAAAAACAAGCAATCACATGCGATCACTTACAATTACTTAAAATCACTGACAATCACTTGAAATCACAATCACTGTACGTATGACGTGACGTATCGTGACTTTACGTTATGTTTTCGGAGTTCATACGTCTCAGCGATCTAGCTGCGTAACCAACCATAAGAAAGCCAAAACAGTTGAATATATATTTCAGTTAATAGTACCCCGTTCGTAAAACATTCAGAAAAAACTGATTTCACTTTAAGAGTAACAGGACCAATTTGCTAATTTAATAATTTTTATAAAATAAAATAGTCCTCAATAAAAAACATTGATGGATACCCAACTTGTGTTAGTAATATTACTAGAAGAACAATAGTATTATTTCTTACGGTACATTAACGAAAACAATCACGTTGTCGAGACAATGGCTTTATTGTGCATATCGAAATAAAGTTTAAAGAACTTAAAAGGTATTTCAATCACGCTCGTTTCTATAGATTCGAAGAAAAGTACAATTAAATCCATAAAGAAACTACCAATACTGACGTAGTTTTGAAATACGTGTTAAGCAATATCGAATTCTTTATTGGGACATTATTGATAACGAAATAAGTTCTTTGAAATATTTAGTAAAACATACATGGAAAAGAATTATGCAAATTACATTATTTAGAATCAGTTGTGAAATTATATAAATATGTTGCAGAAAAAAATAGCTCATAAATATAATGATGCCACCAAGTTCGATTCAATATCAAACACGGATTTTTTATTTATTTTATAATCTGTTCGCAAAACATTCAGAAAACACTGATTTCACTTTAAGAGTAGCAGGACCGATTTACTAATTTAATATTTTTTATAAAATAAAATGAATTAGTCCTCAATAAAAGACATTGATGGATACCCAATTTGTGTTAGTAATATTACTAGAAGAACAATAGTATTTTTTTAACAATATTTTTAAAGTAAAATGTAAAGTCTATTATAAATGCCAAATAAGTTGTTTCGGTACCTAATCCTAGCATAAATATTGATACAAGGTATTTAACTAAATAAATATAGTTAAAAAACACTAAAAACATGTTATTTTTAACTTTCTAGTTCCATGTGCTTTAAAAGCGTTTTATTCAGTTTTTTTACATATATTTATTTTTCACTTTTTAGTTTATGTGGTTCAAAAGTGCGTTTTTTAAACCATTTTTTCTTTTTCGGCGTGGAAGGGCGGTCAAAGAAGACCCGCGCCTTAGTCCGCTCGGCCAACTAACTCACTGAAAGTGGTGGGATATCCTAACAGTAAAAAGCCATAAGCTCTTAGTCCAACAGAGAGTTACATACAAACAAAACAAACATACAAGTGAAGCTAATAAAAGCTTGTTCAAAAAAATAAATGACTGGTTTGATTTGAAAAATTTTTGCACAGTTGATTAGTGACATAATAAAATATAAAAATGTATTTAAAATGGCCGCCATTTGCCTGAACACAGCACTGAAGTATATTAGACAGACCATTCATCGGTCACTATACGGACGACATCTATAGGAAAATTGTTCATAGCTTCTACCAGCGCCTGCTTCAATGACTCCAGAGTATGACCACGTCTTGACCCTCTAAAACTGACCACAATTTATAGTCGAGTGGATTAAAGTCTGAGCTGGTTGACGGCCATTGTTCACTACTAAGTCATTGTTGAGTAAATTTGGCCTTATGTGCAGATGCAGTGTTCTGTCAGAATACCCATGTGTATGTTGGGTTTAGAGACTCCACTACATTTGTTAAAATATCCCGTTGATAATTTCTCGCAGCTGTTTTAAGGCCCTTTTCAAAAAAAAAAATGTAATGAAGTGTCAGACTACACTCCCCTCACCGAGTTCGCAGGCTTCCTTGGATGATGTCTTTTCTATTTTATGCTTTATTTTCTAGTGTCTTTATCTAACAAAAATGTTGTTCAGATTTTCTTTTTTAAGCCTATTTTTTTTTCATTGTCTGACCCTTTACAATCTGGCAGCAATTCTTAATATTGCAGTAAAAATGCAACGGGTTAAAAATAAGCAACAATAAATTAGAACAAGACAACACTTTAACTCCCTCATCTTTTTGTACTTGTTCTAACACGATTAATAAGATATATTACTTTTATTCAGTATTTCAACTTAAGAAATATAAGATATACACATTCGTAATCAGAAACTATACTGTAGAAACAATTATTTAAAAAGCGAATAAGCAAGTAATTGTTAACAGAATGAAGGCTGCTATTACCAATAAAGAAGCTATTAAATTCTGCAGCCGAACTATTATGGTCCATGAGTGGCACGGTCGAATTGTTTTGCCCTATCAGTAGCACCAGACTATTTTTGTTGCATCTTTTGTTCGTTCTGTAACTTGAATAAAATTTTTTTTTGTAGTTTAAAGTTTAGTTATATCTACTATCTACTTGACACAGTTAGCCGGCCAAATTCTTAATTAATAAACAACACATACATACAAATGCAGAGTTTAAACGGTTTAATTTCGATTTTCTTCTCGTTTTCACTTTTCGTTTTAACGGTGTGGCGCATCCACGCATCTTAGAGGTCAATGAAAAAACTACCGCTAGGGCGACCTTCAAATAATTAAATTCAAAATTCTGGTCGCGATCATATACACCGTTATGTTTGGAGAAAGTGATAAAGCGGTTATATGGTCATCACGCAATATTAGATAAGTGTGTAATCCGCATTGATAATTTTTCGAGTATTGTCAAAATTGTCAATAAATTATTACAACCTTGGATGAAATATTAACAATATGTACAAACTTGAATTCCCAAACGTGTCACGGGTCAAATTCGCTCTAGTATAACTAAATTCTTACCTTATAAATCCGTCATTATTAAAGGTTTACTGGAGTCTGGAACCAGTTGATTTAGATCGAATATAGTTAATCATCAACTTATAAATATATTCTGGCCATAAATAATGTTGCTAATATTGTTTTGAAAGTCTATTTA
This sequence comes from Altica lythri, assembly GCA_964028335.1. NCBI lineage: Eukaryota > Metazoa > Arthropoda > Insecta > Coleoptera > Chrysomelidae > Altica > Altica lythri. The sequence continues at coordinate 38,225,558 of OZ034808.1, read as the reverse complement.
TTAAATTCAGAACAATTGTGGGGTTAGGTGATTGTTTTGAACTACTGTCAACTTGGCTTACAACGACGCGAATTCTTCTTTTTTTTTTGTCGTAAAACTTAGAATGTTGTCGTCTGCAGTTCGTTATTTTAGCATCCGACATATAAAGATTGTATACGAACGAGAAATTGAGTAATACTGGGATTTTTGGTGTTATTAAACGATTACTGTTTGCTCGTAAGTTGGTAGCTGTTGATCCTACGTTTATTGTCCTTACAGTGGTAGAGGCCATTCTCGAGTCTGACAGATTTTATCGAAAGTAGTTGATTTCTCTGCCCTTTCTGTTATCTGCTTTTGATTAAGAAGGTCGTCGAATACAAGCCAGAAGATTTTTGGTTTAAGTTTTAAATCGCGGTGAATCCGTAACAATTAATTTTGGATTTTTGAAACTAAACCTTATTTTCCATTTTGAATCGCTGTGGAGTTTGTTCCTGTTGTTATTTTTGGACAGATTCTTTGGAAAAAAAACCGCGTGGTCGGGATTTTTGTGAAATCTTCTGTGGTAAGTAAAACGCCTTTTATTCATGTGGTTTGTTCAATCCTTATGGTTTTCTCCTTTCTTGTTTTATTTCCGACGAAACGTAGATAGATCACGAAACAGACAGTAGGTAGATTTGGAGATTTAAAACCGTTCAGACGGTGAACTGTGGTAGAATTCCCGAAATTAGCAACGAGGAGATTGATTTACCCGTCTACCAGCTAGGGTGTCACTAGCTTAATGAAAGAAACCCTATCTTAATAGGTGAGTTGCGATATTTTATTTTTATAAGATTAATAACGCCATATGGTCGCAATTTTAGTTGTAATATCTTTATTTTGCATATGTATTTCTTTGTGTCTTGTATGTAGGTTTATTTATGTGAAACTAGACTCCTTTTTGCTTATTCTTTTACTATTATTTATTAATTTTATGTTAAATTTTGATTTAATTTATTGTTATAATTTTGTTGTGACTAGCAAGTCAAATTTAAGTTTGTTGAGTACATTTAAATCATTAGTTTTGATCATTAATTGTAAATTCGGAGAAGTCAACTTCTAAATGTTGTATTATTCATTTAAATTCATTTTTATTCTTTCATTGTAGTACAAATTTAAGTTAATGTGTTCAAATTGTATTAAAGTTATTAAATCAAATTAATTCAAGGAGTCATTAAAATCTGTTTAAGCTATTGTTAATACCAAATTACGATTTTAGGGTCCTAGATACAGGCATAAATTCTAGTTACGGGCTCAAGTTCTAGTTACGGGCTCAAGTTCTAGTTTCGGGCTCAAGTTCTAGTTACGGGCTTAAGTCCTAGTTATAGGCTGAAATCCTAGATACAGGCTTTAATTTTGGGTGCAGACCTGATACTTAGTTCGAGCTTAAGTTATTGTGGTTGGTGCAAGCCTATTGGTTTTGGAACAGGCTTGGTTTTTGGAACCGACCTAAGTATTAGAGACGCCGAGGATTAACAGATAAGCCTAATTAGATTTAAGTCGCAACTATACTGCCCTCCTAAGCCCAAAGGGCGTAACTAAAAAATGGCTAGTTGTGGGAATTAAGCGTTATATAATAATTAAGTCAGCACGAATTATTCTTAACCGAACAAAATTTTTTGCTGGGGTTTAATACTCTTTATTGGATAAGTATATTTGAAGTTTATTAATTTTAGTAAAAAAATTGTTTTTAAGCCAAAAAAATGAGATACGCCTATTTTGCTAAGGATTTTTGATACAACTGAAAAGAGATACGGCAATTATTGAACAGAAACCAATGGAAGAAAAGCTTTATTTATCATAACTTTACATAACGGACATTTCTAAAATACATGTAACATAATAAAAATAAACAAAACCAGACACATTTCTAAGATACCATAATAAATACTAAAAAAATCACAATTTACTGATCTGACAACTGAAGATCTTCCCAAAATTTATGACGATTTTTTGGTATAAGGCTACCTAAATTATTTATAATGGATGTTTTCTTTTAAGTAGATATACCAATTACCCGATCATGTCTTTCTGGTGGATTCAACCTCTTATTTTTTGATACAGTTGCGTTAAGAAAATTTACATCAAAAAATTCACCATCAAAATTTGTCTTGTATTTCATATTTAGAGAATTTCGTTCTACTTTAATGTGGACCATATCATGTATGTAGGGTCGTGGTACTACCTTTTTCAGTTTATATTGCGATGAGTAGTCAGCCCATTTATAAAAATTTGATATATCCATACTCAAAACTTCAGTATTTTTGGATGCCCCCTTCACAGCTTCTGTAAAATCTGCAAAATCATACAGCTTATTTTCCATTCGTTTCATCGATAATTCAACCTTATGGTGAAAGGAGTCAGCTGCCATGAAAGTATGTCCTGGCTCAAAATATTTAAGCTCTATCGTATCAGCACATATATCATTGGAATTAATGATGTAAATTAAAAAAGAAAAGAAAGCCCAATTTTTATTTTGGGCAGTGCAGTTATCTAACCATACAGTGATGTGAGACACCTCCCTCTTAGTTAAAAAAAAAAGCATAAAAGGTGCTTATCAACTCTTCTTTGTTACGCCCAAATAAAGCCTCATGCCAGAGGGCCGCAAACGGTTTACAGTTAGTTTGTTTTTTACCAACTGGTACAAAGCTCTCGTTATACACTGTTATTCGGTTTGTAAATATTGCATTTTTAAACATTTCGAGTCTTGGTAACATGATTATCTTCTCCAGATCTGCACAATATACTATTTTTCCTACTTCTTCATTTTTCTCTGCATCTTCACGATATTTTTCTCTTGCTTTATTCGCCTTATCGATATGCTTCTTCCATTTATTGCAAATATCACAATCTAGATTAAGGTTTTCTTTTGTGTGATCGGGGTGATGTAATGTAAGTTCCTCGCATAACTCACACTGCTCGTGACCTAACTTTACAATCGAAATATTCATTGCCTTGGCCACTGTCCTATATTTTTCATATGAGCAAGTAAAGTTTGGATTTTTTGTCTTAAAATCTATAAACATGCTTTTAAAGCTTAAATCGCTTGGAAGATAGAGACGGTTCGGCGCATGTTCTCTGCGATAATGGGAGATATTTGGATTAAATGATAAAATATGGTTACGTATAACTTCATCATCAATTTTATTATGTGTTTTTTTTTTATTTCTTCCATCTAATAAAGGTACTATGGAATTTTTAGGACATTGCGTTACATTACGTAACATTTTGTCATTGTTTTTTTTTAATCCTAACGTCGTCAAAAAGAAAACTTTACACACATTTTGCAAAGTACCATTTTCATCTTTTAAAAAATAATGAAACGATTTCTGTCTTCTGTAATTTTCGGTATTCGCCGTTGTTCGTTGCTTTACTGGCAAAGTGGATGTGTGATGAAGCATGAACGATTTTTGCTCTTGTTTTGGCATTCCCCAATATACAGAATTGATAATTGTTCGTTGCTGTTCTGTTATAATTTTTTTACATCCCTTTTTACATTTATCTTCCTTGCACGATTCTTTAATAGCACCATGCATTTCAGCTAGTGCGGTATATTTTTGCTTCTTCCTTTCGTTTACTGATAATGCGTACCTCTTTCTCTTCCGGATTGTCCCACTTTTAGTAAAGTCATTTGTAGCAGGAATATTGTTACTTATAGAATTATTTGAACTTTCACTTTCATTTGCAGTTAAAGGTGCTGCCAAACTGGATTCTGGCAATGTCAAAATGTCCTCTTTTATCACCTCTTGATATGAACTGGGATTATTAATATCATGATCATCACTTCCATTCACGGTTGAAAGTGCTGCCAAAATAGATTCTGGCAGTGTCAAAATTTCTTCTTCTAACACACCTTGATGATATGAACTATGATTATTATCATCATAACTTCCATTAGCGTTTGAAGATGCTGCCAAACTGGATTCTGGCAGTGTCAAAATTTCTTCTTCTAACACATCTTGACGGCATGAATTATGATCACTATCATCATCACTGGAGAAATTTTCGTTAGGAATGTAATCAGGATCATTGGAGGTGGAGGGCAAAGATATATTGTCTTTGTTTTTTTTAAATCGTTCTTTTGTTTTTTTATTTAACGCAAGCATCAATATTTTGCTTCCTCTGCAGAACGGTTCCATTGTTGAAGTCTGAAATAGAAAGTAAACATGCTAGGGATGAAGTGATAATACGTTGTAAATGAAAGCCCGTTTTTTACTTTTCAGTAATTATAAAAAAATGGCCCTTGGTAAGCCAGACGCATCAGTAGATTTATATTAATTACATATATTAAAAGTATACGTTTTAGAAAATAATGTTTTAGATAAAAGTTGTAGGTCTTTTTAAGACAAACAAAAAAGTCCCCTAACATTTGTTTGTACAGGGTGAAGTAAAAAAGTTACGATTTTTTTTTTATTTTAATTTGATGTCACGCCCAAACGGCCTTACCGATTTGGCCCATTAACGAACTCGACCGAGATTTTGGGACGATTGATTTTTGTACCAAATTTCATTTCGATCCGTTAAGAAATGCGACCGCTATCGTGTCCACAGATTTCGTTATATCGGAACTATACATATATATATATACATATATATATATATATATATATATATATATATATAAACTTTTGAACGGAAGGTGTTTTTGAGGTCAGGGGGGCCCAAAACGAAAAACTGTAGTGAAATTTTCCCGAAGTCGTGACCTGCGAACCAGCTGAATAGTAGATATAAATCTACTAAAATAAATCCATATTCGGTAATACAAATCTCTCATTATATACATATAACAAGGATACTTAACCTTTACAACTTCCGAAATGATTACGCCATGTTAAATTTCTTATTAATAACATCTTCGTTACTACCCAAGTGCAATTAAGTTACTAGATACACACATAAGGATTTATATTTTAGGTTATGTTTTGGTTTTAAAAAACAACAAAACTAAAATTGGCAAATATCTTAATAATTACAGCTAGTTGGGTACTAATAATTACAATATATATTAAACTATATAAATACTTACCCCGGTATATCACACTAAAACCAAACTATCGATTACAATTAAGTTTATTTGTTTATGAAAACAGTGACGGTATGATTCGGTTACAATTTATTGTAAGATTAACACTAACCACTAACACAAATGACCGGATATACCTATTGTTTACATTGTTGTAACTCTCAAATAATTAAAATATCCTAAATAAAAAGGACGTATGTCGGAGATACGTCGATATCGCTTAGTGTGAGTTATGCCTGTATAGCTTAGGATTTTGGTGTATTTAGAATATACGTCATCCTAAGAAAAAAGGACGTATGTCAGAGATGCGTCGTTTTTTCTTAGCATGACTGAGTTACGCTTATATAGCTTATGATATCGCTATATTTTGGATATACGTCTTTTTTTACTAGTGTTTTAGACGGCCTAGAACGATGAGATCCGGCCGAATTTGTTATTAAAGTGAACGACTAGGTCATTGGATACACAGTAAGAGTAAAATCCAAAATATGGCGAAAATTGAGATACGCCCTTTGGGCTTAGGACGGCAGTATAGTTAGTTAAGATCTATTTTTCTTGTTTTTTTTTGTATTGAGTGTGATCACACATATTGGTGAATTTAACTTTTAATATTATTCATATATTCTTATTTTATATAAATATCAATAGCGTTGTCAAGCACGAGGCTTGACAGTTATGTAAATTCTTAATTTTATTAAAGAAGGGTCTAGTTGATATTTTGTTTTATTTAACTCACTTTATCGTTATTTTTTTTATTGTGCAATTCAATTAGTACTGTTTAATATTTTGAATTTATTTAATTATCTCCAGTGGGTGAAGTAGTGCCTGGAACATCAGGGGTTTCCGATTTTAACCGTACAAATCGGTGGCGCACTCACTTTATTTTGGTACTTACCCTCTACGGCTGAGCTGGGCACTAATTTGCCAGTAGAGAAACCACTACCGAACTCAGCTGGAGTTGAATTTCAATTAATTAATTTATTTATTTTTTTCAAAATTTGATTTTGTTTTTTTTACTTTCATTAAAATACGTGGCAAACGTTTGAGGAACATTTACAACATCCCATTAATTTTATAAAACCGTGAAAATAAAACTGAATTCATGAAGAATTTCAAGTATTAGTGTGACGACTGAAATTGTTTTAAAGTTTTATCAATACTTGCTTTGAAATAAGGTATTACGTCCGTCATTTATGTATATACGTATCTCTGAAGTAGCATGCAAAATTGACTGTACTTGTTTTCCACATAAGTGTAAGCTGAAAAGCTACTTAACGTCGTGATAAAGGGAAGCAAAGTTGGGAAAGTCTTTGTGGCTACTTCAAGGAATTCGTTCCTTTACACTCGTTCAACCAAACATACTCAGAAGTGTGTTTTAATGTGAAATAACTCTGTTAACATGGCAGCTTGACTGTTGATAATGAATGGATTTAGTAATCATTTGATATCAATATCACTCTCATTTCATTCTCTAATTACAACACGTCCCCTTGCAGATAATTATCCAAAAGTACGTGGAGTGTCTCGACATTTTTTTTAAGATGTCCTCGTAGGTATATACCTAAATACAAATGTACCGAGAACATCTATTGGGGCAGAAAGAGCAATTTATTAATTTGGGATTTAAAGGACTGCAAGTTGGGACGAATGGGAAAGCCTTGGGAAGGTAAGGAGTTCCAGAATCTTTAGACCCTGGGCATGAAGGAACCATCGAATTGATCCGTTCTCGATGTTTGGCACTGAACAGTATAAGGGTGCATAAAGTTGGCACGTCGCGTTGCTCTGACTGGTCTGGCAAGTGGAGCCACAATAGAGCAGAGTTCTTCTGAGCAAAATTCGTATAAATATCAGTAAAGCAGGAAAAGATCAGACACTGCTCTTCGGTGGGACAATGGAGCTTCATTTTTGGTTATACTGGTGTCGTTTATTAGTCGAACTGCTTTACTCTGTTTTGCATCAAGAACTCTGAGCCTTGCGGGAGCCGCCAATCACCATACATGCGAACAGTATCAAGATTAGGTCTTACTTGAGTTTTGCAAAGAGTAGCTACGTTGGATGGAGAGAAATATTTCCGTGCTCTAAAAAAAAGCGTAACTTCTTTCCTGCTGCAGTTGCTATGGATTGAATTCTATTCGCTCCAGAGTAAGTCCTGCGAGATCGTAATACCAATCAGTGTAATGAAGCCGCTTGCTACTAGTGTCTGATGATTCATTGAGATGAATGAGTAGTATGTTTGCCTATTGTTGGAAGCCTTGAAATTAACAAGATTCTTTCTTTCCCACTCGTCTACAATTCTCAAATCTTAATTGAGAGAAGGCTTTGTGGATATTCTGTCCTCTTCCAGAATATCTAGGGATATGGAACGGCTGTGCGTCCGTGTATCGGGTTATTATTATTTATGTGGTTATGGAGCCTTTCCTCAGTATTGATAAAACATATTTACTACATATTATATGACTGTGTAATTTGCAAGTTATGTGTGACATATTTGCCTAAACGAATGTATTTGGGCTCTACCAGGCTGAGACAGGGATAAGTTTATACTCTGCTATAACCTATACATACGTTCTTTTTATGGCTAATCAGGTTGAAATGGTAAAAGCAAACAAACATTTCGATTCGGGAAGCCTGAGTTTTGAAACTGACTTCGTTATTTAAGGTATTTTTTTCATAGAGCGACCTATTTAAATTAGGAAAGAGGTAATACCAGGTGTGTAAATTAATTAAATTAAGAATATTTATTCAAAGTATTGCCCATTCTTTCCCTCTGTTCGGCGATTTGTAAATCCCACTAAAAAAAAATTCTTGCTCTTTCGAGTTAAACCAGTCTAGCCATTCTTGTACATTTTCGTTGAATGAGAAGCGCTAATGAGTGAGTGCGTGTGCCAATTGGTGCAAATGTTTGGTAATCGGACGGAACCAAGTCTGGTGAATGTGCTAGTATTTCCCAGCCAAACATATAATTGTTTATTTTACTAGTTTTCCTCTGTGTTGTCTTTTGTCATATTCCGAACATTTTAACTCAAAGGTTCATTAAACATGACACCTTTTTGATCTTACCAAACACACAGCATTGTCTTCCGATTTGTTCATCTACAGTTACCAATGATTTTTACGCTTTGGATTCTCAAAATAAATCAATTTCTCGTCGCCAGTAACGGTTCGATGAAAAAATGTTTTTCTTTGGTACCTGGTGAGCTACATTCTGCAAATACTTTTGAGGTTTTCATTAAGTTAATGTGCAATCCATTTTCGTGTCTTGTAACATTATTCTACCAGTGTGGACGTCATCCCCATCCAACGCTCGCTGCCTTCGATTTTTTTCTGTTATCTTCTATCTTTTTTTTGATACCAACTGCATTCTCACCACAATGTGATTCTACAGTTTTCTTTAAATAATAATAAAAAATATTCGGTGTTGTTCGTAAATGGTCATTTTCAGGCACACATATCGCCACGTTTAATGCTATGATAAACTGTATTGTTTTATGAAACTTGTACTCTGAGGTGTTGGAATTCTTTGCCAGATGTCAAAGCAAAAAAAAGCGCTGATGGCGCATATTAATAGCAACGAGATTGACAACTATGGTATCTATTGATAAATTCCGGTTTACGAGCGGTATGGAAGTTGTCAAGTTGGTCCAATTTTAACCTTGATTTTATTGTCTTGTGCGCTGGTTCACTGTTTTGGTGAAACAAGATTCTTTGCAGAAAGCGCCCTTTGTTTTGTTATTTCACCACTTAAACCAACGTAACAGTATTCTGTGATTGTGTATGCCTATAATAGGATTTTATAAGCATCCTGCACAACACTTGCCAAAACGTTTTTAGCTTCGATCGACGTTCGTGAGACACTAATCACTAATCGAATTGTTTGTTGGTTACGAATCTGCGTAAAAACTCCTGCCCAATCATTTTCAGTATCTTCAACATGTTTTTGGTCAATGTTGAGAGCGCGCAGTGTCCATATGGCATAGATCTATTTCATATTTAACTTTTTTCATGTTTTCTGAAGTAACAACTTCCGTTGTATAGATCGCCCAACGAAAGTTTGGGACAGCCACGTGGCCTCTCGTTCAATGCGCAGTGGTTTTTTTACGTGTGTTACGATAACAACGACCGTTCTGAAAGCTTGTCAGTATGGTAGCTAGAATGGTTTTGTAAACTGTATTTAGCTACGAATATGCTGAGAGAGTTTCTGAGTTGTTTTTTTAATGTATGTATTTTTTTAGTTTAAAGTGGGCAGTAACAAATTTATATAAAATAAATTCTTCTTAATTATGTTGGCATCATACATTAAAAATTAATTTAAGATGTATAATATATTTTTATTTCCGTCCGCCACTGATAGAAAGACTCCGCCTACCTGCGCCGACTAACACGTGGCTGTCACAAACTTTCGTTGGGAGACCTATACATCCGAAACGTGCTGCATCTTCAGTACTGGTACGACCGTATTTCAGTTTACTAAAACATTCAAAAATTGTTGATTTTAAGGGCGTAGGTGTCTCATAATCATTTTAAGCCAGTCCTGTGGTTTAGACATGAAATCCTGTCTATTCTAAGGAATGATCAAAGAAATTATCATCAATTTGGCTAGTTGGTACTAATCGAGTTCCGCTACAAGATTTGGTCTCAACTTATCTTCATAATTTAATAAATCACGTGATACTTTACAAAGGGTCAACGAAAGAAAATTCCAAGATAAATATTAATATTAGTAATTCAAATCGAGTTAAAAATATTTTTACTCCTTAAAGTACGTGGTGGAATTTCCTTATGGTTGGCTGGTGTGTAGAAATAGTAGTCCAATTTATAACCAATCTTTTTACCAACACTAACACAAGAATAAACTAAATATTTATAGCAACCCACTCCAAACCATGACAATAGACCTACGACACAATATGCAAAGCGAAGAATCGGTCGAAAACCAGACCCACCCTCGCAAGTTACAATAACATTTCAAAGAGCCACAGAATCACAACTAAACTGAAAACTTCTTCGTCTACTAAATGATTCGCTACACATTTTCTTATATAGTCCAGTAAAAGAAACAGATGTGGAATAAAATATTAATATAAGCTCAAAAACATTTTTCCTTCTGAAATTTTGCAGGGGTATAAAAAATCAGTAGTATTTCATGAAGACGAATAGGTGGAAAATACAGTCAAACTTGTATTTTTGTTTACAACAAAAAAAAAGGCTGGGACATTTTCATATGAAAGTTCTGCAAACCATCCCCAAATATTGTGTAGTATCAGAGCAGGAGGTGCTAGCAGGGATAGTTTCATATGCTTAAGTTGTATTACATTAAAAATTATGGTGGAAAGGAAGACTACACAAAGGTCATAAAATGCTTCTTCCTTCGTCTTCTTCTTCTATATCGGCATGAACACTGCCTGTTTTTTTAACGTACCTAATGTAGGTTGTCGTTCTATCGTTTTTGTGGTTTACCTATTAATCTTTTTTCCTACCGGGAAAGTATCTCTTGTCGTTGTGATTATACTAAAAATATCCATTTCATTCTACTCTTCTTTTTCTTACCCAATCCTTGATTTTCTCCACGTCTTATGTCTGTACTCTACATCACAGTGTCTTATCATCAATTTTTCTAAGAAATTCTGCTCTTTATTTTGCTATCCAGTTCTTCATGTTCTCCGCGTCTTATGTCTGTTTCATCTCTGCTATTTACAGCATTCTTTTTGTTGTCTCTGTGTAGGTTCATGGTTGTGCCATGTATGTCATTATCGGTCTGATGACTATTTTGAAATTTCCACTTCTAATTTCTTGCTAATATTTTTGTTCATCCAAGTGTGTAATTTAGGTTCTGTTTGTGCTATACACGTGATTATTGATCCCTCCATGTACAATTTGCATCTTAATTGATCTTTTTGGTAATGATCATGTTGAATTCTCTGGCGGTTATGTTAAATTGATCGAGCATATGTTGTAGATAATCTTCGCTTTGTATTCCGTCAACAACATACCAGATTATTTCTTTTTCTGGTTAAAAAATAGACAACTCAGAGAATCTCCCTGTCGTATTCCGTTGCCAGTCGGAATTGAGTGGGTTAGTTATTTTTCCTTTAAGTTTTATTGTGTTATTTTGGTATATATTTTCTATTGTGTGTATTATAAATGGGTAAACGTCTTATATTGTATATAATAAGTGGATAATGTTCTTTAATTTTACCCTTCAAGTTCACAAAACATAACTACGCAGGTTTGCTGTATTCTAGTGCTTTCTATTGCACTTTTACCACTTTTGTTGTAAGTTGTAGTTTTGTGCTTAATAGATTGATTCTTCTGTAGTTCTCTGGGTTCGCTCTGTCCCATTTTTGAATGCTTGATATCCATTCTTTTGGTATTCAGTTTTGTTCTTTTATTTTTGGTTTAGTTTTATTAGTTATTTAATTAGTTCTGGTCCTGAGGACTTTAGAAAACAAAACAAAATATAGCAAAATCACCAAATTTGCTACTTGTATCTTTGAGAATAATGAATTTCGTAAATTAACTTTACAAAAATCCGTAGTCAGTGTGAGATCTGAAGACTTATTCGAAGGCAATCATCGTTAAGTTGACGTCTGGATCTGGATCTGGAAATTTGGGAGAGGCGAGCTAGTGCTCAGCCAGCACTGAGGCTACATATGACCCATTGTGCATCCTCCCGTATGTAGGGATATCCTCACCTCAGGCTGTCACCAGGCCTATTGATTTAAAATAGGTGATGAGGCTCCCGAGGGGGATCTTCCTGACATCGGCTGGTGTAAGCCAATACTCGCCCAACACGGATCTTCTGATTTCAGAAAACGCAGAGCAGTCATACATAATGTGTTCTACTGTTTCCTCTTCTTGTTCGCAGCCTCTGCATAGCGGCGATTCTGTTAGTTTCATCCTAAAGAGATGTTGCCGCAATTGGCAGTGACCTGTCAGGATTCCCACAGCTGTTCGGAGATTTTGTCTGGTCAATGCCTTAAATTTTTTTGCTGCTTCCTCGCCAGAATGAGGTAATAACTCTCTGGCCAGTCTACAGTTCGCAGTTTCATCCCAGCACTGTATAAATTTTTGGTGAGAGTGCTGTGTTAAGTTGACGTCTGGCAGCGACTCTAACCTTACTATATGGATGGAAAAGAGCTAGGCGACGTAAAATAAAATTTTATGAGAAAGTTTATGCATGAAACTTGTTGTTTGTGTTAATCTATATACAAGTTGCATTTCTGATGAATAAAAAAAAACAACCTTCTCGTTTTACACAAATTTTTTATCTTTTTTATCAACTTTAGTATAAAGCTCTAAGTCCAAGTCATATTTCGAGATGATCTCCATTCCTATTGAATTCGGTTACATATTGATATGGATTTTTTTGAATTTATATTTTTTTGTAAGGTCAAAAAATTTTTAAATTGAAGAAGCCACGACCAGTAGTTTCATTGATTGGAGGGTGTTTCCGCGGGAAGATTCGTATCAATATGTATAGGAATAAGCAGTCACTAGAACAGCTTTTGTTGATCATATTTCTAAACAAAAAGTCTTCTTCTATTTTAGATTTCAGTCTTCTATGTTTGATCTAATTTTTTTCTAAATAGTGTGCTTTCTGGTACATCCGTTCACTTGAATTGCGTTCTGTTTCTCTTTCCTTTCCCCTTATAGGGCTCATATTGTTTGTATTGTGGTATACTTTTGTCTCTACGTGTTTTTCAGAAGTTTACCGATTCTTTTTGCTACATCTTTGATCTTTATTTTCATTCTAATCCAAAAATTATTTTACTTGGGAATCACACTGTTGCTCTTTTTATTATTTCTTCTGTAGCTATGTTCTTCATTTTTCTCTTAATTAGCGTCTAATTTTAACAACCAGTTTTCTAAATTTTACTCATGCTTTTTTTTTTTTTTTTTAAGAGGGCCAGGCTTAGAGGTAGTCCATGGGATTGCATCGCAGCTAGTACAGCTTATTGTGCACCCTCATTCACAGGTCCTCATTCTTTGTCAAATCCCAGGTTCTTAATGAACCAAGAGATTCTTTTGACTATGGTTGCCCGTTCTTCCCTTTGATCTCCAGTCGGTAGGCCAAGGGATCTCACACGCAGACCTTGCAGGGCTGGGCACATGAATATCACGTGGAAGGCTGTTTCCTCCTCCTCACCGCATTTTCTACATAGGAGGTTTTCAACTTGAATTCCCATCTTATGTAGGTGTCCGCGAAATACCCAGTGGCCGCTGATGAAGCCAACCACTTTCCGCAGGGTCTTCCTCCTCAGCCCAAGGGCATCTGCCGCTATAGCACCAGTAGGTGTCTGCAGCATTCTCTTTGACTGTATTTTACCTTCTGTTCTTTCCCAGCTCTTTCGATGTTCTATGTCCATCCACTGGCGAACAGCTCTTCGTGCTGTGTTGTAAGCAATACCACACGTCGGCTCTGGGCCAATGAGCGGGCTTTCAGCTCCTTTGTTTGCCCACTTGTCTGCTCCCTCATTGCCAGCGATACCTTTGTGCCCCGGAACCCAACTAAGGATAACCTTGTTGTACTCTCCCAGGGTTTTCATGGCCTGATGACAGTCCCATACTGCTTTAGAGGTAAAGTCAAAACTGTCAAGTGCCATTAGCGCTGCTCTACTATCCGAGTTTATGTATATGGCGTGGTCTGTCATACCACGCTCCAAACACACTCTGATAGGGCAACAACTTCAGCCTGGAAAACAGTAGCCAGCTTACCCAGGCTTACGCAAAACTGCGCCTTGGGTCTGACTCCATATATTCCCGCCCCAGTGCCTGTTGGCTTCTTCGAGCCATCCGTATACCAAGTGATCCCCCTTTTCATATATTCAGGTTCACCTTTCTCCCAGGCAGCCCTGTCAATAATATTGACATTGTATGGCTTTTCTAGATCTGTGATCTTTACCATCCTGTCTGGTAGCATTTCCAAGGTGTCCATCTGTACAGTGTCCACAATCCTTGTATACCCACTGGCGGCGTTATACTTCCAGTTGCCACTGCAACCCATTCTGTAGGCTGCCATCCTTGCCTCCCCTTTCACAATAATGTCGAGAGGTGGGAGGTTTAGCACTACTTCCAGGGTTGCAGTTGGAGTACCTCTCATGGCTCCTGTGATGCCAAGACACGCTACTCGCTGGATCTTTTGTAGTCTCTTTACAGCGGTAGTTTGCATCACCTTGGTCCACCAGACTATCGAGCCATACACCATCATCGGTCTTGCAACCCTAGTGTATAGCCAGTTAGTCATTTGTGGGCTCAGACCCCATGTCTTCCCAACGGCCCGTCTCATCATCATAAGTGTGGTCTGAAAACGTTGCGTTATATGTGCCAAATGGCTGTTCCAGGTGAGCTTATCGTCTAGTCTTATTCCTAGGTACTTGAACTCTCTCTTAACCTGGATCTGGTTACCGAAGAGAGTTGGTACCCTAGCGATATCAGCATTTCTCTTCCTTGTAAATGGTACCATTACAGTCTTCATTGGATTGACCCTCAGACCCTCCTGGTTACACCACCTTTCCACTATGAACAATGCTTTGGTTTTCTTTGTAAAGTTTTAACACTCAGGAATAATGTTTTTACTTTAAGATCAAGTTTTTTTTCACTACCAGTTTGACAGTCACTATTTTAAGTTAAAAATCTAACTAAACGGATTAAGAATACCTTTAAGTACCAACAATTACAAGTTTTACAAATAAAAACCAAAAATTAATTGCTTTTCCGATCAAATTAAGTATGTATTTCTAAACAAAAATTGGCCCAGTTTCTGACGTCTTCTTCTATTTTATATTTCAGTCTTCTATGTTTGGATATAGGTTTCTTAATCCTCCTTCTATCTATTTTTCTTCTAAGCAGTATGCTTTCTGGTGCAGCTGTTCACTTATTGAATAGCGTTCTGTTTCTCTTTCCTTTCCCCTTATAGGGCACCTAGTGATTGTATTGTGGTATAATTTTGTCTATACATGTTTCTAGAAGTTTGGCGATTATTGTTGCTACATCTTTGATCTTTGTTTTCATTTTAACCCAAAAATTATTTTTCTTGGGAATCATACTGTTGCTCGTTTTATTGTTTCCTCTGTAGCTATCTTCTTCATATTTCTCTTAGTTAGCGTCTAATTTTAACATCCAGTTTTCTGGTTTTGCTTATGATTTGGTTTTCTTTGTAAAGTTAGAGGAATATTGTTTTTTTACTTTAAGATCAGGTTTTTTTACCTACCAGTAATTATTTATTTGACAGTCACTATTTTAAGGTAAAAATCTAACTTAATGGATTAAAAATATCAACAATTACAAGTTGTACAAACAAAAACCAAAAATGAATTACACTTCTTCGATCAAATTACTTTCTTTTAAATTATTTCGATTTGAAGAAAAATATAATATAAATAAAAACAGCGGAAGTCTGCTGGTCCACGGCACGACCTGCAGTTCGGATACCGGCTTGTGCGACATATTACGACATTGAAATAAAGCTGCTTTAAAAAAATCGCCGGGCATTTCCTAGTGAGAGAGAGACCGAAAAAACCTTGAAAGAGAATTGTATAATCGTGTGGTGCTGCGGATTCGGTGATTACTCGCGTGGAGTTGACGATGTCTTGTGTAGGTATGTTGTGGTACCGATAGCGGTGGGTGATATGAATTTTTTAAAGAGTTTGTTTTTGGTGCTTGTTATTTTTTTTTATATATAAAATATGAGAAAATTATTACGAATATGGGTAAGTAAATGATAATTTTTATTTGTATTTACAAAAATTATATTTAATTTTTTGTGTCCTTTTTTTAACCCTTAACTTTGTACAAAAAGTCAAATTATGATATTTAATATACTGATCGAAGTAATTTCAGATTTAAAAAATATTTGTTACTTATCTAAAGGTTGAGTATTTCCCATAAAAGTTTAATGTTTTCATTAAGATGATTTTAATGAATTTTTAAATAAACATGTTTCATATAAGCAGGAACTGTGGAAATTCTAAAACATGTAATAATTTGTAATAATTTTAAATTGAAAAAAAAATTAACCCATTCTAAGTGTCCTGCAAATTTTTCATATTTTCATGGGAGATCATCATTTTGATTAATGTTTTTATTAATGCAATAGAAACACTGCAGATTGTAACATTACAAAAAATATATTAAATGACTTTTAAAACTAACAATAATCATCATATCATCATACACCATAAACCAATTGTTTTAATTGTTATGTGACGATATTATTTAATTTTGATAAGGAATTTGAAGTTTTTGCATAAAGCCTCAATAAATTCTTAAAAAACCAAAGAATAACCGTGTCTAACTATCCTGTAAGTTTTTCATGTTTCTCATAGGGTGATTTTTGATTTTAATTAATTTTCACATCAATATAGGGCAGATTCTAAAAGATTCATTAATTTTTTAAAATTTCCGAAACACAGTACAATTTGTTTTAATAATTTTCGTGTAACGATTTTAATCAATTTTGATATCAACTATCGACTTATTAGGAATTGTATAGGTTATAAAACCTATATTAAGATAAATTTTTAAACAAAAACAAAAATGATCTCACTCTAATGATACTGCAAGGTTTTTTATGTTTCTCACAGGGCGATATTGATTAATTTTGATAATATATGTAATAGGAACTTTCCTTACTTTTGAAGATTTTTGAACATTTATGATAAACTAACTGAGCTGGCGAACTTCGTATCGCCCAACAATTATTTATTTTTTCATTTTCGATTTTTTCAATTTTTATGATTTTTTCTTGTTTTTTCGATTTTCATGATTTTATTATTGTTCTTGTTGATTTTGTCTTTTTACAAGTTTTTATCTTTTTTTTGTTGTATTTTGTAATTTTTACGATTTGGGCCATTTTTTAGGTGTTTTTTTTTTCGGTTTTTATCCATTTTTTTTATTATTTTTTTGGTTTTTCAATTTTTTCCCATTTTACAAGTTTTTCATATTTTTTTTTGTTTTTTCAATTTTTTCCCCTTTTCTTTGATACCTGCTTACATTTTTAATTAACCCCTTTTTTTATTTTTTTTTATACATTATTGACATTTTTTCACAATTGTCGACAGTTTTTACGATTCAACATTTTTTTTATGATTTTTGACAGTTTTCTATCCATTTTTATTAATTTTCCACGTTTTTTAAGATTTCTGTGTGACTTTCAACATTTTTTTAATACTTTCAACATTATCAAAAATTTCTTATAATTTTTAACAATTTTTTTATGTCTTTCAACATTTCTGTACGATTTTGACATTTTTTCACCATTATCAAAAAAATTTCAAGATTCCAACAACTGATTTTTTCACTATATCAGAATTTTCAAATATTTTTCATAATTTTCAGCAATTTTTTAATATTACAACGAATTTTTCACGATTTCCAAAAACGTTTCTAGATTTTTAATGTTTTTTTAAGATTTTCGTCAGTTTTTCACTATTGTCATTTTTTTTACAATTTTCAACATTTTTTTATGTTTTTTCACAATTTTCAACATTGTTATTAATTTTTTTAAAATTGTCAAGAATATCTAACAATTATTCACGTTTTTCAAAATTCTTCGACATTTTTTGCAATATTTTCAAAAATTTTCCAAGATTTTTAACAATTTTTAACCATTTTCAAAAGGTTTTCAAGATTTTTAACAATTTTTCACGATTAAAACAACTTTTCACGATTTTTGACGTTTTTTAAGATTTCCAAAAAATTCACGAATTCAACATTTTATCAATAAATAAACTTGTAGTCGTTGAAGGTAGTTCGTTCAACGTAGTCAATTGATTCCTTTTACGCTGTACGCCCTTCTAGGATCCATGCTCTTTCTCCTTAACATTTCCAACATAAAATAGTTGATATAATTCTTGTATAGTTTAACTAATATTAATACAACAAGACAACCACGCCTCCTAACCCCAACAAAGCAATCGACTTTCGAATCTAGGTTGTCAGATATATTTCCGAAAATTCCTAAGTTTATATATTTTTAAAATGTTCTCTCTACTTTACTATTCAATTGTTCGCCAATGACTCTTAGAAAGATAATATGAAAATATTCTGAACAATTATATACTTAAATTAATTAACTAGGTTTTTCATATTTAAACAGTTTTCACTAATGATATCAATTTTGTATATATAACTTATACTTAAAGATATTTTTGAGTAACGGCAACATTGTGTATTTAGTTTCCCATTTTCAAGTCGTTTCGCGTCGCTTTGATATTAATGTAAAGAAGTGCCGACGGGCTTTACTAACGCGGTGGTACACAAACGAAACATCAAAGGCGCAAATTGCAAAATGCGACATGAGTTAAATACCGCGCAGAGACTTGTGCCGCATTACAGTAACCAGTAGCTTCATTGATTTTTTATATTAGGTATCCGCTGCACTACTTTACGATGGGCTTAATATAGTAAGAATTTCTCGTTAAAATATATGAGATAATAACTGCGCCACCTTACGGTGGCGTTATATTATTTGATTTAGAAAGGTATTTTTTGACTTTATTTTTTCCGCATTTTTTCTATTTTTAAAAATTTATGAATAGACCCTTTTTATTTAATTCCACGCCAATGGTTGGCATTGTCCCCAAAGGGATTAAAATTCCAACAAAGACCAAAGTGTATTACATTGACTCTGGAAAGATTATAATTGGTGAGAGTAGTTCGCGATATGTAAGACAGCAGTTACTTCACGCTTACGGTCTTCTAGGTTTAGGACTCTTATACTTAATGTTTCCAACCCAAAATCCATTGTGGTACCTGGAAAATCGCTAGCTTCTTCACACTTTACTTCTTTCTAACTTCTAGGGCTCTTATCTTTAATGTTTCCAACTCAAATGATAAACGATACAATTCTTGAAACTGTTCGAAGTAGTTTGTTTTAAGTTGTTAAACCGTTCCCTCACGCTGTTCTACTTCATAACATTTCCAAACCAAAATAAATGATACACTTCTTGTAGCTATTAAGGGTAGCTTGTTGTACGTAAGCAAGTCGTTCCTTCACGTTGTACGAACTTCTAGGTTTCATGGACCTTCTCCTTAACGTTTATAACCTAAAATAGTTGATAATTCTTGTAACTGTTGAGGGTAGTACGAGGAAAAGTCGTTCCTTCACTTTTTTTGGAATCTCTTCATTGAAGTGCCTAATTTTCAGTGTATAGTCATTAACGATTTTAATTAAAGATAGAGTTTCTTGAAAATGCTCAAGTGTAAATAAACAAATCAGATTATATTTAAAATATTTAGTAATATTGATTTATGAATAATTAGCAGTATTTAAACACAATACTCCAATTCTATTATATTTTCTTCTTGTTACTTAATTTTATCTAAAACAATAGACCTGCTCCAGATTCGTGAACTAATTTCAGTTGTTTAATTTACATATTAAAATATTAAACGTAACACTATTGTTGCGTTAAACATTATGAAATAAAACTGCACCCTATGTTCTCCGTGTGATGTGTTTGTTGTTGCAATTATTCAGTATTGTTTATAACCGGATTACCCAGCCTCTTTCAATTAATTTTATTTGTACGCAATTAATGGACTAAATTAGTTTGGAAAACAGATTTATGTAGATTTCATTGTAAACCAGTGAAGGTGCTTGTTTGAAATATTTCGATTAAATGAAGATTGAAGATAGGATACCAAAATATTGACATTTCTCTACAACTGTCCTCATAAACTTATATACTTGCGCCAGCGGTGCTTAAATGCTTTGATTCCTTCTTTGTAGGCGTTTTAACCCAAATTTGCAATATAAGCGATGATGCCAAAATTAGATCCATATTACAACGTGGAATTTTTTCAAGGGCAAGAAGAAGTGAAAATCCGAAAGGGGCCAAATCTGGTGAATAGGGTGCATGTGGCACAATTTATTTTTTTCTTTACCACAACTGATCTGTTTTTCTCTTTTTTTTTTAAATTTTTTGCTTCAACTGCTTCAAGAGTTTACATTATTAGTCATTGTTGATAGTTTTCCCAGAGGATCTTCAAAATAGTTGCCATGATCTTACTTGCAGGATAATTTTTCGTTTTTTTCTGTACTAGCTTTCCCTTACTTATCCACTGTTTCGTTTGATGTTTGGTCTTGGGCTTATAGTGGTGGATCCAAATTTCATTCAAAATATTAAAAGCGCGCATCATTTAGTGGCAGACATTACAGGGGTTTTTTAGTCCATAGAGTAAATAATGTCAACAGCGCACGATACCTAAATTAAAGATGTTAGTGGTGATCAAATTATATGGAATACTATATGGAATTATTATTTCCAGAAGAAAAGCTTGTGAAAGGACAAAAAAATTGTTAATGTTATTAATCGAGTAAGAAAAAAAACTGATAAAATTGTACGATACAGTCTTTACCTGCGTTAAAAAATAACTTCAAGATATAAAAATCACTCTGCATTTCGTTCATTTTATGGTCATTCATGCAGTTTTCGCACCAATTTTGCTCTTATCGATTTAAAACCATCAAAAAGATAAAGGAATGTCGGTACCGAACAGGATATTGCTCTTGTAGGGCGAAGTTTTAAAGAAGACGTCGAAATGTCGTTTCGTCGCCGTTCTTAACTTGTTGGCTTATATATTTCGACTACATAGAAAAATTCGCGTAAGGAAGTGGTTCCCTTCGTTCTTGCCAAATGGAAAGGCTCCACGATGGAGGAGACACGCCACAGCGTTAATCTCCCAACCCCACATTGCACCACGTGGGTTACACCTCCACATAAACTCACACTTACACCAAAGAGAAAAAAATATTTAGGTACGTTCAAGAGCTATGGATGGCAAGTAGATGCAATAACAACAGATGAAGCATAAAGCTATTCAACTTGCAGCAAATGGAGAAGTTTGTGAGAGCGGTGTCGGCGACCAATCACAATCACCATCCAAACACTCCCACTCCTCTGAAAAGGACATACGTTCTACAACACGGTCCGCATACCTAACATACTCCTATAAATCTATCCCATTTACCTACCTATCTTATCTTTTCTTTATTCATTCTTCATTCATTCGCGTAATGATCTTGGCTTACGTTCCTATAAAATACAGCTCGTCTAAAAATTAAAGCCAATATCTAATTGCTGATTGGGCTAATTTAAAACTCGCTAAAGATGAGCATAAAAGCTCATTTTTCATTAGAGCCGTTAAAAATCACCATTACATTCATTAAAATTTACTACATTTGCCCATGAAGGGATAGCGGTATACCGACGTAGAGGCCATCCAAAAGGCGTCGGTGACCATTTTGAAGAACAACCCGATCAATGAGCTAAAATTCTTATTCAAAAAACGTGTGGATTTGTGCTGATTATTGTGTATTAACACTGAAGGGGACTATTTTCAATAAAATAAATTCCATTTGCCAAAAAAAATTTTTTTCTTTGCGACAGCCCTCGTATATTTTCGTATTTTAAATTAAAAAGAAAAATTCAGATATTTAACGAGTAAATTTCAAATATCTGATTTCGACTAATCATATTTCCGGCCACATAGTGATGCCACTAACGATGGAATCAACAGCGCACGCCACCTAGTAGTACTATAAACGTTAACGGATAGGTTATAGCATTTAAACTTGTCAAAAGACAAAAAGCATAGTAAAAGTAATCAATTGATATTAAAGAAAAAAATCAGAAAAATCTTTATTAAACTTAATACTTTTGCTTATGTTTTCTTATAATTTAACTGATTGTTCAATATGCATTTCTGCTAAATTTTAAAATCTGGTTATTCGTTTCCGATGTTTAATGTGTAATACAAATATATTACCTACTATCTAATTATCAAATTCCGCAGCTCCAAATTAGGTAAAAGCTATACAAATTTACTGTACCCGTGCATAACAAAACGTGAAAGGTTAAATTGGTAGTCGAAATAACTCTATTTAATTACGGATTTTATTCGGGTAGGTTAGTTGAATTTAACGATTTGCAATTACAGCGGAATAATCAATATTTGTTAAAGATCATAATCAGTCGTGCATGAAAATTTCAATAAGGCACGTTTATTACTTGTGTGAATATATAAAACCAGAACACTGAAAACATGAGTATTATGTGCCACTATTTTAACTCCGCGGATACTGAGTTAAAGTTTAACTCTAAGTTCATCTAATACACTTTTAAATAATCTTATGGACAAAATTAAAGCATCACCTATTTTTTTGCTTTAAATTTCAAAATAATGATTAGTTTTTTACGAATAGGGATCAGTCTTCTTTGCTTGGCTGGAGAAATTCTGAACATCCTGTATCTACAAGAAGAAATTAAAAAACCTAAGGTATTTCATAACATTTTGATTAAATAACGGTTTTTCAAGATTTCATCAATTTTTTACCATTTGTTCCAATTTTTCAAGTTCTTTTTTTTTCAGTTTTCATGATTAATAATAATTTTCCAATTAGAAAAAATAAAAAAAAGGAAAACAATCACGAAAATAGAAAAACATTCGTAAACGGAAATAAAAAAAAACACCAAAATAGGAAAAGACATCGAAAATGTTGAAAAACATGGAAAATATGAAAAAGGGATAAGGAAAAAACGAAAAAATGAGAAAACAATGAAAAACTAAAAAGAAAAAGAAAAACAGGAACTAAAAAAAGAAGTGAAAACCTTGAAATAAAAAACCAAACCAATCGATTAAAAATAATGGATTGTAAATGGAAAATCTGCAAATATGGAATAGTATATTGTGTATCTAGTAGAAAAAGCGATATATTCCCGAACGACAATGTAAATTGTTGGCCGAGGCGTATAGCCGAGGCCAACAAACATTGGAGTCCGGGAATATGCTTTTAATACGAGATATACATACTATTTTTTCTGAAATCGCATTCAATATAATCGTAAACTAAGAAAGTTTTATATATGCATAGCTAATTTTGATTATCATTGTATTTTCTATGAAACCGTTTCGTTGACATTGTTTGTTAATCATTGTTTATTAGTGTCACAAAAGTGTCAGTTCGGTTAGTTACATATTGCTAAAAATATTTTAAATTATATTTAAAATGGACAGTGGCGATGATGTCCAGAGGTGCAAAACGCCTCCAGGGTAGGGAATGCAATCCCGATCTCGCGGGATCCCGATCTCGCGGGATCCCGATCTCGCGAGATCCCGTGAAATTTGTCGGGATCAATCCCGAAGCATAATATGACGAGATCTCGTTCGAGATTGACGGGATTGGGCGGCAATGGTTAGCGATGCTACACATATCCGCAAGCAGATTTACGCATTTTTTGTGGTTAAATAAATAAAAAGGTTACTTTTGGATTCCTATAAGTATCTAATAAGTGATTAGTAGTACCTTAAAATGCAAAAAAATAATCCAAATCAAGCGTACGTGAAGTTTAGCAGTCGTTTATTGGTATGGAGATATTTCAAGAAAGCCGTGCTCAGTGCAAACTATGTAAATCTATTCTCAAAACCTCATCCGGGTCTACAAAAGTTTTACACGTCCATATGATGTCAATCTATAAAATCGACACAAAATTTACTGCGGGAGTCGGAAGAACATCAAGTACACCTGAGCCAGATAATGTATCACTTTCGACGTTAAGGCTCAATTTACACCAGACGATCGTGAAAATTACCAAACACAACAGAAGAAAAAGAAAATCAGTGATTATTTTCCATCGGATTCTAACGTAACCACAGAGTTAATGATTTCTCGAATGGTAACTAAAGATGGTTTGCCATTCAGAGTATTTTGTACTTCCGAGGATATGTACAGTCTTTTTGCTGCGCAAGGTAACAATTACAAATTGCCTTCTTCACCGAATGCGATTAAACAAATTGTGATGAATTATGAAACGACGCTCAAAATGAAAGTGAAGGAAGATCTTTTAAAGTTGAAGAATGAAGACTATAGGTTTACAGTCACGTTAGATGAATGGACATCTGGAATGAATTGGGGCTTTTTAAATGTTAATGTACACACAATTATTAACAGTCAGCCTACTCATTGGAATTTTGGACTAGCGCGCATTTTTGGAAGTATGTCGTCGGATAATTGTGTTCAGCTTCTGAAAGAAAAACTATCAGAATTTAATTTATCCCTGATAATGACATAGTCGGCATAACGACCAATGGAGTCAGCGTCATGAAGAAAGTTGGTCGCCTGATTGAACCACCCAACAGCTTTGCTACGCCCATGGTGTACAATTAGGTATAACAGACGTGATTTATAAAAAAAATGTAGAATCTAATAAAGAGGAAGAATTTGAAAACCCTGAACTGAACACAATTCGCAGCGTGGAGGAGGAAGAAGTCTTGGACGACAATCCGGATAATTATGATCGTTTACACTTTTCCTTACCTATAAGACAAGTTGATCTGGCTACAGCTACAGAATATCAAATGATTATATCGAAACTAAGAAAATGCGTCAAACTTTTTAGGAATTAATGAAGGATAAAGGATTTTGTTTTCTTTCAAATAATATTTTGTTTTAATTAACCTCACTATCACAAATAAGCAGTTTTCATCGTATTCAGTATAATGTGATTTTTTTTTTAATTAGACGAGATCCCAAAAATATGGGGATCCCGCGGGATTGACATGTCTAATCTCGAGGGATCTCGAATTTACGATCTCGAGTCGGGATTGCATTCTCTACTCCACGGTTACTAAACACCGCTACTAATGTGGTTTAAAATATTCCCGTACAGTACAGAAAAGTTCGTTGCCCAGCAACGGACTAAAATACAAGAATAGTGTATTTTGCGGCTCGAATTTGATCCGAGAAACTAGATATTTCCAAGATATTTCAGACAAAGAATTAAAATGATAAAAAAAGTCAAACAAACGCAAATAAAATTGGCATCTATCGAAAAAAAAAAAATCAATAAAAATCGGAAAAAGGGAAAACAACGAAAAAAACAAGTCATTAAAACTGGAAAATCCCTACCATGCGAAAAAATCGGAAAAACGAAAAAATATATATAGGTACTGTGAAAAAATTGGAAATATATAAACGCAAAATCAAACCGAAAATGAGGGAACATGGGAAACCACATAGAAAATAAAAACGGAAAAAAACAGAAAAAGTTAAAAAACTGTTTCATACTAGTACAATTTTGAAAAAAATTAAAAAACCAAAAAGATAACAATTTGAAAAAAACACAAAAATATTTAAAAAAAAATAATGAAAAATTGGAGAAAAATCAAAAATATCGAAAAAATTTAAAATCAGCCGAAAAAATAAAATAAAAATATTGTAAGAAATAAGCAAAACGAAAATAAATTAAATATAAGAAACAAATAAAGAAAAAGTAAAAAACGAAAAAAATCCGAAGAAAATTAAAAAACAAAATAATTTGAAAAAAATAAAAAGTGTGACAAAAACCGAAAAATTGGATAAAAATTATTATAAAAGTAGGAATAATTTGGAAATTTTCGAAAGAATAAGGACAAATCGTATTTGAAGTCCAGACGTATAAAATGTGGTAATTTTATCCAATAAACCAACAAACTCATTATACGCGGATTTATACGCGGATTTTTTTTTATGCCCAAAAAAAAATTATGAAAATTAATTTATATACCCTAATAAACACCATTTCAGCATAAAATTATTATTATATAAAGTCGTAGTTTTTCATTACAATGAAGTCTCATAAACCATCATGTAACGACAATATAAAAACAATTGAATCTAAATCAAGTAGTTCAGGTACTTTCTATTCAAAAGGAAGGAAAAAAGTCGTATAGTTATTAGGTATTGTTAAGTCGTTGTATAACAATCTTAATCAAGATGCAGTTATTGTATACGAGGTGTGTTGAATAAATAAGACCAATTTTTAAATTACGCGAGCTACATACATTTGATTTCCGTTAACTTTTTTAATGTGTTGGTACATTGTAGTATTAAAAAAAAACAGTTTCTTTTATTGTTTCTTTTCGAAATATAAGCCGACCCTGTCCTTAAAAACTTTCCATATTTCCTAAAATCAGTTAGAATGGTCTACGTGACAAAATAACTGCGTATTAATTACATCCGTTGCTTAAAGAACTTTTGGAGAAGAATCGGGTTAGTGTCCAACCAATCATACCCCTCTTTTTAATCATGTGCTCTCGTAAAAGTTTATTTAAGACCCACCTTTTTCAAAACTTACTCGCTTTGGGTGTGGTTCTTGCCAAGAAAAGAAACCCTTAGTCAAATGTTTCAACTTTCCCGTTTTTTTCTCTTTTCTTCAACTTACGAAGTTATTAAGTATTTCTAGTGCATAGTTTTGTTTGTTTCGATTGAAGGTGTCATCTGAAGATTTCCAGATAGTGTCATCTTTAAGAATTCCATCAAATATTTGGTAATTATGACTGTAGATTAGTAGATTACCGTATTTCATTACCGTCTACCTATGAAGATTAAGCTGATGGTTTATTCTCAAACTCAACCAGAGAATAGTCTAGAGTCTAGATTTAACATTATTACCATATTACCGTACCTATTATAGAGAAAATGAAGCAATCTGATCTCCATCTTACCTTTGAAATACTAAGAAGCTACCGTAAGTTTTGTTTCACCTTTATACTTTTATCGTAAATGAAAGTACCGTTTATTTCTTTGGAAAATTGAATTTTAATTGTACTCATCATACCGAACTACCTATTAGTAAATTTATTAATGTGCAGTGCCGTAATTACCTTTTTTAAAACCGGGATGAGTTTTTAATTTTCTTTATCTCTTTGTATTTCTTAACTGTACATTTATTATTTATATATTTTTTCCTGTATTTCTTATCTGTATGCTTATTATTTGTATCTCGATATATACGTACTCTTTTAACTCGAGTTAATAATAAAGCAAAAGGTGAATTTTAATTTTTATTTGTCTAAATCCAACATATACCTAATTCACTTTGGGCTTAAACAGGGTATACATAGACAACAATATTATACCTTAGCCGTTATCATAAGTGTATAGAATACCGAATTATTTTTGTTTATCACACCATAGATTTCTGATTTCATGTTTTTGTTTGTTTGTCTTGTTTTTTTTTAATATTCTAAAGATGAATAATTATTGTTAAATTTTAAATATCTATTTTCTTTTCTCTCTAGAGTGTGTTGCCTGATCAATATTATCTTTTAACTTTAAATATTAAAAAAAAGCAACTAAATTTTGAGCTATCTTAAAATATCTTATGAAATAAGTTTTGTTTCCAGTAATACGGATGAGTTAACAAATGTAAGTAATATCTCTTTATTTTTTTGTTTTCTAATTAAAAATGTGTTATTTCTAATTTCGTTATAATGATCTACCGAGTTAGCTTATTTAAGTAAATTATATATCTCTTTTTTATCGTTTATATGGGTTTCTTATCTCTCCCCATCCATAGGATAAAAATGTAAGTGGCGCCCATTTTACTTTTCCCATTTTCTTTTACCTTTTCAATTGTTTTATTACATTATTAAATTGACTCCCGTTTTTTTTAACATCATTTCGATAACTTTTCAGTTAGCTCATCCCAACCCACACTCGCTCTCCACCAACCAACTGAGTGCCGTTCGCAATAGTTAACCTAGACGAGCTTTGGTATCTGTAATTTGAAAATGGTCGAGAAGATGAAAATCCTCATCGTAGATGTCTTAGCACTTCAACAACAAATGAAAAGGTTGAAGTAGTGAAGAAAATGGTTCTTGAAAATCGTCGTATATTTGTTAGAGAGGTTGTAGAGGAAGTTTGCATATATTTTGGCTCGTCTTATGCTACTTTTAGGACATTTTGGGTATGAGACGCGTATCAGTAAAGTTAGTTCCGAAAATGTGAATCAAAACACGAAGATCGAAAATGATATAATTAATTTACTATTATGACATCGAAAGGGACCAAGATCAGAAAGCGCACCAAATTTTAGTCAAATATGAAGGTTTTAATCACGGTTGGTTTCCTTTGATTATGATTGAGTTGCGTATAACGAATTTATACCAGAAGTACCACAATAAACAAAGAATATTAGTTTCAATTATGTGCCTGTTACGCGGAGCAATAAGAAGAAAACGCTCGGAATTGTGGAAAAACAATCACCATAATGCTCTCGATCCTACATTGTTAATGATTCGTAGATTTTGACTAAAATAACAAGACAAAAATTCCCCCCTTCATATTAGCCACATGCGACTATCTTTATTTTCCAAACATTAGAGCAACCAAGGTTTCCCACGATAGAGCATATTAAAACAGAATCGATCAAGAAATTGAAGGCTCTTGGAAAAAGCACTGGCAAAATGTATTTTTGATTGGGGATTACTTTGAAGAAGATAACATTAATATTGACGAATAAATAAATATTTTTCAAATTAAAAAAAATTGTTCTTATTTATTGAACACACCTCGTATACGTAGGTATTTATTCGTTGACGGTTAATTTAAGATGCGAATAATTCGACCATTGATTTCTTTTTATTAATAATTGGGGACAATAGAATTCTCATTTAATTTGGTTAATCATTGTAAGTACTTCTTCGTCAGAATCAATCCTTAAGTAAAAGTAATTCGATTTTAGAACCATCACAATAGTTTTTTTTTGTGTCACCATCATAATCAGAAATAAGTAATTTAATGTTGATCAATTCTTTCTAAATACTTTTGAATTTAAAACTTCTATTAGTGCATAATAGATTTTGCACGAGGAATTTGCCATACTGTGAATATTCTGGATATGTACATATCTTTATACCGGGTGAAGAAAAAGTATGGAACAGCTATGGTTACTCACAAACAATGGGCGGCATGGGCCACAGAAAAAAATTTATGTTTTTTTCCTGGCTATCAGTGGGTTAAGATGGATTTGACCATGACCATGACCATCAGGGTCAGGCGATGGTCAGGTCAATTTTTTTAAATAGAAACATGTATTTTTGACAACGGAAATAGAAAGAGCGTGAAATTTTACGTCCAAATATGACGTTGACCATTTTTAAAAATTTTACCAGGATGTATACTGTAGGCAACCAACATAGCAGGTTTCTATTTACTTACTCTACTAGTAGAGTAAATGAAACTATAACACAACTCCTCAATAGTTTGACACTTACTGACAGAGATATAAGTTAAAAAATAGGCAATTTACTTATGAGTCGTGGGTAAATTTAATAAAATATTTCAACTTAATAAGATATGTGTAACTTTAACATAGTGTATTAATTCCGTGGCTATTCCGCTTAAATCGCTCCAAAAGTCTTTTAGAAATGTATATTCGAACGTATTTTTGATACAAACTGAACAAAATCGCGGATAGTTTATGCACGTTTTATTCTTCGATTAATATATGACAAATTCCTTTTTCGGGTATGCTCAAAACCTCTACCTTCATTAGACAGTCGTCCAGTACTAAAGTGAATTGTTAAAAAGCGGACTAATTACTAATGCATCTGTAGCTCAAATTTTTAGAGGGGTTACTCGCGAATGGTATTTGTACATGAAGTATGTTTTGGATAATGCAAAAATTGACCACTTGTCAACAACACCTAGAATAACAATTGTTGGTAAAATAACCAATCGAGCTTTTTTTCGAACATGCTCTCATTTATTTACTATTTGAATGATACACCCTGTATACAAAAGAAATTCCATTAAAACATTTTTTATAAGTATTTAGATACTTTTTTTGTATTTATTGTTATATACAAGTTTTCTACTTGTATTACTCGTAAATTGAATAGTTGTAGGTATTATTTAACATACATGTGTATAGGCGAATGGTAATAAAGTACTGTACAAACTAACAACACTTTACTTGAAGTTCAAGGCAGTTTATGTTTTATTATGTAACCATTATACATATGTACAATTCTTTGACCGTAAAACCGCTTTATAAATATCACTGTCTGTCTTATTTATTTTTCTCGGTTATATTATGAGAAACTGTAAATACAAATGAAAGTTTCACCTCAAAGTGCAGGAAGGTTATCAAAATAATGGTCATAATGAAAAAATTCTAAAGAATTGTTACTACAGGTTGGTTGAAAAGTTTTGAAAGCAAAAATGAAAATATGTGTATTTTTTAATGAAATCGATTTTTTTATTAATGTAATCTCCCTCAGCTTGAACAAACTTATTCCAATGATCCTCTAGTAATTTTATATAATCTCTGTGATGATTTTCCGGAAGCTGAGTAAAATATTGTTCCACGGCTGCCATAGCTTCTTCATTCTATGAAAAACGCTTTCCAAGAGGGTGTTCAAGCAATTCGTACTTAAGTTCTTACAATTTAGCCATTGTCAACAAACTTGTGTGAAAACGTGTAATGTCTTGATGGAAAATGATTGTTTTCTTCTGTAAACCCGGTCTTATTTCACGAATTTTTTATCGTACTGGTCCAATAAGTTGCAATAATAGTCAGAGTTAATTGTTTTAACTTTTAAAAAACTGATGCCATAACCTTTTTTGTCGATCGTTTTGACTTTACCTGTTTTGGAACTGAAAAACTAGCTTCAGTCCAATGTAAACGTTCTTGTTAAAGTGAAACTTTTATTACATCATTTTTTGGACTGTGTTAGTGCATGTCGGGCATATTGGCCTACTCAGCGGTAATTATAAATAATTACGTATCTAATAGGGAAGATGCAAATATGATATTTATAAAAAATTTATGATTAAAAGTTTAAAAAAATATAAAAGAAGGACTACTTTAACGTTTTTATTTAATATCATGTTGATTTTTAACAATAATTACTAATTAAAATTACGTAAAACAAAACGCATTTCAAAACACCAATCAGCGTTTAGTGACGTCACTCCTGCTATGTCAACTTTTTAGTGGTTAACTTTGCGTGTAAAATTGCTTATTAGCAGTCAATATTATTTACGTTTTTAATAAAAATGGAAGTTGGGTTTATCAAAACAGACTCCAGGAATTTACCAAGAGTTACTGTCGGCATGGTAGTAACTTTTTTTGTCGAGAGTCCAAAGTTTTCAAGTGTAGAAATGAAAGGGACTAAATTAATACGGTATGCATGAATCATAGTTTTTAAACTTTTATATCATTATAAAAATGTGAGTTTAAATATTCGGTGTAAGAATAAAATAATCTGAAAGAATACATCAATATTAAAGCTTCAGTATTTTCAATGCTTTTAAGGATTTCACGTTTTTTCCTTTTCAACAAAACAGCCGCAAAATTATATTTTGGCATTCAAAAATATGAGGTACCACATCTTTTTTCAGATAAAGTTTCCCCCCAAACATTTTAAACTTCATCCAATTTTCGACGTCGTTCTCCAAACTGTAAAATTAAAAATATGTTATTGAGAAGTTTTGTAAATACTTAGGTACAGTACGCAATAATAAGTATTCGCCAAATTACGTCAAAGTGGTCTTCACAGCATCGAATAATAGTCTTTGGAGAATAATAGTCATTCCTCTTTACAGCTTGAAACTACTTTCTTCTCAATTTTGGGTCAGAAGGTCCAGTCAAAAACAATTTATTTGGAATTTTTGTTGAAGTAGATGGAAGAATTGGCAAAAAACATGAGTTAACACAACTTTTTTTCCGAATTTTTGGGGTATTATTTTGATCACCTGATGTTGATTGATAGTCCATTTTAAATTATTACAAAAAAATAAGTAGAAAGTCGAGAAAACTTGCAATTTGGTAAGCTTACGACAGCAAGCACAACCAGTGACAGACAGGAATGACTTAATCGAAACTACAGGTCCGTTTTGGCGCCAAAACTTAAACGGTCTATTTAAAGCCGCATTTTTTACTTTAAATTATATTGTTTTAATTTTTTAATATGTTTATGACCTATTTTACATGGAATTCTTTAAAATAAAAACAAAACTAAAAATACTGCATGTTCCCTATTATCGAAACTTAAAGTGTGAATATTTGCGTATTGTATGTAGGTAGGTACCTAAAAGAAATCATGATTAAAATTAACACGAATTCGTATTTGAAACAAAATGCAAATTTTATTTAAATATAAAGTGAAATAGGCAAAGTTGTTGTTGTTTATTTTTGATTTTGATTTCGACGCCTATAGTTTGCAGCAGCTGACAGTGTAGTGTGCTCCATGCTATATTATTTGTGTTTAATTTTATTTATATTCGGTGGTCCATTCCAATTTTCCAAGTATAAAATTAAGATTGATAAAGCGATTTTTAAACCCTTAATAGAATATTATTCGAAAAATTTTTAGTTAAATGTCTATAGTGTGAAAAAAAGTTTCACTTTTACCGTGGTTTCATAAAACCACACAATGCTTTTTTCAGTTTAGGATCATGATGGTAGATCCAAGCCCCATCCATAGTTATAAAACGACGGACAAAATCGGTTTTATTCTGCTTAAAACGCTCCAAATTACAATGAGAAATTTGTTTTCGATTCCGGTTTTGTTGAATTGTTAACATATGAGGCTCTAACTTTCCGAACAGCTTTTTCATATGTAATGCTTCGTATAAAATCTGGAGTACTTTTTCATTTGAGATTTCTATGGTGTCAGTAATTATCCGCTTAGTCAAACTTTGGATGTTTACAAACAATATCATAATTTTCTTAATGATTTCTGGTGTTGTTGCACTTATTGAACGTCCACTACGTGGTTCAACTTCGACGCTTGTACGACAACGTTTAAACTTTAAAACCCATCGATGCACAGTTGGAAATGAAGGAGCAGATTCCTTTAATACTTTCACCATTTTTGTATGAATCTCTGTTGCTGACACGTCAACCTTAAATGGGTTTTAAACAAAGAATTGATTGAAAAATCAAAATAGAATTTTTTGTGTATTTAAATGGAAGATGAAATATTAAAATAGCGTTTAAATTTTTATTCCTCTACTGCTTAATAGGTGTAGCTTTCAAAAATTTTTAACCAACCATTATTTTAAAAAAAGAACTTAAATTTAGAATTATTTCTTAATATATATTTATTAAATGATCGTGTAGGTAAATCGTGCGATGGCAATTAAATTTTCTAGGCTCAAGAAAAACTCTTTGACTGTATTGTTAAGCTTTCTAATTTATTTAAATTCTTTGTCAAGACATATGCCATAAAAAACATTACGTTTATTTAATTTTTATAATTTTGACAAGTAAAGTGACATTTTTCAAAACTGCTGTCAGTTTTGAAAGTCATTACTTTTCATAACTAGTTTTGAAAAGTAAAACTTTACGTAACTAGTTTTGAAAACTTCATTTCAAAACAAGTTACGAAAAATATAAAGCAAATATAAACAACTAAGAACTATTTTATACTAACTTTATTAAAGAAATATTTAAAAGCAGACATTTTTAAACAAAAAATTAAATAAGTATACTTAATGTTTAAGTCAGAAACTTACCTTTTAATTATATCTGTATTAAATAGAATTGTCATTAGAAAGCTGTCAATGCAAAATAATCACTAGCACCAGATGTATTGTTTTTAATTATTATTAGATAATTATGATTTTTTTTAATTATGGAATTTCGTCAAAATTATAAAAAATCTTGTACGGAACTCGTTATAAAACGCCATTTTGTTTAACTCGTGTTCATTTGCAGCACTCGCTACGCTCTTGCTGCAACATCACACTCGTTAAACAAAATTGGACTTTTCATAACTCGTTACGTAAATAACTATTTCCTATTTCGTTTGAAATTACTAAACGTGAGATTGTTACGGAAACCATTGAACACACACTACAAACATAAGATTAAACACATGAATTTAAAAAACAGGATCGTATAGTTATATATTATTGAAAAGAGAAAGACCAGCTTTTATTTTTCCTTACCCTGAAAGGCAAATACATACAAAGTTGAATTAATCTTTTTATCAGTGTTTATTTTTTCTTATTAATGTAAGATCATTTGCTTGTTCCTGTTCGGTTTTTATTTGGAATAAATACAATATTAAAAAAATATACCAGGCTTGTTCAATTGAAACACCTTTTTTGTTCAGAAAAAATATATTGGCAAATCAAATGATCACCACTATAATTAAGGCACATTGTTTATCATTCAATGTATAACCTGCTTAAAGAATTGTTGTGGCTCCTACTTGAAGAATTCTTTTACGGCATTTTGTATTTCTTCGACCCTCTGTAACCGATTACCTTTTTAACGCGTTTTTTAGTTGTCCAAAAATGTGAAAATCGCAAGGCGATAAATCAGGACTGCTGTGGATAATATCCTCCATTACTTTTGTTTTCTTTTAATTATTATTTGATGGAGCTTATTCAAAGTTTCATTATAAAAGTTTTTGTTGATATGCACTTTAGGTTCTGTAAACTCTATGAGGGTTCTTAATGGTAAAAAAATATTAAGATGATCTTATCTGCAGAAGGTGACTGAGAATTTGCGTATTTTCAATGCATCGACGACAGCTTATTGGATTATTCAAAATAATTATATTAACGTTCATCACAAGCAATTTACATAGCCTAATCTTGAATACTCCTCACATGTATGGAGATCGGCGGCTCCGTCAGAGTTCTTAATGCAATACAGAAAAGATCACTTCCACTAATAAACGACACCAATATAACCAAAAACCAACCCCCATTGTCCCACCGAAAAGCCGTGTCTGATCTTTTCCTGTTTTACCGATACTTAAACGGATTTTGCTCAGAAGAACCCCGCTCTACAGTGCCATCACTTGCCAGACCAGAAAGAGCAACGCGACGTACCCTTATATTGTTCAGTGCCAGACATCGAGAACGGATCAATTCGATCGTTCCTTCATCCCCATGGTCTCCAGATTATGGAACTCCTTACCTTCCCAAGTCTTCCCCAATCGTCCTAACTTGCAGTCCTTTAAATCCCAAATTAATAAATTGCCTCTTCTGCTCCAATAGATGTTGTCGGTTTATTTGTATTTAGATCTATACCTACGAGGACATCCTTAAATAGAAAAACTATTTTGTCTGTATTCTGTTAGTTGTTGCAAAAAAGCTGATTCGCTAGCTTCTTTGGCCATTTGATAAAAGGCGAGAAACTCATTGTACACAAATTTTGCTGTAACCCAGCTGTGTATGATACTATATACAGATCATATACTCACACCAACATTCTCAGAAATGACTCTGATTAAAATTCGACGATTTTCTCTAATGAGGCCTTCCTGAAATGACACATTCCGGTCAGTTAATACAGTACTACATGCACCTGGTAAGCTTAAAAATACTGACTTTAAAATATTGCTGGCACCAACTTTACGGGTCTACAAGCCTAAGACTGCTGCAGAGGTCCGTATGCGCCGACAGCTAGCAAGCCACAGTTGTTATAGTGTTTCCTTCTCTTGAGAATGAAGCACCTTTCGCTTCTCTAATAATTCAGTAGCCGTCATTTGCTTTAAAATGGTTTGATATTTCACAAGAAAAACGTTAAGTACAGTACAGCACCGAATTGTAGTGAAATTTTACATAAAAAACTGCTACTAAAATATATAATTTAGCGAACTTCAGCATTCCAGTGTTAGTCCAGTCGCTAGATCTTGAGCTGTGCGATTTCTATCTGTCAGCGCGTAGAGCTGTAGGTTGCTGGTTGGAGTCATGCTGGAAGCGACATGGTTCCAGTCTCCTAACCGAATATAAATATAAGACAGAGCACAAAAAAATGACTTAGAGTTTGATGTTTCAATTGTCGGTTTGAGAAAGTCTCCCTCTCATTAAAGTCTTGCTATATGTACATAGTATGGAGGGTAGAGATAAGGAAAACCGTCTCAGTGTATCAAAAAGTATCCATTCAAACAGGGAAAATAATGGTGGCGCTGCGATAGCAAAGGATAAAATTTTAAGGAACGCGCTACACTCAGTTGGAGTAGATAGAAAAACAAGGACCAACGAACTGTCAATTTATCACTTACACGTGTTTTCACAGTAGTTTTTTGGTTATATTTACCAAATTATTTACAACTACGCAAGCAGTTGAGGTTCTGTATACTGGCATTACATTGACTACTTGACTAATGAAAAGATTTAATTTTTTGATTTAGCTTACTTTACTCACTATAAAACAACTGCATTCGTATCGTAGTTTTTCGTACGCCAGCGATATTTTAGTAGGTACTTGAAACTCTATTTTCAGCAAATGCTGGACACTTTTTTGAGTTCCTTTCTATATTGGACCTCTACCCTCCATAGTGCTTAGGGAGAAAGTGAGTGAGTGTCACATGTGGCATGAGTTAAATTAAACGACCAATAAAGGATATGATGGCTAGGCATTCATAGCTTAGTTGTTACAGTATCAGCGCCTAGAGCTGATGGTTGCGGGTTCGAGTCCCGCTGGATGCAATATTTTTTCAATTTTTCCTTAATGTTATTTAATATATTCTTGTTTGTATACTTTCTAAAAACATTCAAAAATTTTCAAAAAGGTATTATGTTATTTATACTTGCAGTTGTATTCATTTCTTAGTTGTGTCGATAGTTTTTTTTTTGATCTGGACATTTTTACTATGTATTAGACTTCATAGTTAACTGTTTTGCTTTCTTCTCTTTCTATTTATTTAATAATCTCGCTACAGTCTTTCAGCATCCCAAAATATACTTATGTTTCAATTGTAGTTGAGTTGAAAAAAAGAGAAAAGACGAACAATATCACAAAAATTGTAAATTGTAAAAAATCGAAAAAAAAAAAAGATAAAAAGAGGACAAAAGCGTAAAAAATACAAACAATAAAAAAACAAATCGACAAAAACAGTAATAAAATCATGGAAATCAATCGAAAAAACAAGAAAAATCAGTAAAAATTGTTTTGGGGTATGTTTTCCCATTCTGGATCAATGACCTATGCGACATTTCGTGAAATGTTTCGACAAGCTCATGAAAAATATATAATTTCAAAAAGACATTTAATTTACATGTTGATAGGTTCAATAAAGTAAGATTGAAATCTTAGAATAAGAATAAATGATGTGTAATTAAAATAACTCTCCAAAAACTTGCATAACACTTAATTAAAATTGATTCAATACAAAATGGTAATTATCTAATAGCAAACGCGTAACTAAAAGGTAACTAAACTTTAAGATATATCATAAGATAATTGACATCTAACGAATACTCAATTCGATAAACAAAATATAAATGAACAGTGTGAGAAAAAATTCTCGTAAATCGAAACTTCCGCTAACATACTAATGTTTTAATTACAGTCGAAAGAATTATATAATCTACAATAAAGGACGCTATTTAATTAAGAAATATTTAATTGTAAGTTTTTATTTTAATAGTCCAGACAATAAGAAGGCGATTGAATAAAATCACCTCAAATTTGAATTATTATCCTGCAATCAATCCATGCGAACCACAAATAACTCATTACTACTAAATTTGTTAAAAAATACAATGGAATAATATTGTTTTAATTATCTAAATGACGCCTATAAGTTCAAAATTTATCTACGGTATAATGAAATGGATATTATTTAATTATATTTATATAATGTCATAGTTTGAACTTTTCGAGTAATTAATGTTTTTTTTATACAACGATGGCCTACTCAATAAGCAAAACCCTCTTGTAGATTAAGTGTCTAAGTTAGAAAAATCATTATTTGTTTGTATTAAAAGAATTGGTCCTAAATATAAGTATGGGAAAGGTGATAAAGAAACCAGACCATCACTTAAGAGTAGATCTATATAAACTAGCTGACCCGGCGAACTTCGTCTCACCTAACAATCAATGATTTTTTTTCATTTTCCGTTTTCTTCTTCTAATTTTTCGATCTTTTTCCTTTTTTTTTTAAATGATTATAATATTTCTATTATTGTTTTTCTTGATTTTATCATATTTTTTCTCTATTTACAGGTTTTTACTTTTTTTCTTGTATTTTGTAATGTTTTGTCTCTTTTTTAGTTGTTTTATTATTTTTTGGCATTTTTTTTTTATTTACAATTTTTGTGATAGTGTTCGTTTTTTTTTATTTTTGTTTTCATTTTTCATTCATTATCTATTTTTTTAAATTTATTTAATTTTTTTGGTTTCTATAATTTTGTTAGTTTTTTATCTTATTTTGTTTTTTTAATTTTTTTCGTTTTTTCAATA
Organism: Altica lythri; assembly: GCA_964028335.1. Classification (NCBI taxonomy): domain Eukaryota; kingdom Metazoa; phylum Arthropoda; class Insecta; order Coleoptera; family Chrysomelidae; genus Altica; species Altica lythri. The sequence continues at coordinate 38,187,542 of OZ034808.1, read as the reverse complement.
TTTTTCGTTTTTTTTTCATTTTTTTGATACCTACTAGTTTTTTAATTTACTTGATTTTTATTTTTTTTTTACATTTTTGACATTTTGTTTACTATTTTCAATAAGCTAACTTATCAAAGGATATTTAATAATATATTAGGGTTTTACACGTTTTTTTTTATTTCCTACTATTTTTCGCATTTTTAAACTTATTTTAATGATTTTAGGTCTTTTTACAACATTTCTGAACAATTTTCGACATTTTTTCACCATTTTCAACAATTTTTGAAGCTCTCAAAATTTTTTTGCGATTTTCATCAACTTTTCACGATTGTCAACGTTTTTTCAAGATGTTCAACATAATTTTTAAGGATTTTTAACATTATATCACGACGATTCTCACAGTTTTTTTACGTTTTACAACAGTTTTTTTGGATTCTTAATCAATTGTCATTTTTTTTTAATTTTCGGCATTTTTTCTTATAATTTCTAATAATTTTTTAATATTGTCACGAATTTCTTACAATTATCCACGTTTTTCAAGATTTCTTTGTATATAAAGTTCACTATTTATAAAAATTTTTCAAAATTTTTAACATTTTTTTTACGATTTTCAACAACTTATTTGCACCCTTCTATTCTTCTATTCTAATCTATACTTATAATCTGTAGAGAGATCAATTCTGTACATAAAATATATTTCCAAAATAACTATCAGGGAGTGATTAGGGATCGATACTGATGCCAAAAATGCAATCAGTAAAATTTTTGTCTGTCTGTCCGTCTGTCTGTCTGTCTGTATAACCGCTATTACCCCCACCTCTTTAACGAGGTCGGGGGAGAAATTTTTATATAACAATCAACACGCCAAGCGAACAACGTCGCGTGTACAGCTAGTAAATCATAAAACACTTGTTCGATAAAAATTGAATTTCAATTTTTATAAAATTCGGTGGTAATTTAAAGATTTTTCCATACAAACTTTTAACCCCTATTTCACCCCTTCTGAGTTAAAATTTCTTCAAAAATCCCTTTTTATTGTTCACATTATGAAAATTAACATCTATCCAAATTTCACGTTTCTACCATCAGCGGTTACGGCTATGTGCGCGACTATACCTCAATCAGTGAGAACTTTTTCTTTTATATATAGAGATGCTAACTACGCCACCTTCCGGTGGCGACATAGTACTTAAGTAAGAATTGCTTGTTCAAATTTATGTGATATTAACTACGCCACCTTACGGTGGCGACATAGTGCTTAATTAAGTAAGAGTTGCTCGTTTAAAAATATAAGATATTAACTGCGTCTAGATGTCAAAGGTAATATGATTTTTTTAATCATGACAGACTAAAAAAATCTTGTTAAAAAAATTAAAGTTTTTAATTGACAACTAAAAAATAGGGGTTGATCGTAGAGGTGTGAAAATTTAGAGCTTTACGTGTTTTTGTATTCTGTATCATAAAAAAATTAAAACAAAAAAATTTGGCAGAAAAAAAAAATTGGGGTGGACGACCCTTAAAATTTAGTTAGGGGAATGAAAAATAGATTTTTTCCGATTCGCCACCCTATCCAATATGTATGCTAAGATTCACGAAAATCGGTTGAGCCGTTTCGGAGGAGTTCAATTACAAACACCGTGACACGAGAATTATATTAGATATATCTTAAGAATTAGGTTTTAAGTAAGTGTTGACAGAGAGTTCTGTGAATGAGATTCTTTTTCTCTTGCGGGTTAAATAAAATAAAGTGAAATTAAATGACTAATATTAATTCGTTTTAATATTCCAGCCCCAATAAATTCTAAAAAAATTAAATCCCAAAACTTTCAGTAAAAACTGAATTGAAATTGTCTTTATTGAAATAAATAAGGGCATAGTACGCCCATAGATAGATAGATAGATATTTTTGGGTTGGCTGTTAGCCTATATCACTGCGACCTTCGCAGATCTATTGTGAACACCCATTATCTGTGGAATAGGATTAGAGCACCTTGTCCAGCTCTGCCCTCTTAATGAGACTTAATAGCCTTGACAGTGGCTACTCCGCATAGCTTGGAGCAGCCGGTTTCTCCTCTCCCAGTACTAGATACCGCGTCCTTGCAAGGCCTTCACATTGGCATAGGACATGAAATGCAGTTTCCTCTTCCTCTTGGCAGTATCGACAATGACTTGGTTAACAATTTTTCTCAATTTTTTCTCGTTTTTAGCGTTCATTTCACAGTTCATCTTCTTAATCCTCTTCATGTCTTTTACATCTTTCATACTTCTCGATTGAGGTCTAGCTCTTCGTTTTTGTCCTGTTAATTTACTGGTTATGATCAATCACGTGATCCTTGATTGCACCATTCTCCAGACATTTTTATTAGTACGACTATGCTAGGATTCTGATATAGTTCTTCTTTATTTTTATCTGTTCTTCTTTGTCATTGCCTGTTTGTACACTTTCCACCAAATATGTTTCTTAGAACCTTTCTTTTCCAGATAAGTAGTCTTTCTTGTTCAGTATTTGCTATAGTCGATGTCTCTGAAGAGCAGTACGACTAATAAACGACACCAGTATCACAAAACAACCTAGCCCCATCATCCAACCGAAGAGCAGTGGCTGATCTTTCCTTGTTTTACCGATACATAAACGGATTTTGCTCAGAAGAACTCCGCTCAATAATGCCTCCACTTGCCAGACCAGCCAGAGCAACGCGACGTGCCAACTCCATGCACCCTTATACTGTTCAATGCCCGACATCGAGAACGAATCGATTCGATCGTTCCTTCATCCCCAGGGTCTCCAGATTGTGGAACTCCTTACCTTCCCACGTCTACCTCACTCGTTCTAACTTGCAGGCCTTTAAATGCCAAATTAATAAATTGTCTCTTCTGCCTCAATAGATGTTCTAGGTACATTTGTACATAGGTCTATAACTACGAGGACATCCTTAATAATAAAAAAATCAAATAAACACATTACTATAATACTAAATTATGAGATAATAATAATTATATTTGTTTCAGATATATTTTTTTCACTGGGAAATATTGCTAATTTTTGTGCCATATATAAATGCAGCTGTCATGGCACCTCCTTGGGCCAACCCCAAACTAAATCCATGTGCATCGCATCCTAGAGGATGGCAGCTTTTGTATTGGCCACCAGATGGGAAATGTTATAAAATTTTTCAGGTATGTAATTACACAGAATAGCATATACACACACAATATTTATGAGATTTTATTGCTATAGTGTTTATCCAAAATACTAGAATATTGTAGTGGCCACAGTAAAAGTTGTACGTTATGACCCTGCCAGTTTGCAAGAGAAAAAAAAACGTTTATATGGTTTGATCAACAACCCAGGTTTTACATAATTTCTTTTTGCTATGTACTAGCACCTTCTTCCGCTTTACTCCACATACTATACTCATCTATAACTATACTGGATCTCGAAAGTAGGGAGGAGTAAGCTGCTTTCCATCATCGTCTCAGGTCATCAACAAACCTATTGACTTAAAATAGGTGATGCTTTTTGAAACGTAGGCTACAGTCAACCAATTCTCGCTTTACATCGATTAAAGAGAGAGAGAGTAAAAACGTACCTATCACAAAATATGTGCTCCACTGTTTCTTCATTTTTTTCACATTCCTGATAAAATGGTGTCTCAGCTAATTTCATCATGAAGACATGTTGTCATTAGCAATAACCAGTTGAGATCTCCACAATTATGCCAAAATTCTGTCTGGTGAATGCTTTATATTTTATTGCTTGGTCCTCGCCGGGATAAGGATATACCAGTTGTTTCATCCCAGCATTTGATATAAAAATATAATGGGAGTGTTGTTTAATAAGGCCCGTAACTAAGAAAGGACCAATATATTTGTGGCCGGCAGCTCTCCTGCAATAGAGTTATCTATAGACCTTTGATCCAGCCCAAGATGATTCTGTTTCTCTAAACAGCTTCAGTTAGGTTTGGGTGTCATTCTAGTACAAGTCATGAGGTGGCCAAAAAGCTTATTGACTGAAAATGGTTGAGTATCTTTCTAACGTCGGTTGTAAATATGTAGAGTAAGCTGGTATTCCCCTAACATCTATTTCCGAGTTTAATAAAAGCGGATCAATCACAGAGTATGTGCTCCATTGTTCGTCCATTTGTTCAAATCCCTGTTAAATGGATGTCTCGACTAATTTCGTCATGAAGAGATGTTGTAGTTAGCAATAACCAATTATGCAAGAATCTGTCTGGTGAGGTTTTATATTTTTTTGCTGTGTCCTCGCCATAATAAGGATTAGCCAGTTAATTCAACCCTGATACAAGTGTTGTTAAGTAAGGTCCGTAACCAAAAGAGGCTTAACAAATTGGTGAGCGAGAGCTCTCTTTGCAAAAGTGTCTGCAATTCAGTTGTCATGGCTTTTTGATCCAGCCAAGATAATTGTGTTCATCTGATTAGGGTTTGCTGCTATTCTAGAACCAGTCCTGAGGTAATACCTGATCTACTTAAGGTTAGTAAATATGTATGTCCGTTCTGTTAGTGTTGTGCAGTTCTTTTGTAGCTATTAGTTCAGGCGGAACTACGTTCGTCTAGCTGTCCATACAATTTTTTTTTAGTTTCACTGCATATGTACAGGTAACAGTCACTTTGCAATTTTAGGTTGGATATCCATGTAATGATGGAATGGAATTAACACCATCACTCAGCAAATCTGGTAAAAACTTATCAGCTGAATGTCGATGTATTCCGCAAAGTGCTCAGTCAGCTACAGATGGAGCTTGCTATCCCTTATTTTCCAAAGGACCTTGTAATTCAGGATACTATTTTGGACCGGATACAGAGTATAAAAGTGAAAAGTTAGTAAATAATAATAATAGCATCATTCTTTTTACAATATGTTTTTTAATTGTTATATACTATAAAGACAATGTATGCAACAATATGGAAGTAGAGTAAAAATAGAGATACGGTAAGGTTTCTTACAAAGGTTAAATGATCTGGAGAGGAGATAAAAAAGAAACACTCAATCTTTGATTGAGTTTGAAAAATGTTTCTTTCAGATAATATAGCATTTATTTTAAAAACCAAAATAAGTACAAGACTCATTTAATGAACTACTGAGATCATTCTGATTACAACCACACTCTAAAACGGATCTCTCTTAGTTAGAATTATTTAAAATTATTTTTTGTCAGCCTTCTAACATCCTAACGAATACCAGGTTAAAATGGAGGTAGAATCAGTCTTGGGCTGTAATTTTTTAATGCAATTTATAGATAGAAATAAAAATTAAGAACCATTCAATTTCATGATTGTTACTCTAAAATAATCAGTTTTTTTTAATTTTCAGTTCAAAAAGACAATGGGGAACTTGCAAACAAATAAAACAATGTTCTTTGGATAATACAATACTTTTTTGGCCAAAAGATGGAAAATGTTATAAAAAATATAGTCGAGGACCATGCCCGAAAGGTCAACTACTAACTTTCGATGAAAATGGACAAATCCCTGTATGTAAATGCGATAGCAAAGAAATGCAGGATTATAGGTAAAATTACAATTATTAGTAAAGAATCTATAAAAAAACACAAATATTCTAATTTTTTTAAGGCACATTGACGCACTATGCTACCAACACTATACAAAAGGACCTTGTTTGGAAAAGGGGCATCTATATTTACCTGATAAAACCTGTGGCTGTTACAGTTATTTATCTAATTATCACAAAGAAAGCCAACAATGTTTCGAACTAGGTAAGTACAGGTACCTTTCTACCAGCAAAAAGTTATTCCTTTACATAGCAACAGTGACTCACAACAAATAGCTATTCGTTCTATTCATTTCAAATAGCAACAGGCAAGGCTTAAAATCGCATTCAGCTATAGCGCTATTCTTCTAAATATGTTGCAGCAGATCGGGATAAAACATGAATAAAGTTCTAAAAGATAATTCTACCTTTGCTCTTGGAAGATAGATTTTTAAAACCAAGCTTTTATTGTTAGGTTTGTGAGAGAAAACTTCATCTGGAATCTCTCGTTGCTCCCATTTTCAAGTAAACCAAACGCATCCCGCATAAATCTTCATCCTTTTTATTCAATTATTTTAACCCTTCAATAAATTCTGAAGTGTGAAAATGTTGCCTTAAAGCCATTTAGCGAAAAATAGCTCCAAAGTAATATTCTAAATCATTTTTTTAAAGAAATTATTTAGATTCCAATGTAAAATGGTGCACTCCACCTATTGGACCAAAACAACATTCCTGCGACAATTTTTCTTTAGCTTTTTTATTCAAACAAATGGCTTCTTCTATAATGAATTTTGAGTGTAGAAACGTTGCCTTAGGGTTTGTTATGTACAAGTACAAGTTTTCCTCATTATTTGTATTCAGTACTATTACTTTTTTTCCCATGAGTGTAAGAATGCTGTACCTATTTGACCAAAAGACATACCCAAAACAAATTTTCTTCATCCTTTTTATACTACTAAGTTACTTATCTCCAATAAATCCTCACGTGTAAAAATGTAGCACTGCGGTCATTTGGTTAAAAAATATTACGAAAGTTTTCTATAACTATCTCTATTATTGTTATCCAAGAGGTCATTTTCTCTGTGGTCTTCCACATTTCTCTTGGTGCTAAAGTGAATCCAGTTTAACATTGTGTTTAATTTCCTTTTCACTATCATCCATATCTATTTTGTATTTATCATTTTTCATTCATTCTTCTCATATTTCTCTTTGTAATACGTTTTAGTATAACATTTTGCAAGGTGTTTTTAAATGAAGAACTTAGTGAACCTGTTGAATTGATGATCAGACATTCTCTAGATAGATATTGTGTTTGAAATTTGTGGAAAAATAGAGAGGATCGTGGATAAGCATATTAGGAGAAAAATACCCAATAAAACTACATACAGAAAACGTGAGGCTAAGAGTAATGTGGAAAGAGAAGATGATGTGTAGAAGGTTGCAGAAAGATATTAGCAATATGAAACAAAGATATGGTGGAAAGAAGGATAAGACAAACTGTTGAACAGATGCAAACTTTACAAAAAAAACAAGCTTTAGAAGGCTACCAGAGAAGATGGAGTTGTGTAAAAGATATCAAGAAGAAACTGTCCAGAGAAACATGATAAGATATACAAGGAGAGAGGCTGAGAAAAAGAAGAGCTAACAAAATGTAAAACAAAGAGAAGCGTTGAAAGAAATTAAATGAAATAAAGGATTTTTGAAGGAAGAAACAGAAACGATTTTCAAACAAACTTTTTTTAACGATCAACTCTTACATTGAACACGCGTCTCTTGGATAGTTGTTTTCATAAGTGGGATAACTAAATGGTTAGATGACTCAACAAAACATTTTTTAGGAATTTGTTGTTGAAAACCTAAATTAAAATTGGAGAGTTTTTTGGGTAAAAGTCCTTGCGGAAGATCTGTATATTTGAAGACCCACTAGTTAACAGTACTTAGTTATATAGTAAAAAGCAAATCTAAACTATTTTATTTTCCAGGAACCATTGGACCTTGTGCACCAGGTCAACATTTTAACCTCCAAACCTCTAACGACATTCACGCCACCTGCAGTTGCAAATCTAATTATGTTCAATACCTCAACTCAACTGCCTGTTATCGCCTCTATACAAAAGGTCCTTGTTCCAAAGGCCAAATTCTTTTAGATTCCACCACTTGTATCCGACAACCATGTGAACGAGGTAGTCTTTATTTTCCAGATGAAAACGTTTGCTATCGTATAGGATCACGTGGTCCGTGTTCCACTGGTCGCGTAGTAGCTTTCGATTTCGAAACACGACCCTCGGTGGATGGAATCAGTTACAATGGAGTGTGCGTTTGCGCTAAGAAAGACTGTGAACCTGTTCGTGAGTACTGCGATCGTTCCAAAGGTTTAGTTCGTTATAAAGGCGAGTGCCATAAAATGTATACTCAAGGACCGTGTTCTAGGGGTTCTTGGTTAGTTCCTAAGAGAAATGGGAGGGAAGAGGTATTCGGCGAAGGGAGAAAAGAAAGAGTGGGAATATGTGATTGTATACCGGGGTATACGAGAAAATTTAGAACAGTTGGTAATGAAACTATGACTATATGTGCTTCACCAGCGGTAGTTTTGGCAGAGTATTTAAATGGAAATCGGACTGAAGTTCAAGTTATTAATGTTAACATGGAAAAGTAGACTGCATGTGTTCAGATATGTGATTGTTTTAGTAAAATATTAAGTGAGATTATGAAGTACTTTATTTCCTACTAGTAAAAGTTTTGCTATTTGTAAAAATGGATTAATTTTAAAAGTGAAATTTTTTAGATAAATTAAAAATAATAAAGAAAAAACTTTGAAGTTTTTTATTGGAACGAAGTTCCCTTTCGCGCGTTACGAACAGTTACGACTGACGCTAGGAGCTAGCCAAAAAAAATTCATACCAAAAGTTGTCACGACACTATGACACGACACACGCATGTTTCTCTCTCTCACAGACCAAAAAATAAATAACTCTCTCTCCCTCTCTTTCATAGATAGATATATTACAATTAAAAAGACACTATTTTAAATTAAAAGAAAATACTGTAGAAAAAATAATAATTAACTATAATAGTATTACATTTTATTTCATCCTGTTTTTATAAATTAATAAATTCATAAACATTTTAAAAATAGTTCGTAACTTGACTATTTAGGTACCTACGTCAAATTACCTTAACTGTCAGTTACTGTCAAATATTTTAATTTTAAAATTTTGTATTGAATTGTTAATTCCTGTTTTAAATTATAAAAAGTAATTCTAAAAAGATGTGTTATCTAAAGCTCTGGTATTGTATAAATGGACACTTTTGTTAAAAGAAACGAACTGTTAGGTAAGTAGAGATTTTATACAGACAATAATAAATGCTTATGTATGTATAAAGACTCTGTTGTGTTTACAAATTACTAATTCCTTCACTAATTAATCGAAAGGAACTTCGTTCCATCCGGGTGTCCCTTGACACCTCACACCTTTTTTTATTTATCTCCTTCGTATTTTGTGCTATTTGAATAATGTTATTTATTTTACTGCTCATTTAATATTTCAATTTTAAACTTCAATATTGAAATTTCATAAAATAATTTTTACTTTCTAGTTTGTAACGATCTATCTGATCGTTTTGAGAAAGAATAATTTCACCAGAGTATTATTACCATGCCTATATCGATGAGAATTACTTAGTTTAATAGTTTACTTTAAAAAAATGTGGCGTGAGCGGTGTTACAGTAAAATTATCGACTCTTTCTGGTTGTGATTTGTAATTCTCTGCCCAGTAAGAGTAAGTACGCCAAATAATCTCGTTTTTTTTTGTTGAACCTTTTCGAAATACAAGTAAGTCGATTTTAATAATGTTTCCTTTGATAAAATGAAAAAATCTTATTTGGATAGAATCTGATTCTATTTCGTTGTAAATTCGTTAAGGGATTAATTTTTGATTACTTATTTCTATTAAGGGTGCATCTAAATTTATTTGAAGAGGTTGTAACGAGTTACCAAACTACATATATCTAGATTGGATAAGTTGCAGCCATTTTGTCGAGGAAAAGAAACAGAATCTTAATCCCGAATTTCGCCTGGACTTTAGAAAATTAAAAGAAAAACAATCCCTATACAATAGTTACCGATACATAAGAGTCAATTCAAGACTCCCATTAATAAGATAAGAGAATAATTAACTCTTATAATTAATATTCTTTGATATAATATTCAGTTTACAATATTTTTATTTATTTAACTAGGTGTACCCACGACGTCGTTTGCGTGGCGTGTTAATTGTTGTATAAAAAGAGGTGGAAGAGAAATATTTATACACCAGATGTTAAGTTAAAGGAAGACAAATACATATGTGAAAACCGCATTTGAATCCGATCAGTAGTTTTCATGTGATGCGCGCACAAACATATAGACAGACAGACGTACAAAAAAAATAATAACCACATTTTTGGGTTCTATATCGACGTACCCGCGACGTCGTTCGCATGATTTATAGATTGTTGTATAAAAATTTCTCCCCCCCACACCGTAAAAGAGGTAGGGGAGAAATATTTATACACCAGATGTTAAGTTAAAAGAAGACAAATACATATATGAAAACCGCATTCGAATCGGATCAGTAGTTTTCATGTAAGGCGCGCACAAACATATAAATAGACAGACAGACGTACAACAAAAAATCTAACCACATTTTTGGGTTCTATATCGATGTAACCGCGACGTCATTCGTGTGACGAATAGATTGTTGTATAAAAATTTCTCCCCCCACACCGTAAAAGTGTTTTTTCCAACATTTCCCTTCACTGCTCTGCTTCTATTGATTGTAGCGTGATGTAAAGTAGCTTATAACTAGCTCAGGAGTATGAAAAATAATTGTACCAAGTTTCGTTAAAATCGGTCAAGTAGTTTTTGTTTCTATAACGGTTATACAGACAGACGGACAGACAAACAAAAATTTTACTGATTTCATTTTTGGCATCAGTATCGATCCCTGATAGTCATTTTTAAAATATATTTCATGTACAGAATTGACCTCTCTACAGATTTATTATAAGTATAGATTAGTTGTATTTTTTGAAATAATTAAATTTGTAATAAATGATTTAAACCAGGTGTTTGAGTATACTTTGTGGAGTTTGTATTTTGACGCCCTTAATTACATGTTTGGGGGATACTGGTAATACTCTTAAAAAATAACACACAGGGAAATAACGTCCTTTAGGACGTTTTAACGTTACAAGTCCAAATAGTAACTTCACACCCACTAGGAAAAATATTTGAATTCGTTTTTTTTGCACAATCTTAATGAAAAGAGACTTCTGTTAACAAAAAAATGTTACCAGTTAGAAGAGCGGGTCTGAAATTTTGCGATTTAAGTTTTGAAAAACTGCATTATTTGCAATTTTTAACCCCCAAAAACTATATGAAAAACTCAAACATCCATAAACAAAATCCTGAAGTATGTGTATACCTGGATTTGCATTCGCATGTTACTGACGTCATTGTGACGTAATGCAAGTGGGGTGCCGCTTCAACCAATGAGAACGCCACTGATCGAACACTGGATAACATAATGAACTACGCTAACGCCGCTTGCGATTTGTCTTAAAAGTATCTCTTTCTATTGCGCGTTAGTAAGACAAAGATAGTAAGTCTTTCTAAGTTTAACCTGGCAACTACGCTTCATTCAAACCCCGCATTCGTTCCACTTGCATATACTTCACAATAACGTCAGTGACATGCGATTGCATATCCTGGTATAGTAAATTTATGATAAACCTAGAACATTCTCATTTATCAGTGGCTCCACACGCGGTCGCTCCTATTCATACTCGCGGTTGCTCTTATTCAACATCTGTCTCGCACTCACGCAAAGTATACGTACGTTGCTCTCGCTCATATTTTAATATTTTTTTTATTACGGCTTAAATATATAAATTAAAATGTTTTTATTTTATAGTAAGGGTTAGAAGGTAGACTAAAATAATTGTGGTCGTATATGTAAAAAATAATTTTATCCTTTTTTAAACAAAAGGGAATTTAAATCTGTAGAAATCCTTATTCTAAATAAATGAAAGTTTTTACTTAGAATTTATCTGAGCACATTAAATATGCATTCTAAAAAAAAATTAAGTACTTACCGTACTTTTCGGCATAAGTCCTTAATTTCTGTCTCTAAGGATCCAATTTTATTCTTCTTTTCTCGCAGTTCCGTCTCCAGTTTGTCGATTTTTTCAGTTTTATCGTCAACAACATTCTAGAAGAATAAATTTATATAAATACTACTTATTTATAAATAAGAGATAACATTGGTTTGCAATTAGAGGTGAAAATGTCACTACTATCACGGCGTTTACACTTTCGTTACTGAAAGTAATATATCGTTCGTGATTTTAGTCAAATCTTCAGTCAGCGATTATGCCTTAAGCTCGCGGATGGATAACATATACCTTGTACTGACGAGACCCAATAGGTCGAAACCGGTCTACAAGTTATGTTGTCCCTTCCAACTGCAAACTAAAATGGTTGGTTTAAATTATCTGTTAGATATGCCAAGCCCATTTGACTTTGAAGTGTCATTCAATATCCGTCGGGGCACATAGCCGGGAAGTAGTTGTTTCTTCTTAGTTAAATGGTCAATGTTTTTGAAAATATTTTTCAAAACTAGTAAAGCGATAGAATAACTAATATTCTGCATTTTGCAACATTTGTTCATTGTTTTATATTCATTATTTGACTTTCGTTATAAAGTAAATATGAAGGATATCTGAAATCTTTGTCTAATATCAACTTTAGAAATCTCCTTTGAAGAACTTCCAGACTATTGATATGACTTTATAAATAAATAAATAAATAAATAAATAAATAAACATGCCTTTATTAGAATACATTGAAATACATATGTTATAATAAAAAAGAATTTAAACAACTTTAATTCATATGATATAATAAATGAAAGAATTTAAATAAATGTAGGTCCGGCGCAGTCTAGCTTGGAGCTACTCTACTGAACCAAACTTACATATTATTTTATAATGTTAAAAAATTTACTAAGTATCAAGAATTTTCTAAGCGTTCTATAGGCTTTCATTTACTAGGTTCCTGCTAACTTTTTTATTAATTAACTAATTAAAATTTGGTTTTCACCAAAATATAGAGAAAAAAATCTAGTATTGTGGATGCTAAAAATATATATTTTTTATTCAATTTACATATTTTTTATTTGATATTTAAGTGCAAGTTTTTAAAAATTTTAAGTTTCCACATTTCTAGATAACATTTTAAAATTTTTAATCAAAAATTTTTTTTTTTAATCTGCTGTAACTAACATTTAAAAGGGATTTAAGAAAAATGCATTAAGTGCTTTATTATGTGCTGCCGCCAGTAGTAATCCGTTCGAACTATTAGAGTTGCATCTAAAGGGTTAAGAGGCGTCGGGCCGGCTTTGCTTAAAAAGTGGAAGGGCGATGCAACTCCGATCCTTTTTACAGCGAAAGAACGCTCTTAAATGAATAACTATAATTTTTTTATCAATTTAGTGCGAATAAGACATTTTTAAGAATTATTATATTTTTTATTTTGTAGATCCTGTAGGTACTTTTTATAATATTTGAGGTATGGTTAGTTTAGATGGATTCCGAATGTTTATGTTATGAATTTTATTACGACTTATAAGACGGTCAAGAATTGATAGTGGAGCAGTAGAGGGGTTATTAATATTTTTTATTAAAAACGAAGCGAAATGAAGGTTTCTTCGGTTTTCCATATTAAACCAGTTAATATTTTTATAAAAAGAGGATACATGATCAAATTTTTTTAAACCATATATAAAACGAATGCATGCGTTTTGTACTTTCTGAATTCTGCTCTTGCTCTCTTGGTCGAGACAAAATCCGTAAATATAGTCACAGTAGTTAAAATTTGATAAAACTAAACATTCTGCTAATTTTTTTTTCAAACTACGACCAAGAATATGTCTATTGTTATATAACATTTTAAGTGAGCAAACGGTTTTTTGAAAATTTTTCGTTAAATGTTCTTTAAATCTCAAAGAAGTATCCAAAGTCAAGCCCAAGTTTTTTGCTGTGTCAACGAAGGATAACGTAGTTTCATTAATTTTTATTTTTAATGAACTTTTTAAGACAGTTGAGTTATTTTTGTTTCCAAAAATCATAAGGCAACTCTTTGCTGGGTTAAGGTTTAAATTATGTTGTTTACAGTTATCAAACAAAGTTTTTAGGTCACTGTTTACACATAGTTCGCATTCTTTTAGATCTTCAAGGTTAAAACCAAAGTATATTTGAGTATCATCTGCAAAAGCTTGAATTTTACAATATTTAACTGAATTTAAGATATCAGCAGTGTAAATAAGAAACAGCAAGGGTCCCAGGATTGATCCTTGTGGGACACCAGATGCGACCTTTGAACTGTCAGAATATCGATTATCAGAAAAAACACTCAAGTACCTATTAGTTACAAAACTTTTAAGTAAACAAGTAGCATCTGAATTAAAACCATAATAACTTAATTTTGAAAGAAGAAGCTCATGGCTAATGGTATCGAAAGCCTTTGAAAAATCAAGCAGGACGAGAACAGTATTCATTTTTTTATCGCAAGCTTTTAGTATATCATCCAATACATTAATTAAAGCAACAGATGTACTATAGCCTTTTCGAAAGCCACATTGTGCGGTCGGAATAATTTTATTTTCAACACAATAGCTGTTAATTTGTTCGTACATAACTATTTCTAGAATTTTTGATAAGGCTGGCAAAATACTTATTATTCTTAAATCATTAAAACTAGCAGGGTTTGAAACTTTAGCTAGCGGTTTACCTATGGAAATGTTCCATTGATCCGGAAAAAAGCTTTTTTCAATGACGCAATTAATGATATGAGTAATATATTTATCCAGGTAAGGACTACAATATTTCAACATTGATGGAGAAACCTGATCTATACCTGTTGCATTTGTTTTAATACTATTAATAATTTTGTTAATGTCAGAAATATTAACCAATTTAAAGGAAAACTGCAAATTAGCTTTGTATGTGTTATTTTTATAATAAGTTATTTTTTCTTTACAACTTTGAGTGTTTTGAGAAAGATTGGAAAAAAATTGTTAATTTTTTCGGGATCCGAGAGATTTTTTGGTATGGAGTAATTATTTTTTTTTTACAAACGTTAAGACTTTTAACAGTATTCCATATTTTCTTTTGATTCTTTTCAGAGCACACCTGATCGAGATATTCTTTTTTTGCCCTTCTTACTTGACTTAATGTAAAGTTACGTAGATGTTTGTAAATATCCCAGTCACTTTGTTGTTTTGTTTTTTTGAATTTTTGCAATGCGATGTCTCTTTTCCATACTGCAGATGACTTTCCACCAGAGTGTGATATAGAGTTTTAAGATGTTCCAATGCTAAATTATTTTTGAAATTCCTAAATTTACACAATATTATTTGTAGTTTTTTTATGGTATAAATGGCTATCTATATAGACGCCGAGATATTTTATTTCTTTTTCGGCGTGTAGCGTATAGTTATTTCCGTCAATGGATAAGTTGAGTTGGGTGAATTATGGAAGTCTCGTTGAATTGCAACTAAATGGTAAGTATTTTGATTTTTCTACATTGACTGTTAAAAGTTTGTGGTCCATCCAGTTTTTATTTTTAAAAAATCATTCTCTACATCAGATTTTAGTAAGTCCCAGTTCTCGCTCTCGTACAAAATTGCTGCATCGTCCGCAAACCCAATTTTTTCGCCGCAGCTATTTAGTGAAAATAGGTTGTTAATATAGATGTTAAATAGGTCCAACCCTATTTAACATCTAATACGATTCCTTGTGGTATCCCACATTGTACTAGTTGTTCTGTACTTTGTTCACCATTTTCTCTTACCATCTGATATCTATTTGTTAAACAACTTTTAAACAAGTCCAAGCAATGACCTCTAATTCCAATATTCTCAAGACTCTGTAGTAGTAAAGCTTTGCTTAAGTCTATAAAGACACATAAACAAGGTTTACCGTTTTCTAGCGAAGTATGAATTTTGTTTGTGAGATATAAAATTGCATCCTGGGTGAAGGTTTTTTTCTCTAAATCCAAATTGCTTATCAGAAAAAATGTTGTTCTTTTTTAAATACGAGTTAAGTCTCTTTTGTATTAGTTTCTCGTAAACTTTCGATAAATGAGTGAGCGAAATGGGCCTATAATTGCTGACTAATGATTTATCGCCTTTTTTAAAAATAGGTATTACAATTGTTTTTTTAAATTCGGATGGATATATTCCATGGATGAGACATAGGTTTAAGGTATAAGTTAATGGTCCAAAGATTTCATTTGATATTTTTTTTAAAACAATAGCTTTTGCTATGAAAAAGCAAGATCTGGTCTCGCTTCCCTGGATTCGACTAATAGACGCGACTCAGATTGAACTGTATAATATTACTTTAAATATTCAAAAAATTTCATTCAGAGATCTCTGATTGTTTCTGATATATCAAATTTTGAAAAAGCTCGAATGGTTTTACTTCTGCATATCTCGGTTGTTTTGCAATATTTCTAAAAAATCTACAGAAACCTTCATCCCGATATCTCTTTTGGCTTTCATCGAATTTTAGATAAAAAACATTACTTACTTTTACTAAAACTGTTATATCTTGTTATATATAAGAGCGAATTGAATTATGTATATTATTGATAAACGATTTTTTATTATTAACAATAAAATTGATATAAAATTCAACAACACATATCTAGCTACATAAAATACATTTAAACGAGAATCAAGCACACATACCAACAGTTCATCCTTTTCTTTGTCAATTTTAGTTAATTGACTCTTCATGACATCTATATCTCCTTGTAATCGTGATATTTCTCTCTCGTAGCAATTTGTTTCTCTACTATTAGAATTCAATCTAGATTTTATATTCTGGGTTTCCCCTTCAGCTTTCAGTAACTGCGTTTGAGCCTCAGATAGAGCCCTATTAGCCTGATCATGAAGGATCCTAAAAAAATCATAATAATCATTGAAGTTAGGTAAAAAAATATATACAAGGCCATTTAATCAGTTGATGTCGTAGCGCAACGTTAGTGATCTCGTTCGAGAGGCCAGACTATAAAGATTTGTCCCAACGCAGTTCAGTCGCCTTTGTGCGTTGGAACAGTACGGAGCGTGCTTTTGCCATTGAGGATGTTCTATGATTGCAACCCAGCCTTTCGAAATCCCGGTAACTTCCGCACCAAAAATAAATTGTTACGTGAATCACTACATTCAGACAAACTTCATGTATGACAAGACGAAGAACTGTAGTCCCTAGGCCCATTAGATCAACTAAAAACATTCAGACAATGAGGAGCTTCAACGTTCCGATAGCCTCGAAGTTCAGCGCGCAAATATGTACACCTTTGGACTTTCCGATCGTTCTGTTAAGAGAATTCTTCGTGATGATCTTCACTTCCATTCGTAGAAGATGTGAATTGTATAGAAACTTTCTAAACGTGACTTCAATTCTCGATAAGCGCGTGTACAGTTCTTTTCGAAGTCGGGTGCTATTGTTTTTTTAGTGCTGAAACCCATTTTCATTTATATGAAACAAACAAAACCTGTGGTACAGGGCTGACAACAATTCTCGAGAATTGCCTCGAAGGTCTTTGCATTCATCACAAGTCACAGTGTGGTGTACACTTTTCCCAGCTTGAATTAGTGGTCACTGGTTCTGTGAGGAAAATGAAGTCATAGTAAGAGTGAATTCGGACCGGTATGTAAACATGTTACAGGATTTATTCCATGAATTGGACTTTAGTTCTAACAAGACGGTGCAACGGCACACACTTAAAGAGTATCGATGGCTGTTTTGAGGGAACAGTTCCCAGAGCGTCTTGTTTCAGTTATGAGGGACTGTCCTACTCTCACGATTTGACCCCTTATAACTTTTATGTTTTTTTTTTTTGTAATCCATGTGTATCGTCCAAGATTTGAAGACAAACATCAAAGAAGAAGTTAACACAACCCCTTCTATGCTGGCAAGAGTCATGAATAACTCCAGAATCGGTTTACTCAGTTTAAGGTCAATGAGGGAAGTCACCAATCGGATTTGATCTTCAAAACTATGTTAAATAAAACAGCGGATCTACCATCCAATAATGAAAGCATCACTGGTACGTTTGAAGATGATGCTGTCATCCTTGCAACTGACGAAAATCCAATTATTGGCCAGGAGGACGTTAGGTGCTGCCCTATTTTTCATGCTTTTCCTATGTTAAATCAAACGGAGAAATTTAGTAAGTGGCGGCCATTAGCGTAAAATCACGCGGTTCCCATAAGATTTAGCCGTAAAAGTGGTAATCAGCGCCAGCCCTCCCCACCATATACTACGCACCCTGCCAATAGCATCTAACATTCTACAAGTACAACTGAATGAAATCGAGAAGTGGTCAAACAAGTGGAGAATTACAATAAATGAAACAAAATCAGTCCAAGTGACTTTTACCTTGAGAAGAGACCAGTGTCCTCCAGTTACACTTAACAATATTTATCTTCCCCAATCCTCTAGCACCAAATACCTAGGAATACATCTTGACTCAAAACTCAACTGGAAAGAACATATTCTTAAGAAGCGGAAACAAATTAACCTAGAATGAAAGATCTAAACTGGCTAGTCGGTAGGAAATCGAAACTGACCCTATAAAATAAAATCCTTGTCTACAAAGCTATCACAAAACCTATCTGGACTTATGGAATCCAACTCTGGGGATGTGCGAGTAAGTCAAATATAGCCATAATTCAAAGAAGCCAATCGAAAATACTGCGAACTATAACTAATGCACCCTGGTATGTGTCAAACCTAAGACTTCATGAAGACCTAAGAATCCCGTTCGTACAGGATGTGATCACTAAATATAGCACAAAGCACCATAAAGGACTGGAATCACATAGTAACCCCTTACTCCAACTTCTAATAGAATATCAAGCCAATAGAAGACTCAAAAGGAACTGGCCAGCTGACCTGAGAAACGGTTGAAGTGGTCTTGTCACTGGAAAAGACCTCACCCCGCCAATAGGAGCCCCTTGCTCCGCAGTTAGCAAATTAGCTTATAGAACCTCATTTGTGTTTTGATTGCTAAAAAATGAGACATAAAAAAAATAAAACAATACACTTGCGCTTACATTAAAGACAAATTAAAATTTTCTGATTCATGCAATGCGTTTTATTAAGTTTTAAAAACAGAAAGTTTTGCTGCTACACCCTGAAGATTCTGACAAATATTGTATGTTTGTAACTAATAAATCTTTTTTTAGACGGTTTTATATCAGTAAACTTACTTTAGCTGTTCATAATTGGCTTTCATAGCGTTTGCATCTTTTTGAGCAATTGATAATTTTTCTTTTAAAATTCTACATTCATCTTCTAAGTGAGATACATTAGATCTACTGGTCCCTTGACTAATAACTAAATCTCTTCGTTCATTTTCTAATCTAGTGATATGCTCCTCCATATCTTGGAAGGCTTTTTTCATTCTATCTTCATTAAAAACAGAATTCTCAGTCATGGTCTAAAAAAAATTCAAAATAAGTTAAATTATCTAAATTGAAGAATAAATAAATGTCTCTTCCGTTGCAATAATACAAATTTTTTTAAACGTAATAGAAAGAAGAAATAGAATGAGATAAATTGGACACATACATTGTAGGACTTAAAATAATTTCTAATATGAAAAAAACTTGGTAGTCGTGGATTTCACCGCTTTTAATTTTTTTATATTCAATACTAGCGGACCCGGCAAACTTCGCACCGCCTAACACTAATGTTTTTTCCAATTTTTTTTTTTATTTTTACGATAAATTTTTTGTATTTTTTATCATATTTTCTCGTTAGTTACCAGTTTTTACTATTATTTATAGTACTTTGTAATTTATCGGTAAGGTATATTATATATTAACTGCGCCACCTGACGGTGGCGTCATAGTTCTTAGGTAAGTAAGTTTTGCTCTTTTAAATATATCAGATATCAACTGCGCCACCTTACGGTGGCGTCATAGTACTTAGTTATGTAAGAATTACAGGTGTAAATTTATAACATCTCAACTGCGCCATCTTAGGGTAGTATCATAATGATTAATTTCGTTATAAACGCGTCCGATCGCTGCAAAATTCAAAGTGCTATAAGGAAAATCGCGGCCTCCGATGCGCTATTTATTGGCACGTTACCGCCGGCCGCCCCGGCCGGCCAGTACCTACCACCTTAAGCGCTAGGTCCCGCATTTTTAAATCTGTAATATCTTCGAAAATATTCATTTAATTTTTGTGCTGTAAAGGACCATATAGATCTACAAAAAATCAACAATGTATTTAAGCTATTTAATTGGATAAGGATTAATGCTGTATTGGTTAAAATCGCTTCGAAAATTAGTCATTATTTGTCGTAAAAAGTAAATGACAAAAAAATGTTATTGTGGGATATCCATAAGAGATAGACACATACCATCGCGGAGTTTTCTGTAGACCTTTTCAATGTGTACAAATAATTAGTACATTATTTTGATAAATCTCGTAGGGTTCAGCCTGCGTTTACAATGTAAGCGGAAAAAAATTGATAATTAACGACGTCACATTAGAAACCTCAAAAATAACAGTATTTCTCCACTATTTAATGGATGTTATTATACATATAAACCTTCCTCTTGAATCACTCTGCGACTGTCAACCAGGAAGCAACTTCTGAAGATGCCAACCGCTCGTGTTGGCGAAACGTCAAGTCAGCAAGACAATCGACGCCGGCCTAATAGCCCAAAAACCATTGATACAATAGACAATGGCCGCGAAAGCCTCTCACAGTTTATTTGTCGCCTCTATGGGGAGGAGATAGCAGCGTTGCACCGGCAACTGGAACAAGGAAGGAAGAAAAAAGCACAGTTATTAGCCTCCTTGGCTTTTCTATCTCGTTGTAGGGAAGAGGATGTCATACCAAAGTTCTTGAAAGCGAAACAGGTAATAAGATCGGCTCAAGCTCGAAGAATTTATAACCGAACGGAAAAAGCTCTGCTCAGAGAGAGGATACAAACCACCAGAAGAAATTTAGCAGAGGTCGATACTAAACTATTAGGAATCTTTTATCAGCTAAGCAACAGACTTCACCGAACAGACTGGGATAAAATTAATGCATTATCATATAGAAGCATGGAGAATGAACTGCAAAGAAACACCGACCGCCAAAAAGACAAATTTGAAAGATTAACGAGAAACATTGGATCAAAGCAAACGCTAGACACTCAGAGAACAGTGATTAATGTTAGCAATCGGAACTTGTCTCCAGATGAGGTCTCCGTACTTGCTAAGGGCGGCAACTTTGCTATAACGCCAAAAGATGTGCCAAAGGAAGACATTATCGCAAATCTAGAATCCGCACTAAGATGTCTGCCCGAAGAAACAGCTCAGGAATTACGCACCGAATCAGCAAGAATTTTACAAAAGGCCAAACCACCCAAAAGTAACCTAAAGCCTATAGAGTTAAGAGCAATTCAAGATCTAAATAAGGATGAGAGTATACTGGTGTTAGCAGCGGACAAGGGAAATGCGACTGTCGTAATAAATACTGCAGATTATAAGGAAAAGATTAATGATTTACTAGATCCTAGCAGTTACAAGGAGTTACGCAATGATCCAACACAACGCGTAATTAGAACAACAAAGACCTTAGTGAAGAAGTCAAGTCTAGAAGAACAGACAAAGAAATTAATTTGTAAAAGTGAAGCTGCTATATCAAGACTCTATGGTTTGCCAAAAATACACAAAGCCAACATTCCGCTGCGTCCCATTGTAAGCACCATTGGTTCACCGACATATGATTTGGCTAAACACCTGTATCACTCCTGCAACCATACATCGGACTTACTGATTCGTATGTCAAAGATTCCACCCATTTTATTTCAAAAATTAAAGACTTAGTTCTTGAAGAGAATGATATATTAGTAAGTTTTGATGTAGTATCTCTCTTTACAAAAGTGCCCCTAAGCAATGCAATGGAACATATAGATGATAAATTCCCAGAGGACATCTCCAATTTGTTTAAACATTGCCTTACCACCACTTATTTTTCATGGGACAATAAGATTTACGAACAGATCGAAGGAGTAGCAATGGGAAGCCCTCTCAGCCCGGTAATAGCAAATTTCTTTATGGAAAAGTTCGAACAACTTGCGTTGGACAGTGCCCCATACAAGCCAAAAGTTTGGTATAGATATATAGATGACACATTTGTAATATGGAGTCATGGGCAGGATAAATTGCAAGAATTTCTGACACACATTAACAGCATCCATGAAAAGATACAGTTTACGATGGAAATCGAAGACAACAACAAGCTGGCGTTCCTTGATGTGTTATTATCACGAAAAGGAAGATCATTGAGCCACACAGTGTACAGAAAACCTACACATACGGATCGGTATTTACATAGGGATTCCAACCACCACCCATGTCAGAAATATGGAGTCATCAAAACCTTAACAGAAAGGGCAAGAAGAATTTGCGAACCCGAGGCACTAAACGCAGAGCTATCTCATATTCATAATGCTTTAAGGGCCAATGGTTATGCAGAACGGGAAATCAAAAGATCGATTGGACCAACAAATCGTAGACCCAAGGAAAATGAGCAAATCCAACCAGTGGCAAAAGCATTTCTGCCTTTTATTCCGGGAGTGACAGACAGAATTGGTCGATTGCTAAGAAAGAAAAATGTGAAGACTATTTTCAAACCAACAAGAAAAATCAAAGAATGTCTTCGATCGGCAAAAGACAGAAGAGATCCACTGTCAACTTCGGGAATTTACCGCATTCCGTGCACAAGTGGAAGCGTGTACATAGGAACCACCAAACGCTCGATCAACACCAGGATTAAAGAGCACGCAAGGCCAATTGTCGTCTGGGGCATACAGACAAATCCGCCGTAGCGGAACATTCCCTCACTATGGACCATCGGATTAAGTTTGAGGAGACCCAAGTCCTCGCTACTACATCAGCATACCATTCCAGACTCTATAGAGAAGCCATAGAGATAGAGAAGCACCCCAACAACTTTAATAAAAAAGAGGAAGCAGTCAAGATTAACAAAACATGGGTCCCGATAATAAAGAGTGCGAAAACTCTACCCTTAACGAACAACACCGACCAGAACCGATTGGAATCGAAAGCAACTGTGGCCCCGCCCACTTCCTTCCCGACGTATAAATACGAGCTGCGTTCACGAAAAGTTTAGTAAGTCGCAGACTGTCAACCAGGAAGCAACTTCTGAAGATGCCAACCGCTCGTGTTGGCGAAACGTCAAGTCAGCAAGACAATCGACGCCGGCCTAATAGCCCAAAAACCATTGATACAATAGACAATGGCCGCGAAAGCCTCTCACAGTTTATTTGTCTTTTTCTTCAGTTAGATAAGTTAGATTATTAAATTCCTCTTAATGAATGCTTTTTAAATGTCCAAAAAGAGGTGTAGTAGAAGCTGCTTTGCCACTACCACCTCTTGAAATTAACTTTTTGCAATAATTGCACTCTGCTTTAGTTTTATCACTTTCACTGATTTTGAAATGTTTCCAGATCACACTATGTTTTTGTTTCGAGCGTTTCAACATTTTTAATCACTATTTTTACTAATTTTTAGTATTGTTATGTTATAGTTTTTTTATGTAAAAAATTTACTAATCTAATAAGCTAACAACACCGAAGTTTCAAACAAACAATATTAATTTGAACTTTTAAGGTTATGTTATTCACAGGGATCCAAGATGCAAGTTTGTTTTGCGCATGTTTTGTGATTTTTTGACAATTGACAACCTCCGGCAGTAACTCCGGCTAAATATTGCCGAAGTTACTGACTTCGGCCTTCGGCAAAATCTTACCTCCGTTACATCACTATCTGTTACCCCTAACTACATACATACATACATACATACATACATAGTTATACAGGGTAATTTACAACATAAAGAGGAAGCTTCGAGGGTAGATAGTAAGTATCATGAAACTTTTTAGAAAATCTCAATAATTAAAGTGATTTGATGACGCAATTCTTCAATAGTATCAACTGGAGTTAAAGGCCATCACCCTGACCTAATTCACCTTAGTAAGGGGTCAAGGTAAAACTTCTTGTAAAAAATATATAATTATATATTATTGTATATTATATATATGTAATATAATTCACAATTTAGAGGTGCCGGTAATGATACATATGAAAGTTGCCCTGGCGATGTGAGCATTATGGTAGTTGAAACTGCCATGGTGGGTGAAGCAGCATTCGTCAGTTACAGTTCGTTTTGTAGAAAATCTTTAACAAAATTACTGCCGCAACGCATGTTCATAAACAATTTATTGGGAATGATAAGAGTATAAATCGATGATTTTCAGTTACCCCAATCGAAATTCTGAGAAGTATTAACTTCTTGAGCAATTTTGACATCTACCCTTCTTAACCGCGTATTAATTGAGTCTTCCATTATCCACTATAATCACCCGTATGTTGCAACTTTCCAGTGATTCAGTGTGTATGTATTTATGTATGTACGTAATCAGAGGTGACAAATACACCTGCAACCTATAAGATCTTTTCTTGCTATAATTCTGATGTTTTCTCAGACTTATAGCACCGCTTTTGTCCTATCTTCCTTAGAAAGTTTAGGATATCGTTAGGCTTCAAGTTAGGAAAAAGATACTCGTCCGTGTCAAAAACCACCCGGAAGGTCACCTAAGAAATGGAGGGATAGAATTGACGATCTACTTCCCAGGAAAAGATGAAGAGGCTTCAGAATTAACAGGCCGACAGATGTCAACGAAGTATAAGAAACAGAAGAGAATATGGTACAGTACAATTAGTTACCTGCAATTTAGATTTCAATGTATTTATTTCTCGTTCTAAATGCCTAACTTCTTCTCTATGTACATCTAATTCTCTGGTTTTTCGTTTACAGGAAGTCTAAAATAAAAATACATTTAAAATTCTGTTATTTAATTAATAAAAAAACATTTCTTCTTTACCTTTGAACATGGTCCGTCTATATCTATTACATTTATTTCTCTACTTTGCGCTTCTAATCTGGATGTTAAGGCATATTTATCATTGTTTAAAGTCTTAACATCGTCTTGTAGAGTTAAAATAATATCATCCTTCTCTTTGATTCTGTTTAATAAATCATCAATTTGCTAAAAATAAAACACATTAAGTAAATTGGTAACACCAAAAATGGTGCGAGCAGAAAAAAATTAAAGAATAACAGGTGAAATTAAGAACTAATGTTAAAAAATCATAAATTAAAACGTGAGAAACCGACAATAGTA
Organism: Altica lythri; assembly: GCA_964028335.1. Classification (NCBI taxonomy): domain Eukaryota; kingdom Metazoa; phylum Arthropoda; class Insecta; order Coleoptera; family Chrysomelidae; genus Altica; species Altica lythri. The sequence continues at coordinate 38,162,722 of OZ034808.1, read as the reverse complement.
AGATTAAGATTATTAGAAATCTCCGAAATTATAATCACGAAATGAAAAAAAAATGTTTTATATTACAATCCCTGAAAATTTCAAATCACCATCTCTTCAAGAAATCATTCTGGAATTTATCCATCGTTTTGAAAGGAAAGCTATATTATGCCCATTTTCAAGTCAGGTGACAGAGGTAACATAGAAAAATATAGGGGTTTTGTATTCAATCATGTCTTCCCAAATTACTTGATGAACTAGTTACTGAACATTTTTCGATTGCTATATAGAACAGAATTGTTTCACACCTAGAAGATCAACTCTTTCAAATCTCTTGGTTTATCCAAAAAACATACTACTGGCCTTCGAGTGTTGTGTACGAGTGGATAGCAAACACACCGATTTCTCAAATGCCTTTGACAGGGTTAGAAATAGACTACTAATCCAAAAACTTAATTGTATGGGTACGTAGGGTGTTTTTCTTGACTGGGTCTCCAACTGTCTGAAGAACAGGCGTCAGTGTGTTCGAATTGATGGGTCTCTCTCCAGTGTGATTGAGATAATCTCTGGGGTTCCTCAGGAATTACATATTGAACCAATTTTATTTAATCTTTTTGTCAATGATATTATTTATTTTATAAGATATTCTGAGGTTCTAATTTATGATGATTTAATTCTAATTTATGATGATTTAAAGATGTTTAGACAAATTCATAAAGAGAGTGATGTTCTATTGTTGGATGTCAATGAGCTTGTAAGGTGAAGTGAATTTGATTGATTTGAATGTTGTAAAGTGCTTTTTCATTACATTTTCAAGGATATATAATGTTATTGATTCTTCCTATTCTATTGGTGACTGTTGTCTCAAGAAATGTTATTCAATTAAGTACTTTGGTATTATTATGGATACAATGCTTGATTTTCGTGAACATGTTACTGCTGTTGGAAATAAAAGTTTTAAAAATTTTGGTTTTATATTACGTAATAGTAAGAACTTGTCTTATAGAATTCTTCTTGTCCTGTATCGTTCCTTTGTCACATCACGTTTAGAATATTGTACAGCAATCATGGGTATCATTTTCCTCTTACTAGTTTCCAGAGACTTAATGCATATCAGCCACAGATGCATACCTACATATATTTAATGATCCATTGCCCATTTTAAAATCTGGTATAAGATAAGCGTTACAGTGATGCTTATGTTCTCAGTGTTTAGATTATTTAGTTTTACTTTAGTTTTAGTGTTATTTGATACATTTTTAAGCTATTTTATTGTCGTTCTTTTAGAAAATAATGGCGGAAGCGATATATAAATAAATTAATTAATAATGCTTTTAAAATTACCACTGAACCAACCATTGGTTTTTTAGTCTTCTTATACTCCTCTATTAATAAATGTTTATTATCGCATGTTGCATTACAACTCTGTTCCAAGCGATGTTTTTCAATCTTTTTATATCTTGCAGTTCTTATATTTTATACTAGTTTTCAAGTCACGCTGAATATCAGGATATTGAGTTCCACTCGGCATTCGTGTACTAGTCTGGAGACTCCTTTAGGGGTCCTTAAAGCCCCAATAACTCCCTGCCTATCGGTGCATAAGTTGATGGTACGCTTAGATTTGTAAGCCCTCAAATTATTTTTTGGTCCTCCGTCCAGAAACAATACTATTAATTACTTCAAAATCGTCCGGAAAATGGCATTTTCCGGCCTAGGCCGGCAAAGTAGCTTTTAGATTATCTAAAGAGATGGCGCTATGAGTTTAAATTTTAAGTCACCAAAAATACATAATAAATATAACTTTTAATTAAATTTAATTAAAAACAACGTACAATATACTAAACTTACCTATAACTTTTTCTAAATGTAAGCAGGATTCTAATTTACATTTAATTTCTCTCACAACTTGTATTATAAAATTTGACATTTATGTCAATTTACAACTACTTATCATTCGATTATGAATATAGTTCATTGTCTCTGCTATTTTTATATAAAATTATTAGATATTGATTTTAATATTTTCAATATAACAATTTTCTCTGTGCTGCTTATTAGCCAGAGATAATAGAATTAATTAATTAATTTGTCTATGTTATTAGCACAGTATTTATATGTATAAAAATTAATTACCAGCTGACATTTTTTCGGCTATGTTCTAGTCAGTGGTCTTAGTTCAGTTAGCACAAGCAGTCAAGTCTTGAACATAACAGAACTTTTGAAAATATTAAAAATTAGTCGAACCAAAAAATAGTGTGTGTTACACGTCCGGAAAATATTTTGCAAGTGCTCGTATTGTTTCGCCTCGGTGCTACGCACCTCGGCTACACAACTTTACTCGCTCTTGCAAAATGACATTTTCCGTCCTTGTGTCACAAATAACTATTTTTTTGTACATTGCAAAATACATTCACTTTTGCTTGAAATACTTTAATATTTATATAATCACTTAAATTATTTGAACGCTAGCTATACTTTATCACAAGATCACCATCGTACTTAAATGATAAATTATCATTTCGAACTGATGTACATAATATTAATACAAGAAAAAACGATATCTTGATACATTCCGTGCATTAAACTGCAGAATTATATGAAAGTATTTCCGATTAAAAAAAAAAAACTTTATTATTGAACCAGCTGACCCGGCAAACTTAGTACCGCCTAACAACTAATACTTTCTTTTTCCCATTTTCCGTTTTTTCTAACTTTTACGATTTTTTTCTAGTTTTTTTTCCAAAGATTTCTGTTTTTGTCATTTTTTTATCTGTTTGTTCTCAGGTTTTTACTTCTTGTTTGTTGTACTTTGTAATTTTTTGGTTTTGTCCTTTTTTAGTTGATTGATTTAATTTCCTAAATTTTTTGTAATATTTTTTCGCTTTTTTTTTCGACATTTTTCACTTTACTTTGGTTTCTCGGTTGTAATCATTTTTTTGATCTCTCCTTTTTTTGATTGTTAATTCTTGTTTTTTTTCTATTATTCAATATATTTGTTCTCTACCTTTTTTTTCCTTTTTTAATTTTATTTTCAAACTATATCGTTCTTTTTTTATTTCAATTTTTTTCTCATTTTTTTGAATTTTTTATTGACAATTTTTCTTATCATAATCTTTCTGGACGAAGACAAATATAAATATTTACAAGTGTTTAGTTAAAAAATCGAAATACAATGCTAGCTTCTGCGTGTCTCTACAACCTAGATGTCAAACTATGGTATGGATTTGTATCGATAAATTAACTTACTCCGCCATCTATTAGGAATTCATAAACACGTTTCTATACTTTTAGTAATTTTTCATTTTTCCTTTTTTGTTTGTTCTCTTTTTATTCTGTTTCTTTTTGTTTATTGTTTCGTTTTTCGTTTTATTCCAATCCTGCTAGTTTTTTCCTATTTTTATTTTCGTTTTTTTTAATGTTTTTTTTTTTGTTTTTTCCAATTTTAGGTGGTTTCCAATTTTTTTTTTTTTCAATTTTATCAAACTTTATTAAACATTTTTTATCATATTTTAATACTTACTATTTTATTCGGACAACGACAAATCCAAATATTTGTTTTAACTGCATTATGTAGAAATCGCATTATAACTAATACCTACAGAGTTTCTCCACAATCTAGACGTTAAACGATGATATAGATTTTTTTTATAAATAAATTTACACCGCGATCTATTAACTATTTACTAAATAATAAATACACAGATTGAAAAATTAAATTGTGTTTTTTAAATTATTATAAAAACTCTAAAAATTATAGCCTTTACGTTGCCGAAAACTAAAAGCTGTATAAAAAAAAATCATCAAAATCTATCCAGTAAATTTTGCGTTAAAGCCGAACAACAAACAGACTCTTCTAGGCACATTCTAGTGTTACGTTACGAAATTTGGGGGGGGGGGTCTTGTAATACACTACGATGTGTTACAGGGGAAATCGAATAATGCATTACGTAACAAGAAATTTTATTTAAAATAAAAAACTAGGGAACTAAAATTTGTCAGGTTGGATTTTCGTTTATGTTATAGACACTAATAAGGAGCAAGATTAAAAAATATGTTTATTGGGTTGGCTGTTAGCCTGTATCACTGCGTTCTTTGCAGATCTATTGTGACCACCCATTATCTCAAGAATAGGATTAGAGAATCTTGTCCAGCCCTGCCCTCTTAATGAGACTTAATAGCCTTGACAGTGGCTACTCCACAGCCGGTTTCTCCTCTCCCAGTAGTAGATACCGCGACCTTGCAAGGCCTTCGCATTGGCATAGGACATGGAATGCGGTTTCCTCCTCCTCTTGGCAGTATCGACAGATGTCTTCACCTGCTAAGTTCAACTGACTCATGTGTTTCAAGGGTACTATGTTCAAGTTACTGTCCGGTACTTCCCGTAAAATAATTGCGACATTTAACTAAAAACAGTTACTTGAGTGCTAGGTAACGTTTTAAGAGGGTATAAAAAAACGTTATGGTGTGTTACATGGAAGGGAGGGGAGATTCAAAACCTTCTAAAATTGCGTTACTTAATATCTCTACAGTTTTATATTATGTAGATAGATATAGATAATATTATAATCAGATGGCAGATTTAAGTGACCCAAAATAAAAAATAAAATAATAATTTGAACTAGGTAAAGTAGTTGTATGGTTCATATCAAACAACTGTAACGTTTTTAACAAATTAATACACGGGTTCGATTTATTTTTAAGTTGATTTATTTTCTAACGAATAACTACACAAACTATAACACTGCTAAATACTAAATTCACAATTTATTTGCACTATTCGAAAGCTTAAATATTCGCGCTACACTGGATACTAACTCCGCATTCGAATCTGCTTTATTTATATACTGCAACGCCATCTCACGTTCGAGGACCAGAGAATTCGAGAACAGAGTTCTTCATTGTTTTTGGTACCAGAATATTCGCTGCAGAGGGTGTCCGGATTATTCTCGATTCTCGAGAGTTCCGGATAAGCTAAACATTCACCCAGTGGCGTAGTTTCGTTACACTGCCCCCTCCTTAACTCTGATCGTCCCGATCAGATACTTTCCAGTGCTTCCCAGGTGTATGACGGAAACGACAGTTGGACCCAGCCCGACAGATTCCTTTACCAAAGAAATAACAGTCCACGCTCTTCTGTAGATCTACTTCTTTCGGTTGGTAACAGCAAACTGTTATTGACACTCCGGAACCATAGAAAATTACCTCGATCATGCTCCTTACAATCTTCCAGTCAATTTGTTCCGTTCCATTGCTGATCTTTGGTATCGCCAATTCCTTGATTTCGTAATGACTCATAATTTCCTTCAAGTTACTCAATGCGTGCCAAATGTCCCTGTAGGCCAGTTTTTCATTGGACGCCCTTTTCGTCACCAGATAAAGTATGGACCTGCGGCCATCTTCTAGTCGCAACACTTTGCCTACCCGTGGTTGTTGGTCGAGCAGTTCATCTAAACGTCCAAATTTCTTCTTGAAGACGGACGCTATGCCTCTTTCCATACTAAGATCTTGAGACACACAGTGAGCGATCGACACGTTTTTAGGAACTTTGAAGATGTCTTGCCGAACTTCTGCAGTAACGCCAAACCTAATTTTCTTTCGGTTGGTGTAATCGGTAATGAATCTGTCAAAGTCAGGCCGATTCTCTTCGATGCTTGCTTCCTGCGAAACGGCCCTAGCTTCCTCGACATTATTAGAGCCTTCGTAAGGTGAAAGTCGATTTATGTGGACCACTTTCGGCTTTCCTCTAGGCAGTTTTTGAATTCGATAAATTACGTCGTTTATCCTTTTCTTAATCTCATACCGGCCTTCCCATTGTCTCTGCAGCTTGGGACATAAACCCTTGCGTCGCTGTGGGTTGTGAAGCCATACAAGGTCTCCTGTTTCAAATATCCTGTTATTTGACCTGACGTTATATTGATTTTTCATGCGATCGCTAGCAATCTGAATGTTCTTCCGGGCGATGTCATGGATCTGATGCATTTTCAGCTTAAGTTGGTCTGCGTAGCCTTCACGAGCGACGCCCTCTTCTGAAGGTTTGCTGCCAAATTCAAGGTCGCATGGTAGGCGTAATTCACGTCCAAGCATGAGACAGCAGGTGTCTGGCCGGTGGTTTCATTAACTGCTGATCGGTATGCCATCAGGAACATGGGTAGGTATTGGTCCCAATCTTTCTGGTGCTCCGATACCACTTTCGATAGATGTTTTCCCATCGTTCGATTCATCCTTTCGACCATGCCATCTGACTGAGGATGCAGAGGCGTTGTTCTGGTTTTATGAGCACCTAGCAAACGGCATACATCTTGAAAGAGGCTCGACTCGAAGTTCCTGCCTTGGTCCGAATGAATTTCTAAAGGCACACCAAACCGACTAAAGAACTCTTTGACCAACACTTCCGCAACGGTCGAAGCCTCTTGGTTAGGGATCGCGTAAGCCTCCGTCCACTTCGTAAAATAGTCCATGGCTACCAGAATGTATTTATTTCCATCGTCCGTTTCCGGAAAGGGTCGCCACTCTTTCCATTGGACTTCCCACGTTATACTGCCTCATGGGAGCTCGTTTCTTGCCAACGGTTCCATTACTTGCAGCACACAACTCGCACTTCCGGCACCAGCGTCTCACATCATCCTTGCAGTTCACCCAGTAAAATCGCTCGCGAACTTTCTGCAAGGTCTTCGTTATTCCGAAGTGCCCTCCTGACGTACCATCGTGCATTTGACGTAGAATTTCCGGCACTTTGCTTCTTGGTACCACCATCTGCAATCTGGACTCGGTACCATCTTCATTCTCGAAAGTTCGATACAGTACTTCGCTCCGCATCACTAGGCTATCCCATTGGCTCCAATATGATTTAACTTCTGGGCTTTGTGCACTTACTTCTTGCCAAGGAGGTCTTTCACCGTGACGTTTCCAACCCAACACAATTCTCAAGCATGGATCTTCTTCTTGAGATTTCCGGAGCTCCTGGGGTTGCCAGCTCTCGTTAACGACAGTGGTCCGTCGTATAGGGCAGAGTTTTTCCTCTAATCGCGAACAATGAGTGCAGCTTTCTTTGCACGGTCTTCTTGACAATGCATCAGCGTTGAGATGAGTTTTTCCTGCCCTATGCTCGTTATCACAGTCATATTCCTGCATTCGCTCCAACCATCTGGCCACTTGACCCTCGGGGTTTCGGAATTGCATTAGCCACTTTAGAGCTGCGTGGTCGGTTCTCAGTAAAAACTTTCTGCCATAGAGATACTTATGAAAGTGCTCGCAAGCCCTAACCACCCCTAGGAGTTCTCTTCTGGTCACGCAATAATTCCGTTCTGGCTTGGACAAGACTTTACTAAAGTAAGCGATGACTTTTTCCTGTCCATCTTGGATTTGTGATAACACAGCTCCAATGGCAGTATTACTAGCATCCGTATCCAGCACAAATTTTCCGTCGTGCCTAGGATAACTCAAAATCGGGGCGCTGATGAGAGCTTCTTGCAGATGTCTGACAATCTTCGTCCCAGCAAAATTCCTTGCCTTCTTCCGTCAGTTTGGTCAATGGTTTGGCGATATGGGCGAATGATTTAACGAACCGCCGATAATAAGTACACAAGCCGAGGAAACTTCTTACCTCATGCTTATCTTTTGGTATGGGCCATTCCTTTATTGCGGCGATCTTCTCAGGGTCCGCTGTTACACCATCATTGGACACAATATGACCCAAATATTTAACTTCTCTTCGGAACAGGTGGCATTTTTTTGGACTCAATTTTAAGTTGGCTTGACGTAGTCGCTGAAGTACCTCTCTCAAATTCCTCGAATGTTCCTCGAACGATCTCCCAATCACGATGACATCATCCAAATAAACCAGGCAAGTTTGCCAAGTTAATCCTCTCAGGACTGCCTCCATCAGTCTCTCGAATGTAGCAGGGGCATTACATAACCCAAAAGGCATGACTGTAAATTGCCAGAGGCCTGACCCTATGGAAAAAGCAGTCTTTTCTCGATCGGCTGGATCCATTTCTACTTGCCAATAGCCACTCTTCAAATCAAGCGTAGAGAACCATCGGGAACCGGAGAGAGTGTCTAGTGTGTCGTCTATTCTGGGCAGGGGATAGCTGTCCTTTTTGGTAAGTGAGTTTAGCTGACGGTAATCAATGCAAAATCTTGTGGAACCATCCTTCTTCTTTACCAATACCACTGGTGAGGTCCATGGACTGTTTGATGGTTCAATCACCCCCTGTTCCTTCATATCTGCGATGATACCCTCAGCCTCTTCTCGTTTGGCCCAAGGAAGTCTTCTCGGTTGTTGTCGAATCGGATGAGCATCCCCGGTATTTATTTTATGAGAAACAATGCTTGTCTTGCCCTTGTCTTTGTCATTCAGGGCAAACACATCTTGATATTCCATAAGCATAGCTTTCACCTCTTGTTCTTGTTTCGGGTCTAAATTTGGGCAGTTACTAATGACCGTATCGACAAGTTGTTGAGGAAACTTTGCTCCTGGTGGCTTCGTGATGATAGCAGAACATATCGCTGATACAGGAACACACTGTCCTACCACGGTACCTTTATTCACCTTGATGTGATTCTCTTTTAAATTCATTACTCTCACTGGAATAGTGTCTTTGACCTTTATTAGAGCTTTGGCGATTAATAGGTCTTTGTTGTTGGCTTCTTCAATTATTCTCAGGCTACCGTCCCTGCAATACCCATCAAGACTGCTCATTAGGATTTTTTCGCTACGGCCTGGTATTATAATGTCACAGGTAGTTATTAAACGGACAACATCTTCTTGTTCGTCATGGAAGGGGAGCTCTTCTTCGCCGACCCTAAGAGAGCCATTTTTGACATCTACTATGGCCCCCACTTTTTTTAAAAGATCCATACCGAGGATGAATTGGTCTGCTATCTCGGCTACTAATACTCGATGTCTAACACTGGTCTTTCCTAGCTTTATGAGCATATTGGCTTCTCCATACGTCTTTATTATCTCGCCCGTAGCCGTTCTCAATCTTACTGGTGTCGGCGATAATAGAGATTGCTCTTCCACCAACTCTGGTCTTGTAATGGTTTTTGTTGCTCCCGTGTCTATTAACATAGAAGTGTTCCTCTCGTTTGCAAGTCCGTCGATGTACAAACTGGGGACTCCACCAGAAGATGTTACGTTGACCGTGACTACAGGGGCTTTACTCTCCAGGGTCGACGCTCGCCCTTTCATGTCGACCCGCTTTAGTTTTCCGACGGCTGTTTCTTGCAATTGCGGCGTAGGTGACCGAACTCGCCGCAATTCCAGCACCTTGGTTCCCGTCTCGTCTCCATTTTGTCTTTACGAATAATTCTTCTTACCAGTTCTTCGAGGCTTTCAGTCTCCGATTCTTCTCCAATCGTTCTTAAACGATGACCCCGCGAAGTTTGGCTCGCCGTTTCATGTTCTAGCGCTATAGCGAGAGCTTCATCTAGTAGCTTCGGTCGAGCCAGTTTCAAAGCTTTCCGTAAATCGTTGTCCCTCAAGCCATTTACAAAAGTGTCGACTGCTATTTCTTCCAGAAAACTATCGGGCGCTATAGGATATGCCAACCGGACCATACGCGCGATGTCCGCCTCAAATTCTTGCAAGTTCTCGGTTGCGCGTTGATTTCGGGTGCGCAATTGGGCTTTATAAACTTGCTGTAAGTGGCTATCTCCGTAGCGGTTTTCCAATCTGGAGAAAAGCGTCTGATAGCAGTACTCTTGATCTTTTGGTATTGATCTCAAAATATCTGCGGCGTCACCTCGCAGAGCAGCTGTCAATGATATGGCTTTTTGTTGTTCTGTCCATCGATTGGCCATCGCGATTGCTTCGAACTGTTTGACATACGTGGACCAGGACGATTTACCGTCGAAATTCGGCAGTTTGAATTTCATACCGCCGCCACATTCCTCGTATACTAATTCTTTCTTGTCTGTAGTTTCAATAACTTTTACGTCCTGTTCGGCGATGTTAGTGTTGGTGACCATGTTTTCTAATTGTCTGATTTTGTTTTCTAAGCATTCGAACTTTTCTTCGATTGTTCAATCTTTTCTTCGACTTGTCCAAACTTTTCTTCGACTTGTTTAAATTTATGGTCAACCGTTTTAACAACTTCTTCTAGCTTTCCTTCAACCTTCTTAGCATTTTCCTCCATCTTTTCTTCAACTTTCTTAGCATTTTCCTCCATCTTTTCTTCAACTTTCTTAGCATTTTCCTCCATCTTCGCCAAGAGTGATTCTTCGGTGGAAGGGAATTCGAAAGTTTCTGGGTCAAGTCCCTCTTGGGTTAATGCTTCCCTCAATTTTTGCACAAGGGTGGCTTTGGTGCCCGCAGTGTCTTTATCACGTTCTTCTAGTTGTTCTTTTAACTGTTTAACCGTTAACTGTGTTAATTTCATTTCGAATTATCTTAATTAGCACTTCGAAAAAGAACTGTCCAAAATGTCTAAAAGTAAATACCGAAACCGGAAAAAGTTTTATCACAAAATTATCAAAACTGCACTCGAAAAGTCCACTAATTAAATTAAAATACCCCACACCTGACACCAATTGTAACGTTTTTAACAAATTAATACACGGGTTCGATTTATTTTTAAGTTGATTTATTTTCTAACGAATAACTACACAAACTATAACACTGCTAAATACTAAATTCACAATTTATTTGCACTATTCGAAAGCTTAAATATTCGCGCTACACTGGATACTAACTCCGCATTCGAATCTGCTTTATTTATATACTGCAACGCCATCTCACGTTCGAGGACCAGAGAATTCGAGAACAGAGTTCTTCATTGTTTTTGGTACCAGAATATTCGCTGCAGAGGGTGTCCGGATTATTCTCAATTCTCGAGAGTTCCGGATAAGCTAAACATTCACCCAGTGGCGTAGTTTCGTTACACAACTTTGGACGCACGTCACATCTGTCACTAGATATGTTTTCACATGTGTACTACTACAAAATATATTTCTAAAAAAATGTGTTCGTTTGATAATAGTCATTAGTTATTACAAACAAATAAATATAATCTTTAAATACATATAGAACTCATAGTTCATGATTTGTATATATGTAGTTTTAAAAAAACTTACGTAAATGATTCGAATTAATTAAATTTATTGGAGTATAAACCGGGTTTATTGAATACTGGGTATATTTATATTTCACTGGGAATTGCAAGCCTTAATGAAAACTTTACTTGTCATTGCATAGCTGCAAAGTCGTTTAATGTTTTGATTTTGTCAGTTTGATATTTGCATTTTCATTTTCTTTCTAAATCAGTTCTTTTTTTTTGAGAAAAAAAGTAGTGTTTTTCGTGAGTACCTACCTATATTTTGAATATGCCTAAAACATTAAATAATCGCTGCAAAGAGCATAGCTTCTTTGATTGTATACTTTGAAAAGGAAAGAGGTAATAATGGACCACTGTTACTTTTAACAGCCGTTAGAGAGGTAATGTATTCAATATATTTTATGTATTTACGTAAAATTTACTTTGCAAATTTTAGCGGGTAGCTGCGGCTTTAAATATGTTATTAAATAAAATACATACCTAATACTTTATGAAATAAGGATAACATAAGAGAATGGTTGACAAACAATAAATTACCTTTTGATGACATGATGTTTAAAAGTGAACTTTTACATGTTGTTGCACAGTAAATACAATAATCAAATTAATATAGGTTTATATAAATGTCCTTTTTAAAAATAAACCACCACCAAAATACCTAATTGATGATTTGGCCCAACAGTATGGTCACCAGGTATTACGTCTCCCTCCATACCATTGTATATTTAATCCAATAGAATTAATCTGGGGAATAGTCAAAACATATTACAACCGCCATATTGGAAGAGATGGTCATACAGAAAAGGACTCCTTAAATATGTGGAAGGAAGCACTTCAAACCGTTACTCCCCAGATTTGGAAGAATTTCATTGGTCATACAGAGACAGAAATTAAAAAATGGTATGATCGTGAGCATACCTATTATGGAAAGAATAGAAATTCTTTCAGTTTTAATTGATTCAAACGAGAACAGTGATTCCAGTAGCTTAGATGAAAGCGATAAATATTATTTATATATACCATAGTTTGTAGTTGACCACCGTCGCAATCGGTCGTGTTTGTTTTTTTTTTGTAACGGCTACATACTCAGTGTTTGATATTGTTCTGTTTTGTTTTTGTTTTGATTGCGAAACAAATTTTCGTGACTGTAGTGTAGTATAGTGATTACCTTGTAGTTTCTTGTATTGTCGCTGACCTAGTTTAATTTATTGCAACTTAAATTAATGACCATGACCTACAAATGTGAAAATTGTAATTTGGAATTTGCAGAGAGTGACAAATATAATAAATTAAGATGCAGTGGAGATTGCCGTCGAAACTTCTGCATGAAATGTTCTGGCCTAAATAAAACGACCACAAAATCTTTATTAAGCCAAAATGAGCCCCATCTAAGGTTCTTTTGCACCTTATGTAACTCACCAAGCTTAAGTTACATAAATGAAAAAATAACTGAATTAAGTAAAAACCAAATACCCGTTGAGAACCTTGAATCCCTAATAAATTTAACTAAAAAGATTACTGACAATCTGCCTATTTTTATCGAGACTTACGATTTATTAACAAAAAATGACAACAAACTTGACTATCTCACAAAAAAGATTGAAGAGATCCATAAAGCAAGTGACCTTCTTGATGCTAGAAACATTCAAAAATCTTTAAGGCAGATGGAACAAGATATTTTTAATTTATCATCAGTCTTCATTGCCTCTTCTGATGAAACAATCAAGGTTCATGTCCATGATTCTAATTCGACTGAGATTAAAATGGGGTTAGAAAGGCTCTCTTCAAGTATCAGTAAGATATCAAATCTAGTGTGCAACCTTAACAATAAAATAAGCATACCAACAAAAAACGAAGTAAAGAAAAATACTTTGTATGCCACTTCAGCTACCCAAACAGATGAGGTCCAAGTTTCCCAAGTAATCCCGGAGAAAAGTTTAAAACCCACAGAAGAAAAATCGTATTTTGTAGCCACCCAAACAGATGAGGTCAAAGGTTCCCAAGTAATTCCAGAAAAAAATTCAAAACCTATAAAAGAAAATTGGCATTATGTAGTTGTTAGCAACTTAACACCAGAATATACACCTATACAAGTGGTTCATTTCATTAAAGAGAAATTGGGGTTTAAAGAGTTTATTAGATGTTACGCCCTGCTTAAGGAAAATGGTACTGCAAATGGTTCAACATTCAAAATAGGTATGAAATCTAAATCTACTATTAACCTATTATTTAATAAAGCAATTTGGCCACCTAACGTCTGCATTAGATGGTCTATTGAATCCACATGTTCCGAATCATTGAGTTTAGCGGCGCCTCCTCCTGAGTCATACAGTAAAAGGTGCAAAAACATCACAAACCCAGTCAGACTGGAAAATCCATGTACCATTTCAAACAACATCTCAAAAGAACAGGACAACATAAACTTAAATGTATTTTCAGACAAGCATGCCATTGAACTTAGCAAAACTAACACAAAAACTCATGCCAATGTCAATTTCATTAAGAGTAATGGGTCGGAACCTACCACAAATCTGGATCCTTTGACCCCACCGAAGGTTAGACTTACTAAGAATTCAGACAGTAGATACCTTCTTGCAAGATTAAGAGAACCTGAAATCCTGAAAGCCATTAAGATACATCTCGCTTATTTGCACGACCAGCCCGCCTCTGTATGTTATGAGGGGTATACCAATACAGGCGTCAAACTCTTTTTGGCTTCAGAAGGACTTCCTACTAACACTGAAGATCTAAGAAAAATATTTTTGGAATTTCATGATGCTTATGGAATTGGTCCAGCTGAGGTGGAAGCTGATCTATCTACATATAGGTCCTTCATTGCTTCTGTTAGGATTATTCATCAGCAAAGATCAAGGGAATGTCACCTGAACTACTTTTCCGCTGTTTCTCCTAAACGAAATTTTTAAATAATTCGACGTGTTCCGAGGATCTAGAATCCTCTAATTCTCTTAACGATGTCAACTTTAGCATGGTTCATATTAATGTACGTTCATTAAGATATAAAATAGATGAATTATTTTTATTTCTAGAGGAATTAGGATTTCCTCCGTTAGTTGCAATTACTGAGCACTGGCTTGAAGCTAATGAGCCCTTTTTTATTAATAAGTATACCACAATTGCTAGATACAACCGTACAAGTTCAGCTTGCGGTGGAACCCTAATTCTTTCTATAAATAATGATTACACACCGGTAACTAAATATGACTATCTGCTGGGTGAAGGCTTTTTTGAGTTTTCTTTAGTTTATAATAAGAAACTCAATCTATACACACTTTGCATTTACAGATCACCTAGCTCTGATACTGAACTATTTTTCCAGAATCTGCTAAATTTGTTAGATGCACTGCCCATTAAAAGCAGAAAAATTATATGTGGTGATTTTAACATTGACTACGCTACTGTTTGTGCTGCCCAACTCTTTCTGGTAACTATATTTGAATCCCATGGTCTCTCAATGCACGTCAATTCTCCAACAAGAATCACAAAAACATCTTCTACCATACTTGATTATGTTGTTTCAGATTTCTCACTTCCTGATGTTCAATCTACAGTTATTAGTGCGGGGCTTTCTGATCACGAAGCAGTATACACTAAGTTTCGAATTCTAAACGTACCTTCCGCGAAACCTCGACGTTTAGGTAGGATTTTTTCCGCTCAAAATTTCCGTAAATTTCAAAATTTATGTTCGACTTCTGACTGGAATTTTTCTTCTAGCGACATTGACAGTAACTTTAGTAAATTTTTGATTAAATTAGTAGCTAACTTTAATAAGGCATTTCCTTTAATAACCATTAGGCCAAAACATACCTTGGACTACTAAAGGTATCCGCATCTCAGCCAAAAATATGCGTGCATTACTAAATATTAAAAAATTTACTGACAGCGTCTCAGTGATCGAATATATTAACAAATACAGAGCAACTTACCTAAAATTAATTAAAATAGCAAAAAAAACATACTATCAAAATCGTCTAATTAACTCCAAAAATGCTTCAAAAGAAACTTGGTCTATAATAAACGACCTTCGAAATAAAAGTAATACGACGGATCATACTTTTTCCTTTCCGAACCCTGAGAATTTAAATGATTACTTTATTAATGTTAGTAAAAATTTAACGTCAACTATTTTGCCACAAAACGATCCTATTTCCTACCTCCCCAACTCAAAAAATATCGTTGATACATTCTTTATAAGACCGGTTGATAAATCTGAACTAATGCAAACAATCAAAAGTATTAAAAGCAAATCGTCCTGCAGTACCGATGGACTATCAGCAAAAATTTTCTTAAACCTTCCGGATAATGTGTTAGTAAGCTTAGTCTCCCTAATTAACGATTCCTTGGAAAAAGGTACATTTCCAGAGTGCCTAAAGACAGCCATTATAATACCTCTTCATAAAGGTGGCGAAAAATCTAACACCTGCAACTATAGACCTATTGCCTTACTTCCGGTACTATCCAAAATTATTGAAAGGCTTGTAAAAATCCGACTTATTCCCTTTCTCCTTAAACACAACATTTTATCACAAAATCAGTTCGGTTTTTTGTCTAATAATTGTACTTCTGATGCCATGTTTTCTGTATTACATGAGGTATATCTAGCACTAAACAGAAATCTCTTTACAGCCACTGTTTTCTGTGACTATGCTAAAGCTTTTGATTGTGTGAATCACGATATTTTATTAAAAAAACTAAATTTCTATGGGATTCGGGGAATTTCTTTAAGCTGGTTCAAGTCATATTTGGGGAATAGGAAACAATTGGTTAGAGCAAATGGTGCTGATTCTAGTTGTAAAACGACTACTTGTGGAGTACCTCAAGGTTCTGTATTAGGTCCTATTCTTTTTCTGCTCTTCATTAATGACATCATTTGCTTAAACATTAATGGAAAAATTTCTCTCTTTGCTGATGACACTAGTATTACCTGGAGCAATTCGGATATTTCAACTCTTTATGCAATTATTACCGCCGATTTACTTAAAATAAAGGCCTGGTCTGATTCTAACTTACTTTGCTTTAACGTAGATAAGACAGTAGCTTTATCTTATAAGGGAGCCTTTCAACCACTGCTTCTAAATAACAGCCAAATCAATATAGTTGAGTCCGTAAAATTTTTAGGTATTTTTATTGACAGCAATCTTAAATGGTCCCTTCATACTGATTCCTTGAATAAGAAGCTGGCCTCAGCTTGCTTTGCAATAAGATCTGTGTCGAAAGAAATCAATTTATCATCTGCCAAAATAGCATATTTCTCTTTGTTCGAGTCTCATCTTCGATATGGTCTTCCTTTCTGGGGTTCTGGTACAGCTGCCCAATTCAATGCTATTTTCAGATTACAGAAAAGAGCAATTCGATATATATTTGGTCTTGACCAAACAGCGCATTGCGAGAGCTATTTTAAAAATCATAGAATTCTGACGCTTCCCTCTTTATTTATTTTAGAATCTGTTTGTTTAATTCGCAAACACCTACATGTTTTACCGACAAGACCTAACCATGGCTACTCCACAAGAAAATCGGATCATGATGTTTATTTACCGATCCCGTCTACGGAATTGGCAAAAAAATCTATACTATATTCCGCAAAAAGATTATATAATCATCTTCCGATACACATTAAATCTGCAACATCTTTTATCAGATTTCGTAATATGACAAAAGCATACCTCTCTACAAGACCGTATTATTCAGTTGATGAGTTTTTCAATGAATTAAACGATTAAAATCAATAACAGGGGATAAAATAGTATTATTTTCAGTTGGGTATCACTCTCAGTAACTTCATCTTTTTTATATTTTTAATTATTATCTGCATATTATTATAACCTGCTGATTTTTAAATTCATTCAAATTTTGTAGTCATTATGTTGTTTTTTTTACTAATTTTCTTTATTAGGTTTACGACGACGTATGAAAGTTGATATAAATTGTTTGTTTGTATTTGTTTTTTGGTATATATTACTTATTTTTTATATTTTGTTATATTTATATTTAGCTTTGTCCATAAAATTGTATTATTTTCAGTGACAATAAAGCATATTTCTATTCTATTCTATTCTATTATTTTCTTTTAAGGAACCACCTTCCAGAAATACAAATAATACGGAGCTAGTGAAAGTTCCTAGCAACTTACAACAGAGCAAAGTATTTATAAATTATGAATTTAAAAACATTTTGATTCGATTGGTAAAGTTATAATTTCTGTATTAAATTAAATATTTTGTTAATATTAAATAATCTTATGCTTATTAAAGTTTGTGTTTTACTAAATTGGTGTAAATAAAAAAATACTTCACCGTCAGCCATTTACTTTACCGCCCGCCATTTACTTTTAAAATTTAAATTTAGAAGTTAATTGTAGTGGTTTAAAATTTTAAATGTATATTTCGTGATTTGATTTTCACTTGGCAACAGTGTTAGCTTGGTTGTGTCAAGAAATCTCTGACGTGCGTTCAAAGTTGTTTGATATGAGCCATAGGTTAGCTTTACTTAAAAAATGTGTCATTAAATTTCATAACAAAAACAAGTATTTGCTCGAAGACCACCACGTCAAGTGAAGTACTTCTTGGAGTTTCCCGTAAACATAATGTTTTTTTCTTGTAAATTTTTGGAAAAGACTTCAGAAAATAAAGTATTATTAATAATAATAATAATAATAATAATAGTTCTGATAGACAAGATAAGAAAAATAACATTTTCTATATTCTGGTTGCCATCGAAGTGTATTTATCCGTAATTCAAGTTTTAAGTAGTTATAACATTTTTTATATTTTATAAACGGGACTAAAGGGGCTGCACCGGTTCTAGCCCAAAATCGACCATTTTTACATGTAAATCTCCATAAGAAAATCTAAGGTCCATTCTGCTCATTTTTGGACCATTTAGCCACGCCTCTCAGTCATACATCAATCATATGTCAGTCATTCATCAATCATAGGTCAGTCATATGTTAGTTATACGCCAGCTATATGACTGGTTTATGACTGGTCACGTGATTGGGAGGCGTGGCTAAATGGTCCAAAAATGAGCAGAATGGACCTTAGATTTTCTTATGGAGATTTACATGTAAAAATGATCGATTTTGGGTTAGAACCGGTGCAGCCCCTTTACTAACGGGCACTAATTCGAGGTAAGAATAAGGTCTGAAAATAATAATAATAATAATCGAAAAACTACCAACCTTTGAGGATCGTTCATATGTTGAAGGTGTAGATTTAGGTCTTTCTAATAATTTGTGGTATTCTTGAACGTAATGGTCTTTTTCTTTCTTTAGTGATTCTATTTGTTGGTTAGCCTAAAATTATTGATTTAAATACATGAATTCCAAAATTGCTAATTATAGTAAATGTTTGTTGTTATACACTTTTAAATCAATTGTTTGGAAATTTAATTTTTTACAATCTTTAGTGCTAAATAATGACAAAAAAAATTACTATTTATACACGTATACCTATTTTAGAGAAAAACATTGTAAATTTTTTGTCCAAAACTCAAGATCGTCAACAAAATTCTTAAATATTTTACTTTTAGTCCAAACTTGAGCTTAGGTTGCGAATTTAATAATTACCTGTTGCTGTCTATGCTCAATTTCTTTATCCAATAATTGCTTCATCCACTTAATACAACCACCAGCCTCACAACAACATTTAGATTTTAATTTAGGATCGTAAGTACCAGCTGAATCTTTTCTCAGAGTTTTACTTGTTTGAACAGGAGAAGTTTCCCTAGATTTTGATGCCTTTTTACAACCTTCTTTATGTTGTACTTTACCATGGGGTTTTACCTTTGCAGCTATATCTGAGCTTGGTCTTTGTTTATTAAAATTACGTTCAGTCTCTTGAGATGACCGCTATAAAATTATAATAATAAAAAAATGTAAATAATTATGTGTTATAATGATATAAATAACTCACGTTTAGTAGGAAACGTACTTTCTAAATTCTCATAACTGTGAATATTATACAAACTATTTGTTTTGTTTCGAACTTATCACAAATTTAACAAAGGGAAAATGTACTAAATGGTTAAAAAGGCAAAAGTTTATTCAACATTTTTGAAAGTGCGAAGCCTACTGACTGCGGCAGCTATTAATGATTTTATTAAAATTAAACTTTTTAGAGAACCAATTTTCAAATGCTTTAATATTACATTAAATTTGCACGTACGATGTTAGCGTAATTTTATACTACATATAATATAATTTATTAGTTTTATATTTAATTATTTTTTTGTATTTTATTTAATTATTTATTTTGTATCTTATTTAACTAGGTAAAAGTAAGTTTATTGGATCTTGGGGTGAGCTTGGATAATTAAATTTTCATTCTGAAGTAAAATATGAATAGGCTATAAAAGAGCGTCGTTGAGTTCGCAGTCTGGAGTCTGAGGTTGTCTGTAAGAGTCACTCTTTGGGGTGTCTCTTAACAGTCCCTGGGGTCAGGACCGCTGTGATTTGGCTTATTTTCGTGAGTAAGTGTAATATGCCACCATTTATTTATTTCATATTATTTGTTGTGTAACGATCAGGGGTAGTTTTAGTTCCGAAATACACCTGACTATTGGTAGATATTTATTTTATTGTTTTGTGCCACGATTATTAAGTGGGAGACGAGACTCTCTGATATCCGACGATTGTAATTTCGCGTTCATTTCAACTTCTTTCGTATTCCTGAAAAGAGCTCCTCAATAACAGTAAGTCATTCTATAGTTTCAGTTATTAATTTTATTTGTATTAAATTGTCCAAATCATTAAAGATACAAAAATTTATATTTTTTATAGATTTTCTAATATAGAAATATTGTCTATTATTAATAATATACACTTTGAAATAAACTTACCAGAAGAGAGGCTTTTTCGTTTTCTAATCCGTAAGTACGGATT
The DNA here is from genome assembly GCA_964028335.1 of Altica lythri. Lineage (NCBI taxonomy): Eukaryota > Metazoa > Arthropoda > Insecta > Coleoptera > Chrysomelidae > Altica > Altica lythri. The sequence goes on along the minus strand of OZ034808.1, from coordinate 38,142,787 downwards.
TTACCAGCAGTTAGTTCGGATTCTAATTCGGCAATTTTTCGTTTTTGTTCACCAGAAACACGTAACAGTCGATCTATTTCCATATTTAAATCTTGTTCTAAACCAAAATAAAATGCAATCAGATTTATTGTGCGCAACTAGAAATATTTGTCATATGATGAAATAGTTTTTAAAAATAAAATTCCTACCTATTATAGTGAAATTATTTAACCTGTCAGTCAATCGCTTTTTATCCTCAGATTCATTTTCCAATAACACTTGAAGTTTTTTCTTTTCTAGTTTAACAGCTTCTAATTCAGACAGTAGTTCAGTTTTCTCGACAGTTAATTTGTAATTATCTCGTTCTAAATTTTGTATCTGCATTACAGATTCATTGATTTTATCTTGTAATCTAAAAATTGTAAAATACATTCTACGTTTCGAAGGTCTCAATAATATATAATTACCTCGTGACTTTTTCGATATTAGATTTTACGGTATTATTACATTCAGCTTCTACTGATAAAGCAATTTGGTCAATATCTTTCATTTCCCCTTCTAACTGTTTATTTCGTTCAGCCAAACTCAGAGCTCGTTTCATAGCTTCATGCTGCTTTAGTATGGCTTCTAAAAATATTTTTAGTATTTATAAATAACCAGCTGATATCCATCACTTTTAGGGAAAATTTATTAAAATCGTTACTTTAGGTGCACCTTAAATTCATGTTCAAAGATATTTTTTAATGCTTCAATTAAGGAAATGCAGCAATGTATCTAACTAACTCAATTCTTTCTGTAATCCAATATACAATAACTGTATACAAGATAGTAGCGACAGGCATAGTAAGAATTTTTCCACCACCTCTATACAAAGTATACACTTCCTGGCCTCATTGTAGCAAAGTCGTACTTTGTGTGCAATACAGCAGGAACATGTATGAAACATTTGGTTGGAAAATATTCTATCGCTAAAATGCCAACAAAAATGGCAGAATTTTTAAAACTGCCTAATTCCATAAATTATACCGGGCATAGTTTCAGCAGAACCTCGGGAAGTACACTACCAAATTTTGGAGGATATATTCTTGATTTAAAACAACACGAAGGTTGGAAGTATAAGAATATCGCTAATGGGTACGAGTACTTTCGGGGGTTCCAGGTGTATAAGAAAAGTGTTAGTGAAAATATCTCGAAAACTGCGTTGGCTCCACCTCTCTCTTCTAGTGGTATTCAAATAACCACTGCTCAAAATTGCACGTTTAACATTAATATAAATAATTTCCCAACCACAAATTAAACATATTTAGGATGCATGTATAAAAATAAAGTTAAACTGATACTACTTGATAGTTAGTTATATAAATAAATTATTTAAAAATGACTCTTGTTATTTTGAGGGAGATGGAAAAATCATATGTATAACATGAGAGTAAAGTGCCTTTTTCTCCCTTGAATGATTACTGCCCTCCGCTTTCATTCATTTTGCTCCCTTGTTATATTGGTGTCGCTATTTTTGTAGTAGTTTCAATTTTCGAAACACTAATCTGAAGGATAGATTCTACAAATATATGTCTACAGATGTGTCTGCAGACGTCAACCGATACATCAGCAGAGATCATCGACAGTCCACCATACGTCTGTCGGTCGTTCAGTCTGTGTTCATTCTCCACAGACGCAGCTTGCATACACGCAACATTTTAACAAAATGGATGTTGAAAGTGTAGCTGTCGCAGATATTTAGTTTATTTATTAACTACTACTTTAAAAATAAATGCAAGAATAACGGAACTCCAAAACTGATGCGTCGTCAGATATGTGGACAGACGCGGTGCGTTCGCTCTCATTCCCTTTGATCCGTGCGAAAAAAACGGCCCAAACGTATTGGTGGCGGATGCGTCTACAGACGTGAAAATTGTCCCTCTACATGTTGGCGGACGAATCAGCAGATAACATCTGCTAATGGATATGTCGACGTGTAGAGAAGGCATAAAGAGAATTTCCTAATTATATAATTAAGTTTTTGTTATCACAGGAATCTGTGATACTAGCACAAATATGGCAACTGTCTAGTATACAAAACTTACAATCTACGAAAGCCTGTATCGATTATATTCAGAATAGGATAGGTAACTTTCATTCTTACACATTTTAATTCACTATTAATTTAGACTCTTATCATAGATATTCTAACCTTGTGTGTAAGAATTCATCCATGTATAATGTGAAAAAAAGATACAGAATATTTAGGAGACAAGTATTCCAATTTTTTGTTTATTAAAAATTCTTTAAAATTGTACATAAGTAAAGCTACCTTAAAGAAAAAAAGACATTGACTTATTTTGTACCATTGAACAGTACCTGCTTAGTATATCTATATATATATTATCCACGAAAGTTCATAGGACATTGAGAATAATCAGGAGACGAAGTGTTAACAAAGTTATGAAATAAAATCGGATAGAACACCATTCAGTACGTTGTACAGTTAGCCGTGGGAAGTTTGTTTCATCCATACATATTTTTACGCTTAGATATTTCGTCGCATAGTGGACTACAAACTACGTGTTGTAACGATCAGAGATCGTTTTAGTTCCGAAATCCACCTGACTATTGGTAGATATTTAGTTTATTGTTTTGTGCCACGATGATGATGACGAAATTGATGATGATTGAAATCATAACTTTTTTTAATAAATAAATGGAAAAATTTCCAATGTTTGTTTCTAAAACGCTTTCTATTATTATCTGATGACGACAATGATGATGATGATTGAAATCATAATTTTTTTATAAATCCTTTTTTTTAATAAATAAATGGAAAAATTTTCAATGTTTGTTTTTAAAACGCTTTCTATTATTATCTGTTTGTTCCAATAATCCCGGTTATCAATAGATATTAACAGAAAATTGTCAGATTAAGGAAATTCCTCAACATAATTGTCAAATTATGGATTAACACTACAAGGACATCTTCCTGAACAGACTGTATAAAAATCTGACGCGCTTGAGTATTTCAAGGTCATGATTTTTTTTACATTTTCAAAAAATTGGCTGTCAAAATTTTTGTCGCATTCAAACCGTCAGTCTTTTCAGTATTACGTCTTTTTGGGTAAATTTAACATCCCCTTTAAATATCTGACGCGCTCGAATAAATTTATTTTTTATTTCCACTTCGTTTTGCGACTTCCCCCTTTGAGCAAACCATCATATTAACAACCCTCCGTAACTAGAGAACCATTGTACAATATGTACATGCTGAGTTGAAATTGCCAATATTTATTCGTCTTCAATTTAAGATATACCATTTCCTTTTGATAAAGAAAAAAATTCTGAAAGGGGTATAGACGCTTTGTCTTTTACAGATGGAGGCTCTATACCAGAACCACCCAGCTCTGACGGAAAACAAATCAGTGTTGTACCGATTATTGTTTTCAACAATGATGATTACCGAAGAGAATTCTTTTGCAATTATTAATGGAGTAAGTTCTGTCCTTTGTTGGCAATATTATATTGTTATTAAAGTCACATCACCACGTTGATGTTTAAATTATGTATTTTAAAATTGTTCGCTTTGCTCAAGCTTGCCGATATAAAGCTATATTGTATAATAATTTTCCAACATTCTTTTTTGCAGTTGAAATATATTGACGTCGATGCCTTTAAAACATAGATGCACTATGCTGTTATATATCGATAATTTCTTAATATAAACCTTTACTATGTATTACACAACAGCCCATGGGAACTATTATTGTTTAAAAGCAGAAATTCACAATACTCAGGAGAGAAAAAAATCAGTAAAGGTATAGAAGATCAGTTATAACTTTCTAGGAAGATTTTCCATCGAATTTCTAGTAAATTTTAACGTATCCACTGGGAGCTTCAATTATTTATTTAAATTATAACAGATAACAACAAAAAAATCGTACATTGCGCTATTTATGATTAGGTCTGTACGCCAAATTTTGATTCGTCCAATTGTGATGTACAAACTGGATCGTGTGCCAAGGCTTATTCTGTCATCTATGACCTACTGTAATAATTCAATAAAATTTCAGTAACATCAAACATCATGCCAAAAATTATTTCCGATTATTTACATATTAAAAAACAGATTGAAATTATTTTGATAATTATAATCGCAGTATGGGCATTAAGTTATGATGAAACACCGTTAGAATTAGGATCGAATCTAGATGAATTATGGTACTTAGGTTCAAAATATGACAACGAAGTTAAAACTGTTCATTTACATATATTTTTTAAATATTTACTAGCTTTTGTTATGTTAGTGAGAGCATATACATCGAAAATATTTTTAATTTTATATATTACATTATTTTATCCCGTCATAAATGAAACCAAATCATTTTTAATTCTCCCTTGGCTTGCAGTAGGATTTCTAAGATCGGTAATGTTGATATTTATAACAATGTTTATAGGTTGTTACAGTTGTTACATACAAAAAGGAATCAATATGATTTGCATAGATTTTATTTTATCTCAATTAATAGACTATGGACCTGGTATTTATGCTTGGCTTTCAATTTTATCCTACTACCATGAATTAAATGACCCAAGAAAACAAAAAAAGAAGGACCAAATTTTACAAAGTGGTCACTCCGTAAATTTAATAACAGATTCAACTTTCACCAACCTAATGGTACAGTTAAAACCAATTATTATACCAACAAGATCTTTGGATACGCTGTTAAGTGTAACTGAAACTAAATTTTCTCATTACAATATAAACGATACCTGCAGTTTATCTGATTTTGTTAAAATAATGCTGGGAGTAAGTGATGAAGATATAAATAAAATACAAGAGGTTAGAAAAAAAACTTCAAAGCAAATGAAGACACAGGTATCACACCTTTCGGTACTTGAAGAAAAGGAATTAATAACTATAAATCTAGATGATACTTCATCTTATACGACAGTTACTGCTAATTTACCGAGTACAAAAAGAAAATAATAATATATAAAAAAAATTAAATACGAATTATTGTATATTATTTTCATAGCTTTGAAATAAAATATTGCAACTTAGTATATTTGAATTAGGAACCAAATTATTTACATTACAGTCTGAAAAGATATTATCTTCAAGATACAACTTCCCAATTGTTTTTTTTTTGGGGGGGAGAGGTATAGTTACGTTTGTATTTACCAATGGTAAGAAGGAAGCGCGCTACTTTTGTCATGGAAGCCGTTTAACATATAGTTACCGATCGTACTGCAGCCTAAATATGCTTATTGTACTTCTTCCATTCGTTTATGGCACCCATTCCAGAATCTTAAAACCCTCTAATAATTTTTAGAGGTCTAAAGGATGCCATATACTCCTGGAGTCACTCTGAAGCCTCCAAAAATTGTCAGCCTCCAGTACTTCGCAATGGCACAATGGGTTTTAGGTTCCTTGCCACATAATCTGCAGCTAGAGTGTCGTAAACAGCACAACAGTGTGCAGGTGTCCCTTGACCGGTGCATGACCCGTAAGGAATACTGTAATGACTCGTAGCTGAGTTCTAAGAGTTTTAGGCAGTATTTTAGGTCTTCTACCTCACGTCTGTTTAATATACATTCTGGAGTGTGCTTGACCAGAGATGTGTTCCCAGTGTCGTTTCTGTTATCTACGAATCTAGGATTTCAATCGGCTCCGGACCGTAGTTTTTGGTAACTTGTTCTGAACAATAGAATATTGTCGCTGCTCCTTTCCCAGCAAATTTATTAGCCCAGTCGTTGTCTAGTATTCTTCGAGTTTGATATTATGTTCCGAGTTGTCGTTGACACTCGGTCTGGAGACCACATTATGCTTCTTTAAGGCCCCAATAGCCACGTGACAATCTGTGCACATATTGATCCGCTTAGTTTTCTCTTGCGCATTGCAAAATTGCATACACACAAGAAGCCCGAGTTTCCACAATTTTTTTTTTTATTCTATTCGCTGATTTGTATCAGAACTAAATATAAATATTTTATGACTTTAGTACACATAACTATTAAATTTTATTATTAGCAACTTATCTCTTATCTTATGATGTTTTACACACTATAAAGAAATATTCTAAATTATTCAGTTTTACTAAGTTCTGTTCGCTATTGCATACCCATCTGGATCTGGAAATTTGGGGAGGGGCGAGCTAGTGCTCAGCCAGCACTGAGACCACATATGACCCTTTGTGCATCCTCCCGTATGTAGGGATATCCTCACCTCAGGCTGTCACCAGGCCTAGTGATTTAAAATAGGTGATGAGGCTCCCGAGGGGGATCTCCCTAACATCGGCTGGTGTAAGCCAGTACTCGCCCAACACGGATCTTCTGATTTCAGAAAAAGCAGAGCACTCATACATAACGTGTTCTACTGTTTCCTCTTCTTGTTCGCAGCCTCTACATAGCGGCGATTCTGTTAATTTCATCCTAAAGAGATGTTGTGGCAATTGGCAGTGACCTGTCAAGATTCCCACAGCTGTTCGGAGATTTTGTCTGGTCAATGCCTTAAATTTGTTTGCTGTTTCCTCGCCAGGATGAGGTAATAACTCTCTGGCCAGTCTACAGTTCGTAGTTTCATCCCAGCACTGTATAAATTTTTGGTAAGAGTGCTGTTTGATAAGGTCCACGACTGCGGACAATGTTAGCTTGGTAGATGGGCCAGGGCTAACATATTTGTAGCCCGCAGCCTTCCTTGCTAAATTGTTCGCAATGCGGTTGCCTTTAGAGTTCCCATGTCCTTTGATCCAGCTGAGAGTGGCCACGTTATTGCATACCCATATTTTCTGTCACAAATTTATGAGCTTTTAATATCCCAAGAAAGTGATTAAGTACAATGCTTTATTTTTTTTTTACTTTTTTAAATAACTGGTTTTGTAAAGTATACTTTTTATTTTAATTTTTTTTCGAATTTTTAATAACTTTTTTCGAGATTTGAAAATACAGAAATTATTTTTTTACTTATAGCACGTTTCAAATTTTTATTACTAACTCAACAATTTGTTGTAAAATATTAATGTTTTTATTGTTTCTCACTATGGCATAAAAAGTACAATAATTTAGAGAAAACCCCATATTATACAGGGCCCCCGCTACCATATGTGCAAAGTGTGCAATGAACACGGGCGCATTCTATAGGGGCGCCAAAACCCATTGTCAAAAATTGCAAAAAAACTAAAATTATAAAAATTGGGGAAAATAAATCGACAACTGATATGAAAAAGATTGTAATTGCAGTTACAATGTTTTCCAACTATTGTTTAAATTGCTTCGTCAAAGAAAAAGCTTCGTTTTGGTTCAAATTTTCTTTTTTCGGTATTAAGTTATTTAACAAAATAATATCATTGTAATACAAAATTTTCCTTCACTGTGTACAATAAATATGGTAATTAATGTTACACTATTAAATAACTTTATTGCTGCTTGGTATTTGTTATACAAACATTGTAACATGGTATATCATGTTTTTCACGTAAGATGTGTTAGAATAATTAGAACGAATTCATTGTAAGTTGAGTTTCAAGTTTCAATAATGCAGGGTAGGAGAACAGGAGAATATTTTCATAAGATTGGATGAAAAACATTGCGAGTAAAAATATACGTTGCAATAACATTGTATATAACAGTTACAATGATCTTCATCTTAATATTTTGAAAAATTTCGTATTGTAACTTCATTGAAATAATGTTTCCGGAACCTTAGTGTCGAAGTGATATACTGGCGAAAAGACAAGAAAAAATTATTTACAATCCACCTTAAAAACTAGAAAATATTAAGACACAAAGGCAAAAAATTATAATACAACAAGCAAAAGTGCTCTCGTGTATATACTAAACAAAAGTGAGTTACTATGTTCTTCATATCAGATATCGAAATAGCATTAAGCATTTCTTATAAATACACACGAAATTTTGTATATCATCCAATTACTGCCGATTCCCATTTGCGAGAAAAAACAAGTCAGAAGTCACGCCAGTGCCAGTTAGGTCATGCGGTTTCTTGTTTCTTGACTTTTCCTGTTCAGGCAGGAATAATTCCTGGAGCGCTATAAAAGCGATGTATCGTGGAGGGGTGATTTTAAACTATTTAGTACACGGGACCGTGCAACAAGTGCGTAAAAACTATTTTCTTAATTTTTCCTAAATACCTATCTTCAAAAAAATCTTAAGGGGCGCCAAATTTTTTTTTGCACACAGGCGCCAGCAGACCTTACGGGGGCCCTGATAATATATTACATACTTTGAAATACCACAAGTTCAGTTTCCAATGGAGAGTAATAAATCAAAAACTTACGATTTAAAAAACAACTGATTCTAAATTTTCTAATTTGGACTAACTAATAGTACTTAGAAAACATTAAAAAAAATCTGAATCCATAAATAAAAAAAACTACTGAACTGAGTGTAACTAAATTTTGTTTATACTGACCTCTCAATTGATTTTGAAGTGTATTTTTTTCCCTTTTTAAATTAGTAATTTCATCTTGCAAAGAACCAATTTTGTTATCTATATTTTTATAACAACAATCATTAACTACAGCTTTTGTCGGTCGCCCTCCTTCAAGTAAATTAGTCAATCTTTTAATTTCCTGATCACGATTTTCCAACTAAAAAATTTATTATATAATTTAATCAATTATTGGTTTAATTAACAATCAAATTAATTTCAATTCATGCCAGTAACATTAAATTAAGAGAATTTGTTCATTCTACAAAATTTCTAAAATATATTAGATTAGCATTTACCTGTAACATTAGAAACTCATTATTTTTTAAAAGATGAATTTGTTCTTCTTTTAAATTTTTGATATTATCGCTAAGTTGAGACATTTTTGTATCGGAAGAAGTTATTAACTGACTTTGAACACTTCTTGTTGTTGATACAGATGGTTGCGATTTTGATTTTGTTTGACCTAAAAAATAATCATATTAAAAAAAATAAAAGTAAACATTTCAACTAGATCATTATAATATATTACACATGTATATAATTTCTTCATTTATAAGACAATCAAAATGTATATTTTAAAAATATTAATCATTAACATTTATATACAACTCAATATATACTGTACCTTTTTTGAGTGAGGGTTTAAAACCAGATTGCAACTCTTGGAGTTTTATTTTAAGTTTTTGTTTTTCTATATTACAGTCAGTGAGTTGATTATCTAATAATACTATTTTTGCTCTTAAATCTGAAAATAAAACAGCATATTAAAATTGTGAATTGAATGGAATGATAAAACTTACCTCTTTGTACTTTTTCATGTTGTTCTTTGAATTGTATAAAAGCCAAATGTAGTTCATTACACTCTCGTATTAGTTTGGCATTATCACATTTGTAAGGTTCAGCTCCGAATTGCAAATTGTCACGTTCCTTTAAAAAAATATAAAAGAAAACTTACAATTACTGTCAACTTCAAGTAATCAAATATGAGGGATAAAGTAGATATCGAATGTAAAATTGTATTTCATTTATTTTGCACTCACCTCTAGAGCTTGCTGTGATATCTTCATATATTTTCTAAGACTATCTGTGGTGATTTTTAAATCTCCAAGTAACCTTCTTACTAATGGTAAACATTCTGGTTTTAGCGTTTCAGTGTATCCTAAATCATCTAATTCCTTACGAACCTGAATAAATGATTTTTCCATATTTTTCAGGTGAAGTTCTTTTATTAAAATTTACACACATATGTAACATTACCTATCACTTATCTTTAGAACATAATATTACCTATCACTAATCTTTAGAACATACATACTTGAATATAAGACTAGATTTATGTACAATTAAAACATTCTTTAAATTAAAACAGCAATACAAACAAAAACTTTAAAATGGTTTGTTGATTTGTTGCAAATCTAGGGATTGACAGTTAACTGTGGCCTCTTCTGCTCCCTGATTTCAAGAAAAAAATATTTTTCAGATTCTTTGCTGGGTTTAAGAATATAAGTATAAGTTAATTATTTTATTTGTACTACTGTTATTGTTATTATCATTTATGTAAATTCACTTTTAACTGAATTAAGTAGTGAATACTAAAGAAATGGTTAAGATAATGTTTCGTATAGTTTACAGGATTCGAGTCACGTAGTCAGTTAAAAAGAAGAGGACATGTCAAATTCTTGCTTTGTGCACTTTGAACTATTTATCTATATTCAATAAATTTCATAATAATTTGTAAGTGCAGAAAAACTTTTTTCTGTCTTTTATTCTAAAAATGAAAAATGTCTCAACGTAGTAGAGTAGTTGATTTATATAAAACGGTAAGGATATTTCTATTTTCTAACTTTGATCAACAAGTGGACAATTCGATATTATTTTGTAAATTTGATTATTTAACATTAATTCTACATATATGATTTATAATATTTAAATAATATGATTGATTACAACTTAATAAAATTATTGCAATCCTTTCAAGACTATTTTAGAGCTGTAAAAATATGATTTAAAAGAAAATAACTGGACAAGCCTATTTTCGAATAAACTTATCAATTTAGTGCAGATATTTTTGTTTTTTTTTTGTAACTAAAATCATATTGAAAGTATTAAACAACTCCCAAAAATTAAATAATAAATAAAAATGTAATAGCAAATTTGTCTATAATATACATACTTTAAATTGTGCGTCGAATATAGGAGAATTCATTTGACTAAGTCAAAAGCCTTTGAAAATGTATAATAACTGTTTGTGATGTACAATTCCGATTTTCATGAAAAGGTGGTCAGAGTCATTTGGCACACCAAAAAATAATCAATTATTAACGGGCCAAAAATTCCGTAATTTTGGTATATATGTAGTTATTTCCAGAATAAAAAATCAACAGTAAGTAAAATTATGGGATTGAATAATCCTATATAGTGCTGAAAGATCAATTTTTATTCGACTCAGGTGTTTGTATATTATAGTTTAGCTGTTTACACTTTTATACACTTGTATTTTTTATCTTATTTTCGTTAAAATTATCATACAATTTTAAAACTTTTTTTTAGTATACGTTTTTATATGGCTTTTAATTGTTTGGAATTATACCAAAGTGATTTTGGATTCAGTATTTTAGCTTAATTTTTTAGTGTTACTAAATTGAAAAATTTAATTTTCGTATGCTTGTAACAATTTTATAGTAATTTCAATTTTTAAAAAACATTCCAGATAAATAAAAAATGCTATAAAATTTTTATAATGTGTAATATATGTCACCTACTGGTTTTAGTATTTTACTTTAACAATTACCCATTACTTGGAAATAACCGTTCCCACATTTTATCTATTAAAATACTTATAATTCTACGTGGGTAGCAATGTGAGAGCCGCACGCTTTGTACACAAATACTGGTGATTTTTATCTTTCATGCATACTGAAATTCGAATTTAGTTTTTGTATGCGGACGTGATTTTATCGGTGTTATTATAAAATTTGGATAACTAATACTAAAAAACATAAGAATTACGAGTAATATCTCAGTGATATTTAGCAGTTATAGTTGTTTAAATACTTCATTAGGTATACAAAACATAGGTTTTTAAATTACGTACTATCCTCATTTGATCATGAACTTACCTCCTAAATTATTTTAGTTTTTAAATTTATCGAAAGATTGGCCTAAGGGACAAGATCAATTCCGACAGCGTCTACATAAAGCTTTTTTAAAAAATAAAGATGAAACTGATCCAGAAAAAATTGAAAAAATGATTACACATGGAGAGTTTGTTGTTAAGGAAATAGAAGCGTTGTATATGTTGAAAAAATATAGAACATTAAAAAGGCGGTACTACAATAGTTAGTGAACATAAAAATAATTGTTAATAATACGTATGTTTTAAATTGTTTAATAATAAATATAATTTAACATGTAATTTTATTCACATATCCAGGTACTCGATATGAATTTATTTCATATACGAGCTTTAAAGTATGTTCCTTCTATCGTAAAATAACTATGTTATGAGATTAGCGGAGACAGGAATGCCGTTCCAATATTCTTATATTAATCTCGAATATTACAATGATAGTCTTACATCTTACATATTACTTTTACTTTATTCTCTTAAATGAAAAGATTTGTCAGTCTCTCATCGTATCCATTTTTCAATAGAATTAGTTTATAAATTTACGAAATTTGTTTATTGTATGTAAGTATGTCGAAATGAAGACCATAATGGACATTTTCCATAGGAAGCTTTTTTTGCTGGAATGCCTTCAGGGTGTGCCCAATATAGATAATCACGATATGCGCCAGTCGCAAACACTGTGCCAAATTTTTTATTTAATAAAATCTGGAAAAAAAAAGAAAATTTCTCATTTTTTTGCTCCTATTTTCGTTTAGAATTAAAAAAATATTTCGCCTAGAGAAAAAATTATAGGATATTAAAAGTTTTGTTATTTAATTTTACACAATATTTCGTTAGTTACAAATTAAAAGTTTAATGTTTATTTATTGGTAATATTTAAAAGGTAGCTTTCTGTAAATAGCATTATATTATCCATGTATAAGAGATGGTAGATCCTGTGTCGAACATTCTTATACTTTGATATTAAGCCATGTCCAAGACAATAACAAAGCGGACTCAAAAAGTCTCGTTTGGAAGATTCCTTAGCTTATATGAATTTCGTCTGTGCTGAACGTTTGGTGATTGATATTGACACGAAGCGAAGTACGCCAACGCTTCAGATTGCTTTCCAGAAATGCAAAGATTCTTGAGCGACAAGGAACCCTTAGTTAAATGTTTCAACTTTCCCGTTTTTTGTCTTTTCTTAAGCTTATGAAGTTATTAAGTGTTTCTAGTGCCTAGTTTTGTTTGTTCCGATTAAAGAGTTCATCTGAAGATTTCCAAATAGTGTTATCTTTAAGAATTCTTTTAAATATCTGGTAATTATTAATTAATTTAAAAAAATAAGGGGTGTTTTTTATTTTCTTTATCTCTTGGTATGTCTTTCCTGTACATTTGTTATCTATATCTCGATTTGTAAGTACTCTCTTAACTCGAGTTAATAAGAAAGCAAAAGGTGAATTTTAATAAATTTTCATTTGTCTAAATAGAATACCGTATTATTTCTGTTTATCGCACCATAGATATCTTATTGGTTTTGTTTGTTTGTTGTGCTTTTTATTATTCTGAAGATGATTACATATTGTTAAATTTTAAATATCTATTTTCTTCTCTTTCTAGAGCGTGTTGCCTGATCAATATGATATTTTAACTTTAAATTTAAAAAAAAACAACTAAATTTTGAGGTATCTTAAATTATCTTATGAAACAAGTATTGTTTCAGATAATAATTATGAGTTAACAAGTCTAAGTATTATCTATATCGTTTTATTTTTTGTTTTCTAATTAAAACTGTAATTTCTGTTTTCCTTATAATGATCTACTGGGTTACCTTATCTAAATTATGTATCTCTTTTTATCTCTTATCTGGGTTTCTTATCTTTCCTCATCCATAGGATAAAAAATAAGTGGCGCCCATTTTCCTTTTATTTTCGTTTTCTTTTCATTTTCTTTTCCCTTTTCAATTTTTTATTACATTAATAAATTGACTCCCGTTTTTGTAACATCATGTCGATAACTTGTTATTTAGCTCGCTCGCTCGCTTGCTCTCCACCACACAACTGAGTGCCGTTCGCAATAGTAAACCTAACATCAACATCTTCCGTTTAAAAAATGGTACACTATATACAGAAAGCTACCTTTTAAATATTACCAATGCTTCTTCAGCTGATGTACACATAGTGTTTGTCTGCAAAAATGTAAAACTTTCGACATCGAGAGAGGTAAAATGCTGAATAGTGACACATTGCTTCTTAACGAAGATACTCACGAGCTATGCAAATGAGTGATACGTACAAATATTTAGAATTTTAACAGGCTAAAATTCTTGAAAAACAGTCTCAGAACAATACCAGCAAGGGATTAAAACTCTTATATAGTCTGAGCTCAATACCAGTAATCTAATGAAAGCCATTAACACATATGTTGTACCGGTTCTTATATTCCTTTGGACTACTTAAGTGGTCTATGGTCTGCCACTGTTTTTGAAGATATTTAACGAACAACAGGTACTATGCTTACTAAGCAAAGTCATTTTCTCTCAGACTAACGTTATCAAGGAACGAAGGTGGAAGGGGATCAATCTACCTACGCAGCAAGTGATGAATCTTAAGGAATTCTTTGTTGGAAATACGCATTTATCTGAATTTCATGCATAATAAAATTTCACAATAAAATTTATTCTCCGCTACAGCGATAGCTTTAATTTACCAGTTTTATCTGATACCCAGAAAAAAGGACAATGATCTCAAAAAGAACTGCATGACAGACATTATAACTACCTGAATCATGTGAAAAAATCGAAGACGCTCCTGGGAAACTATAACCAGAAGAGATCTCACAGCTGTCTTAACCTGAGTAAGAAAAACCTCCGAATTATAACAGGAATACTAACCGGTCACTGTCGATTAAGAGGACATATGAAGAAACTAGGATTAGTAGATGAAGCAAACTGCAGATTCTGTGAGGTAGAGGATGAAACCTCAATACACATACTTTCAGAATGCATGGCATTAAGTAATTCTAGGGTCAAATACCTAGGGTCATACGAAATAGAAAGGAAAGAACTACCTAATTTAAAACCCAATGATATCCTAAACTTTCTAAGGAAGATAGGACTAGAAGAGCTGCTATAAATCTGAGGAATCATCAGAAATATAGCAAGAAAAGGGGGACACAATAGATCTTATAGGTCGCAGGTGTATCTGTTACCCCTAACTACATACATACATACATCATGTGAAAAAGAGACGTCCAGTAGTTGGTTAGTTAAAGGAGAAGTTATTTCCCGAGATTGAGTGTTTTACGCTTGCTAGAGTTTGATGTTTCAATTGTGAATTTGACAAATAATCTCTGTCTCTCATTAACGTTGTGCATACATGTGATATGAGTTGAATCAAGACGAACAAAAAGTGGACTATTTACTAATGCATCTGTACACGAAGACTAGATACCAGGAGTCTACACGGTATAGGCCAGAGATAATAATTTGTCTATGGTATAGGCTATTTCATAATATTTCTGGTCTTAATAATCAACCCAGATCATAGTTCTATTTTTTGCCACTAGCGGCGCGAGTAACCAGAAGAACCGATGTTTATGACATTTATGCCATTTAAATGTCGCAAAATTAAATTCAATATATAATATTAATTTATTTATTTAAAATTAGTTGTCATAAAAGCTGTCAATAGCAACAAAACTTCCCGCGTAAGGATTTAAACGAGTATCTTAGGAACACGAGCGCACTCTACCGGCAATAGTTCTGTCCCCTAAATTGAGACCATTTTTTTAACATTACGTTTAAACTCCTGGTATCTATACTTCGTGCATCTGTAGCTGAAGTGGTTAGAGGTTACCCGCGATAGGTAAAGGTTGCAACTTCGAGTCCTGCTGGATACGACATTTTTTTCAATTTCTTCTTAATGTTTACTATTTCATTAAATTCACCTTTCCAAAATGATGTACCTACCTACTTTTTATAAAATAATTATTTCTTAAAGAAGATCAAGCGGTATTATTGATTCCGATCATTAATGATGTTCAAATAAAATTTGCATCTTTTAATAATCCACTATTCTTCTCATCTTCTCCTTTTCAACACTTAAAGGGTTTTTAAACATGTCTAACTTAGAACCATCATAGAGTTTTTGGGCCAGGAAAAAACTAGGATGTTAAGACATTGGATCATTGAGAATACAATAATAAGTCAATCTCTCTTGCTACAACTAAGTACCCCTTTATATCAACTGCTAAATCCGTTGCAGCGGCCACGTGCTATTTATTATTGGACTAAAATTTGAAATCCGGTTCTGTGCTATGTAATAGTCTATTGGGTGTACCTATTACCTTCATCAATTATTTTTTCCTTTATCTAAATATTCACGTTTAAAATCCAATTTTCCGTCTATGCTCACTATTGAGTTTGTGCTTCGGCTTTATTTTTTGCACAATTTGATGTCAAACAACCGCAAAATAATTAAAAATCGATAAGTATGACGTCAATGCTGAAACCTACAGGTGAAACTACATTCAAACAAGTGATCATAGACGTTCAGTTGGGTTAAATTGGATTAATGTAGATTTTAGATTAATTCAAAAAATAAATAATACAGTTTTGGTTTATACTTAGGTAATATTTTCACATACAGTTATAGGCAATTTTTTCTTACATATTAATTTATTAATGTATTGCATGTAGTTACATTGGATCTCGAGACGATCTTGGATAGTTTAATTGTTATCGTCACGTGCGTCGGAGAGCTCAGACTCGAGAGTTCGGAGTCTAAGGGTATGGACACAACGAGGACCATCGACCCTAGACCATACCCACGACCTTTGCTCTGACCCTCGCTCCAACCCACGCACACCCGTGGTCACATCGAGGCTTGGAGCATCGCACTTTTGCGCCAGTTAAAGCGTGAACGATCGTCTATAAACATGGAGCGACCTCGAAAATCCCCGAGAAACAGGCTTTTCAGTGATTTTGTAAGGAATCTGTAGAATGTTCCTTTAGACGAGGTAGGTAGGTACTGTCCGCCATGGGTACCAGGTACATCGGAGACTTTCGCCGACATGATATCGTGTTCAGCGACGCCCAAAACTTCTAAGTAGCAAAATTGAACGTATTTTATCCCATAGTTGCCGAGTTATTTTTTTTTTTAATTTATAACCCTGGAAATTCAATTTTCCATATGAATTTTTCTTATACACAAATGCAATTTTTCATTTCTTCTTGATCGCATTAGTTCACAATATTTCCTGACGGTCTTACTAATCGAATGCAACAAGAATACAAGAATCATATAAATTCATCTTATCAATTGGGTGGGAAGAGCCACTAGTAAAGCTACTCCTCATCCCAAACCAATAGGGCACCGTACTGTCCCCAGGCTTCACAATATTTCATGTAAAATTTTTACAACATATTAGGTAATATCGGAAAAAGTTAATGTTGATTATTTATAAAATATTCATTTTTCCATAATGAGGGATGTTGTTCATTTATCAACAACTACCCGGGGAACTTCGCGCCGCCTAACACGAATGTTTTTTCTATTTTTTTTTTAATTTTTACGATTAATTTTTTGTATTTTTTATCATATTTTCTCGTTAGTTACCAGTTTTTACTATTATTTATAGTACTTTGTAATTTATCGGTTAGTTATATTATATATTAACTGCGCCACCTAACGGTGGCGTCATACAGGTAGTTCTTAGGTGTCACGGGCTAATTTCGCGTTAGCGATAGATATCTTTATTTGTAAACAATTGTTTTCTTACCTTATGAATTCTCCGTTATTAAGGAGTAAATCGTGACAAGTTCCAGTTGATTTAGATCGATTTTAGTTAATCATCAACTTATAAATATATTCTGGCCATAAATTGCTACTAATATTGTTTTGAAGTTTATTTATTAAAATTCAGAACAAATGTTGGGTTAGAATGTTTGAACTACTGTCAAGGACCGAAGAAATCTTCTTTTCCCTTTTTTCCGTTGTAAAACTTAGAATGTTGTCGTCTGCAGTCCGTTATTTTAGCATCCGACATCTAAAGATTGTATATGAACGAGAAATTAAGTAATACTGGGATTTTTGGTGTTATCTTGTTAAGTAATAAGATCTGTTGTTATTAAACGATTACTGTTGGCTTGTAAGTTGGTAGCTGTAATCCTACGTTTATTGTCCTTATAGTAGTAGAGACCATTTATTTTGAGGTGTGTCAACCTCATGAATTGTGAAACCATATATGTAATACTTCTATATGGACAGTTTCTATAAGTGGAATGTGTTCCGACGAAGTGAATCAGATAATGTGTCGTTTGCTTTCTCCTCCGAGCACATCAGTCAATTCTGCGCCTTTTAGAGACTTGTCAAGCATGCGCAGTATGGATAAAAGGCCTCGAACGAAAGAGAAGCAAATATATTGTGGGCACCGTAATGTTGCGACGTTCTTTCCTATACCAACTGTCCATATAGAAGTATTACATATATGTGTGAAACATAGAAATTCCTTTTTACTGTCAACCTTCGTCTTGAGCAGATACTCCAGAAGATTTTTGGTTTAAGTTTCAAATCGCGGTGAATCCGTAACAATAAATTTTGGATTTTTGAAACTAAACCTCATTTTCCATTTGAATCGTAGTTGAAGTTAGATTCTGTTGTTATTTTTGGACAGATTCATTGGAAAAGCCGCGTGTCGGATTTTTGTTAGATCTTCTGTGGTAAGTAACACACCTTTTATTCATGTGGTTTGTTCAATCCTTATGGTTTTCTCTTTTCTTGTTTTATTTCGGACGAAACGTAGGTAGATCAAGAAACAAACAGTAGGTGGATTTGGAGATTTAAAACCGTTCAGACGGTGAGCTGTGGTAGGGTACCCGCAATTGGCAACGAGGAGATTGATTTACCCGTCTACCAGCTAGGGTGTCACTAGCTTAATGAAAGAAACCCTATCTTAATAGGTGAGTTACGAAATTTTATTTTTATAAGATTAATAACGCCATATGGTCACAATCTTGGTAAATATCTTTATTTTGCATATGTATTTCTTTGTGTCTTATGTAGGTTATTAATGTGAAACTAGACTCCTTTTGCTTATTTTTTTTTACTATTTTATTAATTAATTTTATGTTGAATTTTGATTTAATTCATTGTTATAATTTTGTTGTGACTAGCAAGTCAAATTTAGGTTTGTTGAGTACATTTAAATCATTAGTTTTGCTCATTAATTGTAAATTCAGAGAAGTTAACTGCTAAATGTTGTATTATTCATTTAAATTCACTTTGTTCTTTCATTGTAGTATAAATTTAAGTTAATGTGTTCAAATTGTATTAAAGTTATTAAGTCAAACTAATTCAAGGAGTCATTAAAATCTGTTTAAGCTAATGTTAATACTAAATTACGATTTTAGGGTCCTAGATACAGGCATAAGTCCTAGATACGGGCATAAGTCCTAGATAGGCAGAATTTTGATTGCTGACCCTATACTTAGTACGAGCTTAAGTTATTGTGATTGGTGCAAGCCTATTGGTTCTAGAACAGGCTTGATTTTTGGTATCGGCCTAAGTATTGGAGAAGCCAAGGACTGCGGAAACTTATTTAGACTAACAGATAAGCCTAATTAGTTTAAGTTGTAACTTAGTTAGTTAAAATCTATTTTTCTTGTTCTTTGTATTGCGTGTGATCACACATTCTAGTTAATTTAACTTTTAATATTACTCACATATATTTTTTTTATAAATATCAATAGCGTTGTCAAGCACGAGGCTTGACAGTTGTGTAAATTCTCAATTTTCATTAAAGAAGGGTCTAGTTGATATTTTGGTTTTATTTAGTTCACTTTATCGTTTTTTTTTATTGTGCAATTCAAATAGTACTGGTTAAAATTTTGAATTTATTTAATTATCTCCAGTGGGTGAAGTGGTGCCTGGAACATCAGGGGTTTCCGATTTTAACCGTACAAATCGGTGGCGCACTCACTTTATTTTGGCACTTACCCTCTACGGCTAAGCTGGGCATATTTTGCCAGTAGAGAAACCACCACTGAACTCAGCTGGAGTTGAATTTATTTAGTTAATTTATTTGTTTTTCTAAATTTGATTTTATTATTTTTTTTTTAAATTCTTTAAAATACGTGGCATAGGTAAGTAAGTTTTGCTCTTTCAAATATATGATATATCAACTGCGCCACCTTACTGTGGCGTCATAGTACTTAGTTATGTAAGAATTACTGGTGTAAATTTATAACATCTCAACTGCGCCACCTTAGGGTAGCGTCATAATGATTAATTTCGTAATAAACGCGTCCGATCGCTGCAAAATTCAAAGTGCTATAGGGAAAATCGCGGCCTCCGACGCGCTATTTATAGGCACGCTGCCGCCGGCGCCGCCCCGGCCGGCCAGTACCACCGCAAGCGCTACGTCCCGCAATTTTAAATCTGTAATATCTTCAAAAAAATTCATTCAAATCTTGTGCTGTAAAGGACCATATAGATCTATATTAAATCAACAATGTATTTAAGCTATTTAATTGGATAAGGATTAATGCTGTATTGGTTACAATCGCTTCGAAAATTGGCCATTATTTGTCGTAAAAAGTAAATGACAAAAAAATTTTATGTGGGATATCCATAAGAGATAGACATATAGGTACCATCGCGGAGTTTTCTGTAGACCTTTTCAATGTGTACAAATAATTAGTACATTATTTTGATAAATCTCGTAGGATTCAGCCTGTGTTTGCAATGTAAGCGGAAAAAAATTGTTAATTAACGACATCACATTAGAAACCTCAAAAATAACAGTATTTCCCCACTATTTAATGGATGTTATGTAAACCTACCTCTTGAATCACTCTATCTATTAAAAAAAACCGCATCAAAATTCGTTGCGTAGTTTTACTATCTTGTATTTTGAATTTTTTTTACTAATAGTTATTTTAATTTTGGAATTCGCAAGTGTGATCACACCTATACTACTCATCTATTACTATTTATTTTGTAACTAAGGCGCCAGTGTATATTTGTAACAGCTCTAAATTGTATTACATGTATTTATACAACATAATTTAATTTTTATATTAAAGAAGGGTCTAGTTTACGAAACTGATTTGTTTTATTTAGCTCACTTTATCTTATTTTGTCGGATTGTGGAAGAGTTGTTAGTGCCTATTATATCTAGGGGTTTCCGGCTTGTACCGTCTAAGTCGGTGGCGCGGCTCTTTTATTTACCATCTCTCTACGGCTGAGCTCGGGCATAATTTGCCAGTAGAGTGACCACTAACAAATCTTGCGCAATTTGTTTAATTGTTGAAGTTAGATTTTTTTCTCTTTAAATAGTCCTTAACCTTTTGTTAAGAGAGATAGAAAAAAACGTGGCACACTATGGGAAAGATACAAGGCCGATAATATTTTTTGAGTTCTAATAAATTTTTTGAGATCAAGATTCAGAAGCGATTGACTCACCTGCTATGGAGAATCAATCCATTATACATTTGACATAGTTTTTATTGGATCTTTACAATTAAAAAAATTAATTCCTCCTTTTTCTTTAGGAGGTTTAAACACTTTCTAACCAGCACTTCACTCTCCACATTCTAGTTTGATCCAGAATATAGAAATTAATATTGAGTACCTACTGCTATTTTAGGTAATTTCCACAAATGTTTTTTCCTTTACAGTATTTAGTCCACTCAGACAGAGTAGTGAGGACTGTATGAAACTTTATTTCACCTCCCAATGTTACTTTGTTCTGTCATTTATCCTTAGTTAAGTTCTAATTACGACTCATTGATGTAACTTCTATTTATTTTTTTGTTCTATAATTTGATTCACTTTTCCTTACTTCTGTTAAAACGTTTTGTCAAGCTTCCTTCTGGGGACCCTGAAGAAGTGGCTACCAAAAAGATATATTAGTTTTTCTCCACTCACGATTACGAATTCCATAAATTTATTCTTCAAACTTTTTCGTTTTGGCTTGCTTCTAAAAGAACTGTAAAGGATATTGTCAGCGATCTGCCAAAATGGTCTTCGCCTCAAAAGAACTTTTGAAAAAGGTATAAGGGATATAAAAAGCATTTTTAAACTCTCGTGGTAAAATTTGTTAAAAAAATTCGAAAAGAGGTTGACCTTAAAGGCCATCCTTGCAACTTCCCGCTAGTTTTAACCGTAAAGCTATAGTAACGTGACGTATTTTGACGTTTTTGACTTTTTTTGAAATATTTAAAAAGCGCGTTATTCGATTTTAATGTTCAAGATGGCATTCGACGCAGTTTTTTGAGACCTAAAAACGTTACTAGAGTGCAAAATCGATTAGTCAAAAAATCTGAAAAAAAAATCTTGAATCTTGAAAAAAAACACTTTTTTTGAAATTTTTCGACAACGATATCTCACGAACGAATCAATCGATTTTAATTTGCAAAACGGCATTCGATGTGGCTTTTTAAGCTTAAGAGCTGATTAGGTTATGAAATTGATCGATGCAATAGCCAAAAAGATATGCCCAAAAAACATCATTTTTACCAATTGTTTTTTTCGGTTATTTTGAAATTTCTCGAAATCTACCGGCTCGAATCGGTTCAAACTTACAGGGAATCTAAGTTAGATGGAACTCTTTGGAATGCTTTTTATTTCATTCCGATCGGACAAGCCGTTCAAAAGTTATAAGAGGTTTACATACATCCACACACACACACACACATCCACACGTACATACAGACATACAGACACCCTCGTAAAAATAGTCAGGGGAGGTTCCTAAGACCTCAAAACGTTGAGATCCGATGAAAACTCGATTTTCGAAAAACGGGGTGAAACCAATAACTTCCCGATTTAAAAAAAAAATTTAATTTTTCTTAGCGGGAAGTTAAAAACGTAAGAAACTGGTGATATACTGAATGTTATAAGTAATATACGTAAAAAACGCAATACCGAAATAAATCAGTGTGCGCAGTAAACAACAATGAATACAGTACTTAAGAGATAATTAGTAAATGTCTGTATAAGAGTTATCTATACATATAATAAAACTGTAGGAATGTATATGTTTGTGCGCGCATCAGATGAAAACTACTGATCCTATTCAAATGCGGTTTTCAAAGACGTATTTGTCTTCTTTCAACTTAACATCTGGTGTATAAAACTTTCTCCCCCACCCCTTTAACGGGGTGAGGAAAGAAATTTTTATACAAAAATCAACACGCCACGCGAACGACGCCGACGTCGCGGGTACATCGTAATAGAACCCAAAAATGTGGTTAGATTTTTTTGTCTGTCTGTCTGTATGTTTGTGCGCGCATCACTGATCCGATTCGAATGCGGTTTTCACAGATGTATTTGTCTTCTTTCAACTTAACATCTGGTGTATAAAAATTTCTCTCCCATTCCTTAAATGAGGTGGGCTAAGAAGTTTTTATACAACAATCACACGCCACGCGAACGACGTTGCGAGTACAACTACTTAGTTTCAAATAAATACAAAAATAAAAACCGATAAAATACAAACTTTGGATCTTCCAAAAGAAAAAAAAACGTAAAAAATTAAAAGTAACGGAAAAGGTCTTAACACATATTTTGTTTATATTTGATTAAAGAATCTAGATATTAACTAAATATGCTCCTACTGATGAACCACTAATTAAACTCACAAATTTATAACAATTTCAAATCAAAATTATCGGTAATTTTCCAGTGACATTTTCAATAGATAAAATCTTCTAATAAAAATCGTATTATGGTTTTTCCTACTAAAAACTTCCAGAAGACAATATTTCCATCAGGAACTTTACATATTAATTATTCAGAAAAACGAACTGACACCTTCACATGTCGGGAAGATTTCTGATCTCACCATCCTAATGTTTCTCTCAGTGACAGAACTCCGGTGGGAGTTTGTTCTTATCGCCGTATTATTTAGGAGCGAATTTCGTAGGAATTTCGGGAGTCGCGTGGGCGAAACTTAACCGGGGAGGTATTTGGATGGGGCGAACGGGCTCCAGACAGTCGCGTCGTCATCCTGGGGATAGCAATTGAAGGCAAGCATCAATTGGACAAAATTCCGTCTTCTATCATATAAAGAACTGAATGAAAATTTGTTTAACACTTACGCACATATCAATCTCCATTCTAAAGTAAGTTAAGTGTAGAAATATATTTGGTATTGTTAAGTTAAAGTTTAGATATTTTTTTATATGAATTATATTATTAAGAAAATTTGGCTTCAACAGCCAATACGGTCTACTCTTATTTAAAATTCTGTACAAGTGAGGTACACTTTTTAAGTGTACTTTATCATACAAACATAACACTATAGATTAAGACGAGAGTGAGTCAGTGGTCAATTGAATTCTTTTCTTTGGCATCGAAAGTGTTACAACCATCAACTATACTATAAATTGATTAAGGAAAAGATCTCACCAAATAAGAATGCACCAAAATAGCATTTCTCTTGGCCGATTCAGAGGTGCAAACCATTCAGTAGCTACCCTGCTATCATGTTTTTCTTTAATTTTAATGTCTTCATAAAATGCATCATTTGGAACCATGTGATATATCGGCTCAAATTTAGTTGAACTAAATTGAGTAAAAACGATTTTTAATTGTCGGTGCAGCACACGACTTACCAAAACGTTCCAGGTGCCAACATTCCATTAATCTACAGTCAAATACCAGTGCAAATGCCATGATTCTCTCAAAGTATGTTAGCAACAAAAACAGCCTATCCCACAATCCCACTATCCCACTACAATTCTCCCAACCTATAATAACTATCAACATCAACCTAACCCAATTATAGCACCTGATCAAGAAGTATGGGAGACAGTACAGTACAAAACGCTTCTACGAAATAATGAAAGTCCTGACAATCGAATTAAAGACTACTGGCTAACAAAACCAGCTGCGACAGTAAACAGATTCTCAGCTCTGGGCAAAGAAGAGGCTAACAAAGAGCCTGAAGAAGATGCTCACAAAGAGTCGGAAGAAGAGGCTAATGGCGGAACAACTGACAGAGAATCAAGGAGGCCTCCTCCCATATTCCAATGCGTAAACTGGGCTCATACCCGCTCTATATAAAAACCATTATACACGAGAAAAGATGCTCCAGAAGACAAAACCAAATACAATAGAGCAACCTGTCAATTAAAAAAGGTCATACAGAAACACAAAGAACATGAAATAAATTATTTTCTAGAGAATCTGTCTAGCTCTGAAGAAAAGTACTACTCGTTATGGAAATTGTTTAAAAAACCTCAAAACACAATCACAAACTAAAACACCGATAAGAAAAAATGATGACACCTGGTCTCGACGTGACGAAGAGAGGGCTTACACCTTCGCTGAACATCTTCAGACAGTTTTCCAATCGCACAAGAGAGAGGTTCCAGAGAACGAAGATAAATTTATTACAGATATAGCAGATGAACCCTACCAGATGTCTTTTCCACACCAGAAAAGTTAATTGAAGAAGTAATCAAAAACCTGAATACAAAAAAATCACCTGGATACGACCTGATAACAGGACTAATACTCAAAGAACTACCTGAAGAAACAATAAAGCTACTAATGTACATATACAATGCTGTCCTAGGCCCAACCTTCATCCTATCGTCCTATTAACGTCCTGTCTTTACCCCACTTTCATTAAAGAAAAAAACCTAATACCTGATTATCAATTCGGATTTCGACAACAACATGGCACAATCGAAAAGGTTCATAGGGTTATCAGAACCGCAAGAAATGCACTCGTGAAGAAGAAATATTGTACAGCAGCCTTCGTTGATGTCTCCCAAGCCTGTGATAAGGTATGGCAGAAAGATCTAATATCAAAACTTAAAAGACAACTGCCTTATCCGATCTGCATGCTCCTAAAATCATACCTCAATGGCAGATAAAACTAGGGGAGGCCCTCACTACTCTACATCCCATCCACTCTAGCGTACCCCAAGGAAGTGTTCTTGGACTCACACTGTACCTCTTGTTTACAGCAGATATACCAACTTCAGATCGTACAACAATTGCAACATATGTTGATGACACTGTCCTAATGGCCTGCCACCAAAAACCGATCCTAGCTCCTCGGATACTACAAAAACACTTAAATAGACTTGAAATATGGTTTAAACTATGGAGAGTCAAAGATAATAGCTCCAAGTCAACACACATTACGTTTATACTAATGAAGGGGATCAATCCAGCTGTAACCTTTAACAACACGCTACTGCAAATAAAAAGTGACGTCAAATACTTGGGATTTACCTAGACAGCCGCCTAACATGATAAAAGCATATTTAGAACAAACATCTGCAACTGGGACTCGTATATAGAAAGATGTACTGGTTCATGAATCAAAAATCACGCATAAGTCTAGACAATAAACTGCTGATCTACAAATATGTACTGAAACCCATCTGGACGTATGACATCCAAATCTGGGGAACTGCCAGTGAAACAAAACTACTCAAGACATAGCACTTTAAATCAAAAGTTCTAAGGCATCTGTGCCAAGCTCCTTGGTACATTTCCAACAATAATATACATAGAGATCTTCAAGTCCAAACTGTCAAAGAAGGAATTATTTCTCTGTGCTCCAAGTACCATAATAGACTACAGGTTCATCCAAACATATTGGTTACCAATCTCCTGACACCCTACAGAACAGAAGGCTAAAGACCAGACACTCTTGACCTCAACACTAGAAACTAATTAATCATTCCAATTACTATTGTACTATTCAAATTAATTTAATCAATTAATAATAACTGTATTAATTTAATTATTATTGTACTCTTTTAGGTGTCACTTTCTTAACACTCATATGTATTGTTTATTATTTTGTATAAAATAGATCGCAATAAAATGGATGTCAAACAAAAAAAATTGTCGGTAGGTATTAGGTTGTTACCGGTACTCATCTGACTTTCATGATTTTCTTCACCATTTGCATCATTATCTGATAATTCTCTTAGAAAATATAAACTCATTTCGGGGGCAATTGATGCTCACCGTAGTTTTTGGGGTGTAGGTCTCTGTGGCCCAGATTATTCTATTTTTAGAACGCGATTTTCCCAACTGATGTCGACTTGTGTCCTCGTTTCGGAGCTGGAATATTGACCCCTAAGCTGGATTCAAATCCACATCTACATCGGGATCGGCAGTATCTCTAAACCATTCCTTTTATTTATGTCGGCTTCCTGTCTTTACAGGTTTGTTTGTGCGCGATTCCGAAATAATGTCACCAAAAAATATTTTAGTAAAATCATTTGTATTGAAACTTGAAACTTAAAGTTTAATAGAAATTTGATTTACCACCATTCAGCTACTCTTAAAATCTGAGACAATAGTAAATCTTATTATCTGTGTTTCATAATTATGCTTTTATTAAGATTATGGTTTTTGTGTTTGACTTATATTAGAGTAATTAAATAAGGCAACCTTTTTAAATAATAAAATTCTCTGAGTTGACGTAATATGTTTTGCCAATTACTCTACTCCCTTTCCTAATTGATTTCTCTACTGTGCTGACACACTCACATACAATTACTTACCTAAGGTAAGGGTTCAGCAGGCGGGAGAATGTAGCATGGAAATAATTAAATAACACAAGTTTGGTTCATTATTTTCAATTAAAAATCAACAGAAATACGATAAACTAAACATTCTTAATATCTGGACAAATCGCCAAGTTTAGTTTAAACAAAATTAATTACAAGAGATGACTTGTAATCAAGAGCTAAGATCATATGTTCATATATCCAGAAAATTGTGGAAAGTCTTAGGAAAACTGTATGAACTTATCATTAAGACTTACTTACTCTCCTTAGAGAACAACCAAGTAAAAAGAAACTTGGAAAACTTGAACCTTTGTGTAAAAATTCAAGACTTAAAAGGAGTTATTAAAATACTTCTAGGAAACTGTTACTAAAAAAAGTTTAGGTACTAACTAAAATATTAGCTGTCATTGTCGACTGAGGCAATACATTAAAATAGTAACTATTCTAATATGAAGATACTGATGGAAAGAGGACAAAACTTCAAAAGCTCATATTCTCGAACACTGCACAAAAAGAACTCCAAGTTACCATACCTTGAAATATGGAAAAAAGAACAATGTTTATCTATCACATAGGACTCTTAAATTTCGTTAAAAATATTCTCGAATCCTGCGCTAAAAATATTCCTGAATACAGTACCTTGATGTATAGGGGATAGAAGAAGATCTATCTAGAGTGAAATCAGATCAGACTCTAAACTTGCTTAAAGGAATTGCTAGAAGAGCTTATTTACACACTAATAAATTATCAGAAGATGAAAGAAACATAATAAAATCATCACTACAAGAAAAATACAATACAATTTTTTTTAAGATGGAAGCCATCTGACGAATAGCCACCGGTCATACTGTAGCCTAGTTAGGCTTATTGTACTGCTTCCATTGTCACCCACTTCAGGATCTTGGTAGTACTTGGTACCAGTTTGTATAGGTCTAAAGGATGGGTGCCATATATTTGTGGAGGCAGTCTTCAAAAATTGACTCCCTCCTGCGATCAAGTGCATCACATTGATAGAGTGATTTAAGTTTCCTGCCGCACAATCGCAGGTTGAGACAGTCTCATGGTTTGCAGGTGCCTCTGGATAGGTGCATGGCCTGTAAGGAATTCTGTGACTCGTAGCTGATTCCTGCTGGTTTTGCGCACTATTTTAGCTGATGAATATACATTCTGCAACGTGCTTGTCCAAAGCTGTGTTCCCAATGTTGGTGAGTGACTCTGGACAGTAGAATATTGTGGCTTATCCTTTTTCTAGCAAGTTTCTCAGCTTGTTCGTTGTTATGTATATCTTTATGTCCTGGCACCCAAACTAGTTTCTGAGATATGGTGATGACTCATCACCATATTTTAGAAACTATAAGACCTACAAATTTGAAATTTTGCAGGTTGGTTCCTTACAGGGTCTAGACGGTCCGCTAAGAAAGGATTTTACGAAATTCTACCTCTAAGGGAGTAAGCCGGGGGTTCGAAAATTGTATGAAAGTCCTATTTTTTTTGAAGTAGGGGACTAGAAAATTAAAATGTGTGCTCTTTAGAGGTTGTAGAGGTGTAATTATATTGAAACACGTATGGGGGCTTTTTACACAATTTATTTACAAAATTGTTAAGATACACTGAACTCTGCTGGATAACGTCTAACTACTTGACAATACAATGAACTCTTGTGAACACTTGACTCGAACTGACTTTAACTGTCCGTGCATCCCCTTATATACAACATTATTTAATCTAGTAAGTGTGTTTAGAAGTTTCTAGAATTTTCTAGAAACATTATTTAAAATGGTCAGTTGATTTTTTTTTTACAAACTTCTAAAAATCAACTGTCAACAACAATCTTTCAAATTAAGGTCCCTTCCTTTACGGTTATCCCGTTACACTGCCCCCTCCTTAGATTCATTCCTCCTGGAATGTTATTTCCTACATCGGAATCCCGCACACTCCCTGAGCCAGCCAAACCATCTTCTTGGAGTTGCTGCGCATCTCCACTGTGGTTTCCCTGGTAAGACGCCAAACGATCGTGATGGACCACGACGGGTTTCCCTCTGGGAATTTTCACGATCCGATAAATGACATCGTTAATCTTCTTCTTGATGGTGTAAGGACCTTCCCAGTTCTTTTGTAATTTGGGACAAATACCTCGACGCCGTCGGGGGTTATAGAGCCAGACTAAATCTCCAACTTGGTAACTCTTTTCCATTGTCCGTGTGTCATAGTACCTCTTCATCCGATCACTAGATAATTGTAGTTTTCCACGCACCAGGTTGTGTATATTCTCCATTCGATTCTGAAGGTCGGCGACATATTGTTCACGTGCCATTTCTTCACCAGGTTTACAACCAAACACCAAGTCACATGGTAGCCTCATTTCTCTACCGAACAGGACCTTCGCAGGCGTTTAGCCAGTTGATTCGTTGATGGCCGATCGAATTGCCATTAGAAATAGTGGAATATGTCGATCCCAATCCCTCTGACAATCTGACACCACTTTTGACAGATAGTTGGTTATAGTCCGGTTCATTCGTTCCACCATTCCATCAGACTGAGGGTGCATCGCTGTGGTTCTCGTTTTGTGGATGCCTAATCTTTGGCAAAATTCTTGAAACAGCTTGCTCTCAAAATTTCTTCCTTGGTCTGAATGTAATTCTAGTGGTAGGTACCCCAAATCGGCTTACGAATTCTTCAACCAATATATCTGCTAAAGTGGTGGCTTCCTGATTGGGAACTGCATATGCTTCAACCCATTTAGTGAAGTAGTCCATTACAACAAAGATGTACTTGTTTCCTACATCGGCCTGTGGAAGTGGCCCCAATACATCTACTGCGATTCTTTCAAAAGGACTTCCAACCAGGTATTGCTGCATTTCCGCCTTCGGTTTTCGGTGCGGACCGTTACTGGCAGCACATGTAGTGCATTTACGACACCAATCTTTAACATCATTAGTGCAATTTACCCAGTAAAATCTATCTCGGATCTTTTGCAGCGTTTTCGTGATACCCAGATGTCCTCCAGAACTATCATTATGCATCTGTTTTAAAATTTCCGGTACAGCATTTCTTGGGACCACTATTTGTTTCCTTGTTTCTGTGCCCTCGGAATTTTCTACAAGTCTTTTAACGAGCCCTCCGTCCAAAATTAAAGAGTTCCATTGGGACCAGTATGCTTTTAAAGCAGGAGAGGATGAGGATATCTCTCTCCACAACGGACGACGGTCCATTCTCTTCCACTCCCGAATCTTTCTTAGAACGGGATCGTTTTCTTGTTGCTCCTCCAGCATAGAGCTCTCGTCTTCTTGCACAACCTTAACCAAGGCAAGTTTTTCCTCGTTCTGCTCCATACGGGTACAATGGGGGCAATCAGGTCGACATGGTCTTCTGGAAAGTGCATCAGCATTACGATGTCTGGTTCCAGGTCTGTGCTCGATTTCAACATCATATTCTTGCAGTTTTTCGAGCCATCTTGCTATCTGTCCTTCTGGGTTCCTAAAGCTATGTAGCCACTTTAAACTGGCATGGTCTGTTCTGATCAGGAATTTTCTGCCATACAGATATTTATAAAAGTATTCAACGGATTTTACAACTGCTAACAGTTCCCTCCGAGTTACACAGTAGTTCTTTTCAGCCTTCGATAAAGTTTTGCTGAAGTAACCAACCACTCTTTCCTTACCGTCTTGTAGCTGTGACAAGACGGCTCCAATTCCCACATTGCTGGCGTCGGTGTCCAGAATAAGCTTACCATCAGGAAGTGGATAAGCAAGAACAGGTGCTGACGTAAGCTGTTTCTTCAATATTTCAAACGCCTTTTGACATTCCTGATCCCAACAGAAGGACTTATCTTGTTCTGTCAAACGTGTCAAGGGTTTGGCAATGTCTCCAAAATTCTTGACATATCGTCGGTAATAGGAACAAAGACCCAAGAAACTCCGAAGCTGATGTTTGTCGATAGGGATTGGCCATTCCTGAACGGCTTGTATCTTAGCGGGGTCAACAGCAACGCCTCTCGTATCGTAGCGATAACAATAGATAATATAAAAATATATATAGTCCGGATGGAATGCTCGAAAACTAACGTTATAAACGTTACAGTCTAAATATACACACTGAGTTTGTTTAAGATCAACTCTCCTATAACATTAATTTAACAATCTCAGCTAGTATTTGTCAATAAAACTACACAATACAAATATAAGGATTACCATCCGCCATTGTGAGTCAGAAGTTGACGTACTTATATTTGACGTTTTATTTTACTCGAAAGAGTTAAGATTAAGACATATTTCTGAGACAGGGCAAATACTATTTTGAGACAAAAAACTTAACAAATGTTTGACGTCCGTTATTTTACTGCTAAAAATGATGAAAGATTAACTAGTAACTGTAGTTGATAGCGAAGTCAAAAGCGCACATGTTGATTGTGTTCCATATCAAACTCTATTACTCTTCTAAAACTTCTAGTAAAATTTTCTTTTACGATATATATGAACGTAGCATGCTTTCTTATGGAAAAATAAAGTTTACTTTAAAGTTGTTAGTAAATAAGAAGTAGAAAAAGATATGCAATTGAATCACTGGTGTAGTAGGTATATATTTACTGAAAATGGTCGATGGTTAATAAAATTATCACTTCTCCTTAATACTCTTCTGAAGGCGGTAATAAAACTAAGTGAAAGGTGAGAAATAAAATGGGAAACGAACAACAAATATTTGGTAAAACTAGGATGGGTTAACCAATTTATTCAACCAAATAACAATAATACAGAAACTAAACTAGCACCGGTCACTTCGTTCAGGGCACTTTAAAATCAATGGATAATCAAAACAAAACTTGCCGTCGATGGTTCTTTAATATATAATATGCTTTTCAGTTATCCAAGAAGGTTATCGAACCTACTAAAATATTCTATATCTCTATGGAATATTCTGGCAATTACTTATCGTTCAGTCGGTAACAGTTATAGGTGGGTTGAGATGTTAGATTAGATTGATGACCTCGATCTTGATTTTTTAATCGTTATAATATTGTTACACGAATACCCTCGCAGACGCCCATGGCACTAATCTACTACGATAATTCTGGGAAAAGAATATTCTCGTCTGGCTTCCAGGAATTCGCCGAGTCTACGCGGGATAGAAGGCTCTAGAGTCCAACATTCACAGAATGAACAGTTTCAGATTTTTCGCTAGTATTATATAAACAGACCGGAACCATGGATTATTTAGTAAACGATTATTTGAGATATCTCTCAAGGGATTTTTGAAATTTTTAAAAGTTCTTAGAAAGTATACAAACCTAAACGAATCAAAAGGCACAAAAAATGACGAGTTTGATGTTTCAATTCTCGATTTGACTAAGTCTCTCTGTCATATACTATTCTTCTTTAAATATAATAGATAGTGTTACAATGATTAATAAGTGCTTAGAAATTGTTTATAGATGGTGCTGTGCTAATTTATTAAATATTAATTGTAAAAAAACTAAATTCATCATAATTGGTAATGAGCAGCAACATAAACTCTTTGTCGAACAAGATCATAAAATAATGATTGGGCCTACTGAAATTGATATGGTGAATGAATTCAAATATCTTGGTGTCATTATAGATCGACAACTTAAATTTAAACAGCATGCAAACCACTTAATAAACACAATTTCATTTAAAATAAATTATCTTTTCAGATGTTCGCAGCATTTATCTAAGTGGTCGAGGCTGGTTTTATTTAATTCTCTAATACTGCCTCACTTCGCGTACTGCTCAACAGTATTATATCTCTTAAATCAGAATGAAATATATCGATTCCAAAAGTTGCAGAATAGAGCTATGCGAATAATATTATCATGTCCTAGATTGACCCCTACTGTAGAAATGCGGACAGCCTTAAACTGGCTCTCAATTAAAGATATGTTCCTTTACCAAACATTAATTTTTATATTTAAAATAAAAATAGGTTACGCGCCTGACTATCTCCAACATAAAATTACTTACAACCATCATGTTCACACCCATAATACAAGACTTAGAAATGATTTTTATATTAGGACCGTCAACACCAGCGGTGCTCAAAATTCAATCTTTTTTAAAGGCTTACAGCAATTTAATGACTTGCCAGACGATCTAAAGAAATTAGATTCAATTAATGTATTCAAGCGTAAGCTCAAACAATATTTGTTAGATGTGAGTAGGTAATTTAGGTCAAGTATTTATTATCATTAATTATTCTTTGTGTTGTCTTATTGTATTTTATTGTATTTTATTTAGCTTATTTAGCTTAATAACTTATTTATATATATGTGTATATTTTTTGACCATGTATTAGTTGTTTTTGACTAAATAAAGCATTAATATATTAACGTCATGCTATATTTGCTTATGGAGAAGGTGAGTAAGTGTCACATGTGGCAGGAGTAGAATTTAAGGACCGATAAGTGATATTCAAAGACTTTTCAACCAAATTTATAACACGGGAAATTCCCAACCAGTCTACATCTATTTTCATTCCACTACCAAAACAGAACAACGCAACAAAATGTGAAGACCATAGATTGATCAGCTTGATAAGTCACACCTTGAAAATATTTCTTAAAGTCATTCATTACAGAATTTCCACAAAATGCGAAAGCTCTATTGGATCCTCACAATTCGGATTTAGAAGGGGTCTCGGTACGAGAGAGGCACTGGTCGCAACTCAAGTATTAGTGGCAAAATTGCTACGACCAGAGAAAAAATGTAGCGATGTGTTTCATAGACTATAAAAAAGCTTTCGACAGAGTGCAACATCACAAACTCGTTCAAATATTAATGCGACTTGACATAGATCAAAAAGATATACGCTGTATTGAAAATTTATATTGGATGTGGCAACGAAGTTACAAAGGCACAAAATATCCTTGGAGGCGTAAGACAAGGATGTGTTCTCTCCCCTTTCCTGTTTAACATCTTCCAAGAAGTTCTCGAAGGACAAAAATTAGGTATCAAAGTAAACGGTACCTACATGGATCAATAATATACGGTATGCGGATTACACAGTCCTTATAGCAGACAACATGAATGACCTCCAAAGGCTCTTGAACATAATAGAAATACACAGTCGGCTTATGGGAATCAACATCAACACAAAAAAGACAAAGTTTCTAATAATCACACGTAAGCCAGATGAGTTCCAGAATGCAAAACTATCATGCAATAGTGAAGACATAGAACGAGTAGAAAAATTTAACTATCTGGGAACTTGGCTATGTGAAGACTGGTTTTCAGACTTAGAAATCAAGTGCAGGATAGAAAAGCGAAGAACTGATTTATTAAATTCAAAAACGTCTTTACGAACTCGGACTTTGAACTCAACCTCAGAATAAGATTCACAAAATGTTACGTATGGTCCGTGCTGTTGTACGGCATGAAAGTCTGGACAGTGAAGGCTAACACCATGAGTCTGGAAGCATTTGAGATGTGGATCTACAGAAGAATACTGGAAGTTTCTTGGACAGCAAGGAAAACCAACGAGGAAATTCTGAGATGGATAGGAAGAGAACGTGAATTGCTGCTCACGATAAAACGCAGGAAAACAGCGTATCTGGGACATGTGATACGCAAGGAGAGGTACCTACCATTTGCTCCAACTGTTAATTGAAGGAAAGATAGAGGGAAAAGGGGACTGCGTAAAAAGAGGATGTCGTGGCTCCGAAATATCAAACATTGGAGAATTAATCCACAGCATTAGAGACAGAGTTAAATGGTCAGAAATGATCGCAAACATCCATTAATGGATAGCAGCAGAAGAAGAAGAAGAAGTGATTTGATGGCTAGGTATTCATAGCTTAGTTTTTAGAGCATCAGCGCGTAGAGTTAAAGGTTGCGAGTTCGAGTCTCACTGGATGCGACATTTTTTAATTTCTCCTTAATATCATTTAATATATTTTTGTTTGTATATATTCTAAAAACTTTCAAAAATTCTATGAGCTATCTAACCTGACAGTTTAAAACTCAGGACCGTAATAGGATCTATATTATACCAGCAGGTACCGACTGTTCTTTTCAATTATTTTATTAAACCGCGGCATGAAAGCAAAGATGTTTTTTTTTGTAAAACCAATTTTTAATTGCAAGGTTTGAATTCATAGATCAAAACCAGGAAGCGATAACTGGCCGTCATTAAATCCTCATTAAAATAAAAAAGGTCAGTCGGTATGAACTTGGTACGAATAATACATCCGTCGAAGAGGTCCACCAGAATTTCAGAAATGTAGATAGATAGATATTTTTTGGGTTGGCTGTTAGCCTGTATCACTGCGACCTTTGCAGATCTATTGTGAACACCCATTATCTGTGAAATAGGATTAGAGCATCTTGTCCAGCTCTGCCCTCTTAATAAGACTTAATAGCCTTGACAGTGGCCACTCCGCATAACTTGGAGCAGCCGGTTTCACCTCTCCCAGTACTAGATACCGCCTCCTTGCAAGGCCTTCAGATTGGCATAGGACATGAAATGCGGTTTCCTCTTCCCCTTGGCAGTATCGACAAATGTCTTCATCTGCTAAGTTCAGCTGACTCTATGTTTTCTGAGCCTACAATGTCCTGTCAAGAGACTGACAATCATTCTGACATCGTTTCGCCTTTGTGATAGCAGCTCTGCAGCAAACTTCGCCGAGTGTCCCTTTATGAAGACTTTGGCTTGTCGCTTGCCCGGTGATTTTCCCACCACTCCTGGGCCTTCTCTAGCCTCCATTTCTCAATGCCAGAAATTTAGAGCTGCTGAAAATTTCTAGAAGATTCGGCTTATTGATGAGAAATAATTTTTAAGGAAAAATTCTGTGGTCAATCTGCATTTGTATTGAATGTTTGTGAAAAGAGTTTAGAAGAATCATTAGCAAAATCCATCCCAGGATATCAAAGACTTCCAAATAACCAAAATAAATTTTTTTTGTTACTTTTTGAGATATTTTAAATTTTTAAAAT
Organism: Altica lythri; assembly: GCA_964028335.1. Classification (NCBI taxonomy): domain Eukaryota; kingdom Metazoa; phylum Arthropoda; class Insecta; order Coleoptera; family Chrysomelidae; genus Altica; species Altica lythri. The sequence continues at coordinate 38,106,767 of OZ034808.1, read as the reverse complement.
ACATACTTGAAACAGGTGTCTGGGTTTAATTTCTGAATTGTCTACTCTGGTGCCCTTAATTTTATTAAGTTAATCCCTTATATCATTTTTTGTAGTAGTGAGGGATGTTTTAACGTTGTAATACATATGTGAATCATCACACAGGCATAATGTCAGTCTAGAGACTGATAAAGACAACCTCACCGGAGTTTTTTTATTGTTAATTTAACGACGTTTTATGTGAGAATCAAATTAAACTTCCTACGCTCACCTTGAGATAAAACGTACTGACTTTGACCTAGTTTAATATGATGCAAAATAATTTAATAAAATATAACACAAACAATGTTATTTTGAAAATCTTTGTATCTTCCTAAGCAAACATTAATCGTGTGGCTATCCAAGCATGTATGTGTCAGTTTGTTTTATGTGTTACACAGATAGTAAAAGGAAACATCAAAACAAAAAATGATGCTGAATTCAAAGATCTCGAATAATTAAGATCGTTACTGTCTTTTACTTACATCTACATCCACATAGTAAATTTAAGCCATTAAAAAATAAAGTAAAAGAACATGTTACTTCTTTTTATAAGAATACTAGCTGACCCGGCCACGCGTTGCTGTGGCTAAGTTTTTTGTTATATTACATTGTAGTAATCTATTTAAGAGGAACAGTAGGAGAACATCAGTCATGGAGACCATCATGCTTGTTTACATAGATGCCATTTGTAAAAAATATGGCGACCTCCATGACAGATTTTCTACTACTGCAACCCCTTAATACAATGAAATTATTATTTACGAATGAAGACAGAAACGTTAAAGCTGGTATAAAAATTCACTGGATTGATATTAAGCAAAAATCAATACAAAACAATTTTAAAATTTATTATTATTTTTATTCAAGTTTCTAACAAATGAGTATATTACTGTCACGCCTGGAGAGATTTGGGAGAATGTGCCTTAGTGTTATAGGATAAGGGGTAGCTTACTAAAGGCACTCCCGGTTAGGTATCCTGCTGAAGGTAGAAAACTAACCAAGGGGAAGATGAGATAAACAACAGAAAACAAACAACAAATATATTAACCAACTAGCTGTTGCCCGCGACGTCGTCTGCGTGTAATTCGAATAAAATCAAGGTCTTTATGTAAGCACACGCCTGAGTAGCTCGCAGATTGCAGAATTTTTTCAGACTTAAATGACATTTATCGTTATATTTTGGACAATTCACACAATATCTTTATAAATTATAGCCTATATGTTATTCTGATCTATAAGCTACATTACTGTAAAGTTTCATTAAAATCCGTTTAGTAGTTTTTGCGTGAAAGAGGAACAAACATCCATACATCCATACATCCATCCAAACAAACTTTCGCCTATATAATATTAGTAGGATAAATAAGCAATACGAATGTGTAATAAACATTATGAATAGGGAATAACTGAATACAATAATCTTTACTAATCTTACCAAATAAACTACATGGTGGCATGTCACACTTACTCACGAAAATACGTCAAGAGTCACAATGGCCAGACCCAAGGGTCTGTTTTAGGAACACCTTAAAGGGTGTTCCTTACAGACAACCTCAGACTACAAACTCCTGGTGTCTGACCTCAACAACCTGCTTTTATAGCCAATTCATATTCTACGTGAGAATAAAAATTAAACTATTTAAACACGTGCCAAAATCTAACGTAATGCATTTTACCTGGTAAAATGTAATACATAACAATACAGTAAAATATAAACTAATAAACTAATATGTAGGGCAAAACTACCCTATGTGACCTTACAAAGTAAATAACATGTAACACTTTAACTTATGAATGAGGTAGGTAGGGCAGATAGTCTTAAATCTTTAACAATAATATTTATTATTTTAAATTATAATTACTTTTTATTTTCAATTTAATTTAGCACTAATCGGTGCACAATATTTTTGGTTAACCTGTCTTTAGCTAACACAAACAGATTCGACGGTTTCCCTACACGTGAACATGCAACATATAGTTGCCCATGAGAAAAACATGGATTGTCCAAGTCTAAACCACAAATGGACATTGTTTGACCTTGTGACTTATTTATCGACATGGCAAAAGCTAAACGAATTGGAAACTGTAGCCTTCTAAAGGGTATAGTAAAATTTGACGGTATCATTGGAAAACGTGGCAACAGGACCACTTTTCCTTTAAACTTTCCAGTTAAAATGGTTGCTTCAAGAATATATCCGGTAATCTTTTTAATGACCAAACGCATAATTGAGGTGGGTTCAAATTACGTAGGAGAATAATAGGGGAACCAATCTTTAATCGAAGATTATGTGGTGGCATTCCAGGTATATCTAGTGAATTTAAAAATTCAATTGGAAAATTTACACTTTGATTTTCATCAACAACAGTATCGATTGATTTAAAAGACATCAGATCGCCTGGTTACAACTGTTGTATCTGGAAATTAATTTCGTCAACATCAACATTTTTGGCTGCCAAAATCGCCCGATGACTGAGCCAGTCATGATTCAAGTAATTATTCTGTATATCCGGAAAAATATTCTGGATCAGTTCATTTTTTTTTTCCTAAAGAACAGTGCAGAAATGTCTGGCAGTTTAATGAATTGCGTATTTGGTTGCAGTTCTATTTTACCGTTCGCAATATCTAGTAATTGTTCGGAAAATATTTGTGCTGATGGATCATTTTGCAATCGTACGCGCATGTTTACAACTTTTTATGTTAAAACTTTTCAATAATTAAAACTGAATTTAAGTGTCATCTCATCAATGCACAGCATCCTTGATATTGCAAAAATATTAAGTCATACAACGCTGTGATTGATCATAGAGAGGATTGTTTCCTTGTTAAAAAATCAAGGGTAGTTCGGTAGTTGTATCTAAAAACTTTCTAAATTAGTTTTAACAGTTAAAATTAAAATAATAATGACTGTTTTCACATGTAAAAACAAAAAAAAAAAATTCGAAAAGAGGTTGAGCTTAAAGGCCATCCTTGCAACTTCCCGCTAGTTTTAACCGCAAAGTCATAGTAACGTGACGTATTTTGACGTTTTTGACTTTTTTTGAAATGTTTAAAAAGCCATAACTTTTTAACGCCTTATTCGATTTTGATGTTCAAGATGGCATTCGACGCAGTTTTTTGAGACCTAAAAACGTTATTGGGAGTGCAAAATCGGTTAGTTAAAAAATCTCTAAGTTATTGAAAAAAAACACTTTTTTGAAATTTTTCGACAACGATATCTCACGAACGAATCAACCGATTTTAATTTGCAAAACGGCATTCGACGTGGCTTTTTAAGCTTAAGAGCTGATTAGGTTATGAAATTGATCGATGCAATAGCCAAAAAGATATGCCCAAAAAACATCATTTTTACCAATTGTTTTTTTCGGTTATTTTGAAATTTCTCGAAATCTACCGGCTCGAATCGGTTCAAACTTACAGGGAATCTAAGTTAGATGAAACTCTTTGGAATGCTTTTTATTTCATTTCGATCGGTCAAGCTGTTCAAAAGTTATGAGAGGTTTACATACATCCACACACACACACACACACATCCACACGTACATACAGACATACAGACACCCTCGTAAAAATAGTCAGGGGAGGTTCCTAAGACCTCAAAACATTGAAATCCGATGAAAACTCGATTTTCGAAAAACGGGGTGAAACCAATAACTTCCCGATTTAAAAAAAAAAAAATAATTTTTTTTAGCGGGAAGTTAAAAACTTCCCTCTGGCGTAATCGATTCCATTACAATAACCCAGCCGAAATGTCATAATCAGCCGCTGATCCAAATTAGCTACTAAGACCTTACATAAAGACTTTCAAAATGATAATCTCAAATTTAATATAATAAGAATTCAATAAACAAATAATTTGCAATAAAATAATATTGTGACTATAAATTAAAATGTAAGCTATCCTATCTTTCAAGTTGGATCAAACTGCACACGGTGTGCAAATTTGATTAAAATCGGTTAAGTAGTTTAGGAGTCCATTGCGGACAAACAACGTGACACGTAATTTATATATATTAAGATTAAAGAAATAGAACGCTTACTAGCCCGGCAGCTAGAGGGGTTTCCGTGGCCGAATCTCCTCCTGTTGATCACGAATGTTTTTTTTACGTATTTTTACTGTCTGAAACCGAATCTGAAATCTGTTTTACCGAAAATTGGTAGGGTAAATTGTTATTAACAATTTAATTGTTTAAACGATTATCACTAGAAAACTCAGAGAGATACGACATTTTTTTAAATAATTTTTCTTCCTTTGCTTTTGCAAATGATCATTTTTGGAATCCTACTTTCTTCCATCCTTTTGACATGTCCCAACCACTTCAACCTTTATGCTGTAGCATATCCGTAAGCTCTTGGTTGGATCTTATTTTCCATATCCCATTGTTCCTTTTTTCTCCAAAAATTTTTCTTAATACCCTTTTCTGCCCATATTTCTAAGGTATTTATATCTGCTTTCCTTAATATCCACTAAAATGTTAATACAGATAAAAGAGGAAAATATATGTTCATATTTCGTATCCATTGTATGCCGTCTATAGTGTATTTTCTACATAATGCATTTTTATTCATTATATCTTTATTTAATTTATATTTGTGAATAAGCTATATATTTATAATGTATGTATATGTTTATAAAGTGTTTAAAAAAAGAGAACTTATCAGCTCACAACTGTAACAAATGCGCTCGCGGTGTGTTTTATACTCTAGTCAACATCTTCAAAAACGTGAAAAATTAAAATAAAGATCCTAAAAATATGAGCGATAGCTCATTGAATTCGGAATCACCTCTAGAAAAATGTTTTTAAAGGAAAAGTGTGCGGGCATAAAATGGAAATTGTTATTAACAAAATAAGATGGAAAAAAAGATATTTATGTTTTTGTTAATAACTCGAAAAATATTAATATTTAAGCAATTTTGAAAAAAGCTCGTTAAAGAGGAGGAAATTTCCGAAAAAAAACCGTCCTCCCGGAACTCTATCTCCATTATTTATAATTTTAATTTGACGTTGAAAATAGGGCTCCGCGCGGCTTTTACGGCATGCGCGCGCCACCGCTAAACGGGGTTTACCAGATAAAATATTTTTTTTATGACATAAAATGGTATTTTAAAAATTTGAAAAAATTCCCGTATTTTCCTAACACTTGAAGGAATCTAAATCAGTTGGAAAAACATTTTATCACTGTTTTTTAAAAACTTATTCAATTGTTAATTAACAATAATTTTTTCCTGATCTCTGTTGACATAAACAATGGGATAAAGGGTATAAATAATTGGCCTAAAAATTTGAAACTTCGTGGAGCCCTTTTCATATGTATACTTTACAAGATCCTGCGATAAATGTTTATAAAAGTTTATTGTTAGTAACATATACCTGACTATTTTTCGAAAAAACAGGTTTCAGATTCGAATTTAACCAAAAAAAAAAATACGTAAAAAACATTCTTGATCAACAGGAGGAGAATCGGTCACGGAAACCCTTCTAGCTGCCGTAGTACACAAATATATTTATTTTTTAAAGGTTGGAATAATACACAAAAAAGAATCAACTTAATCTATGTCAATAAATGGAACGTGGATTTCAAAACATTTATAATCAATTTAACTATCAATATTTGTAAATAATAATATTAGAAGGACCCTCGTGCTCACAAATTCATTGTGATATATATACTGATAATTCAATATATGTTGATTCAATTATTATTCTGTTTGAACCAGTTAACTACATTATTTAGATAACTAATTTAACTCAATCATTTCAAATAATAGAAGTATATCTATCATATTTTATTGGGGTGGCGTGTACTGAAACCATTTCCAGCTTTTGGTTTGTTTAGAGTTTAGACCGTTTAATATCTTATGGTCCACGACCTTATCTTTACAGTCCTTAATACCAAACTATCTCTACTACTTGGCAATTATACCGGCGCCATCAGTGGCGTCCTGGCTATAAAACTATTAGAGTAAAGTTTACAGTTCCATATCTTAAGCAATCGCGCGAGGAAAACATCTTTCAGGTGAGGGGTAACTGCTGACACCATTTCCGTTCATTGGCAGTTTGGTTTGTTGCAACAAACTCTTATCACAGTTATGATAAAAGATCTTCTATCTCTAGAATTATGATACCGATCAAGTACTTTCTTGACCATAGTCCAAAACAGCCTGAAACTCCAAACAGTATCTTAAGCCACTGGCTAAACACAGCAAAGTAGCTTTGCTTTGGTATCAGGACATAAAGAGAAACGTAATTGCTGATAATCTCGCAAAAACAATACTCCTTTTATCGGACTTGCACCTCACACTGCCGCTTTATGGATGAAGTTCGTAATTGGGAAAATGGACTTAATGCAGCCAATGAAAAAACACTCCAAGCCAAAGACAAGCAAAAGAGGTTAATACGGCCTTCATTGGACGCTACTTTAAATCACTCTTAAAGCTTTATAAACCTGAATTCAGAGTACTCGCAGAAATTCGAAAAGATACTATCTACTGAAGTACCATCTTTGTAAAATGAACAAAGTGTACAGTAAAATATGCAGATTCTATAAGTATTTATATGAAACGGCTGAATATATTATCCTTATCTGCAGAGTAATTGTTTGCAAACAACATAAATACCTGGGACAGGTCTTCTTAGAGCCTGATCAGACCTTATGGACTAATAATTAAAAGTAGGGTATACACAGAGGATCTTTTAGCTTGCAGTGTAGTCAGGTTACCTGGGCCAATCGATCCCAATTATAATCTACAATCTACCTACTTGACCATTTTAAACAATAAGTCGGTCCAACGAAACTAAATGGTGACATGTCATATACATACAAGACCCAAGAGTCTTTCTAGACACACATCAACTCTTACAGACAAGCTCAGACTTTTCTTAACCGACTCAGCCACGCATTTTTATAGCTAGTTTAATAAATAATTAACATGAGAATAACAATTGAACTATCCAAGCTCGACTCAAGAACCAAAGTAACTGACTTTAATCTATCTAAATATAATACAAAATAATATATCTTATAAAATGTAAACCAATAGTGATAGTAGTTACGTTGTTTATATAAAGATCCTACGTATATTGTAATTTTTTGTATACTTGTTGCATCTGAAGCTAATTACGTCGAAAGAAGTAATATCGAGCATCCAAACCCACACCCATTACTTAATAGCTAAGCTGTCCTATTTACACGTATCAATAAGTTTTCTTATATATTATGTACACATCATTTTCCACAGTAAGCAATATAGATAGTTTTTGTGATAATCTGTCGGTTTTTCACACAAAAACAAATCATTCAAAACCATGCTTGTTGAAAATTGTTTTTATGGCTGTCTGTCAGTTAAGATAAAGTGTTTTATGTAAGATACCGATTTTCTTGTCAACTTAATTTTTTGCTTGTTTTTCTTTTGTCATAGCCTCATTTTTTCCATAACACGTTGCGTGGGAGTTACCTTCAAACTCTATATGTAAACAACAATAAAGTAGGACAGAATTGGAAATTTTATTGTAACAGATTTATTACAGGATGACAAACTTCCAATTTAAAATTGCATCTCAGCATTAACAATAATTGTAGATTTTAGATTGTGGATTATAAGTGCGGTCGATTGGCTCAGGTGACCTTACTACACTGTGATATAGAAGATTTTTTGTGTATATCCTACATGTATTTATAAGTTCATAATATCTAGGCTTAGTCTACCGGTGGGACGTACGTTTCGAAACTGATCACCCTGTAAGAAGACCTATACCAAATATTTACGTTGTTGGCGAACAATTATTCCGCAGTTACAGATATGGCATTTGCATACTCATGGAATCTGCTTGGGCCACTGCCCACTTAGCATATTTTACAGAGATGAGACCTTTGTGGACAGTGTCCTGTGAGAATTTCTACCATTAATTTAATTTAAGGTTACTGAAGGTCTAAGAGTAATTTATTATAGCGCAGTGAAGGCCGTATTAACCTTTTTGCCTGTCTTTGGCTTGGAGTGTTTTTCCAATAGGCTCCACTGAGTTTCTTTTTCCAATTTCGAACTTTATGCGGCATCTCGAGTTGGCACAGAATGATATAGGTACGATAAAAGAAGTATTAGACCCTTCTTTTGTGAAACTATCAAAAATCTGCTCGTTTGTGACAATCAATTCATGCCCCGATACTCAAAACAAAGTTACTTTGTTTTGTTTAACCAGTTGCTTAATCTGTAACATCTATATCTACTCCTTCTGGTATTTTATAATAATAAGCTATATAATATTGTAAGTTAAGTGAATACTAAAATTTTAGTGTGAGTTTAAAATCTCGTTTTGTAAACATAATGTCTGGAAGCATCCACATGGATTTGGGTTGCTACAAGGTAAAAATGTAGATGTAGGGAGATGCTCACAGCATAACGTCTACCACACAAATGGTTTTTTGTGTACGCCCACTTTACCTCCACTTTCAAATTTGTTACGGCGCGTCTTCTCCGTATTTCACGAGATACTTGTCGGGCTGCACACGAAACATTGATGGCAAGAGCAACAACGTAATAGATTCTTCTTCTTCTTCTACTAGATTGAGGAAAAATAAACCCTTTTTATCATATAAGTGGCCTAAAAAATTTAAAATCATCCACCATTCTCGGCCAAAAATTAATGTATTACATATGTTTTATAAATTCACACTTGTTATACTTTACTCTACACAGAATATTGACTGACTAATTATATGACAGTACAATATAATAGAATGTAACAACATTTTGACAGTGACAATTGATCCAAACTGGCGGAATAGAATACTTATTTGTTATATTTATATTGCATTAATATAGATTTAATTACTGATGATTTTCGTACATATTGCATTAGAAATATTTATCAAGAAGTTCTAGAATACTTATGCGACTCAGCTGTCAAAAATGTGTCAACTAATGTGTCACAGAATGACAGTTAATACATATGTCAAAGTCGTATGTAGTTGGATCTTGAATTGTCATTGGTAAATCATAAAATGCAAGTGTTTATGTTTTAAAAAAACTAGTGTGGCAGTCAGTGGGACTGCCGGCAGAAGTTATACTTTTATGCACGCGCATGGATTCATAAATTTGTATGCGAATGATTTAGCAAACTCATTATATGATATTCATGGTAAGCGACTCCAAAAACCTCCTAGTACCGTGTGCACACTCTTTTTGTATCGAATTTGCATAAAATTCCTGGAGACGAGGTCCGTCTTAAGCACCAGGTGTTTCGAACACCATCGCTATTATTATAATCGTATTTAGCGACTCAAAAAAAACCACTGAGTACCAAGTGTGCACTGATTTCGTACAGAATTTACATAAAACCCCAGGAGAAGAGGTAAATACCCTAGACACCAAGTGCCGCGGAGACTTTTGGAATCGTGATATTAGTGTTCAGCGACTCCAAAAACCCCGAGTATATAAATTGAACCCATTTTCAGCAATACTTACCGAGTTTTCTCTCTATTGTCTGAATGTACTTTTCGAATGCAGAAATGCAATTATCATTTTTACATTATAAAATATAGAGACAAACTTCCTGATACTTTAACGAATCCAATGCAAAAAACGAATTCCGATCCATCTTACGTTACAAAATTCGGAGGTTTTGGTGCTTTATTTCCTCGACTATTCGTAAAAACTCTGTTTATGTATCCAACAACCTTAAAAGCATGGAGCAAAATATACTGCAACCATGTGACGGTATTTTAGACTACAATACAATACTCATTACTGAATATTATTATTAATATAAAATGCTAAACTTTATATGTATACTTACGAGACAGAATTATAAAATAGTCTGTCAAATAATCATGTGGTCCGTCACTATGATATTCATACATTAGTTCAGACTGTTTTTTGTATATCTATCCCTTTTCAATGTACTGAATGTTTAAACGGTATTCAAAGGACTTATAGTTATGACTAATAACATGTGGTATATATTTTATCTTTGTTTTTACCGACCAATATACCTTATAAGTGTTTCTGTCTCTCTCTTACTCACACCATTACATATGTAATGATTTTTCCCATTTAACTCTACACAATATTTTTCTACAGAGTGTACGAATAGAAGTATAACTTCAAAAATAATTGTATGAAATGGTACATCAAAGTTTGGCTACACAATAATCACCTAATTTCCTATGGTAATGAATTTACCCGGTACATATTCTCGATAATAGAAACAGCTGTTTCAGAGTTTCCCTGCACTGGCATTAAACTAGTTACGTAGTCAAGCTCTATTAGGATTTTCTTTTAATGAAGTTGCGGAAGTTGAACTTTCACGTGTCGAATCGAAAATTGGGGATTGACCACCCGGTAGGCGATGTTGCCAAGTGGTAAGCCGGCAATTTTCAGGTCGTAATAGTCGATACAGCCTTGAAAAGTGGGTCACCAGGATAGGTTGCAAGTTGCAGCCGGTACGGGCCCATCGTTTATTTAGGGTTGATGACCTTAGCTTGCCCTCTTCTAGACTCCCCTGGATAAATTTATTAGAAACTAGAACACTTTGATATAGAAATCAAAATCGTCTAGTCTAAGTGTTTATTTCTTGATTTTACTCGCAAAAGTAAACAAAAGAAGATTATTTATTGTAAACTTCTATAACATCACAATACAATGTTGTGGACTTCTATTCTTTTCGATGACCGTTAATCTCATAAACAAATACATTTTTCAAAATACAATTAATCCGCTTATATTTGAGATCGATTAAAATATGCTCTTATTTTATGTATCCGTAAAAGTAACCAAAACTTTGTTCGCATGAATTGCCAAACATTTCGAAAAGTTTAAATTTCATTCGGAGAGCAATTTCCAGATTCAGACTTCCTACGAGTCTCTCAAAGAGATATCTGGCGCCAAAACATCCTTTTGCCGTTTATGTGTATTAAACTGGTTACAGAAAGTGGCATTTTTCATTCCTGGTCAACTACAAATGATCTATAAAAGCAATTTCGTCTTTCTAAGATGTACAAACTGTATTTCTGTGTAATAAATGTTTATCTATGCACAAAATATTGTTCATTTAAAGTAAATTAAATTTCTGATACAAAGCGATAGATAAAATATTTTCCATAGCACTTTTCTGTACTTTTATTTATAATTATGTACTTCGCTTCTTGTTTATTTAACTTTAAAACATGAACTCGCTTATATTGACTTAACAGGTGTTTGTTGGAATACCAACTAGCAATAAAATTGTCAGATAAGTCTTTGCGAAATCCAGGAAGACTGTGTTCGAGAATGTTTCTGGTTTTTCTGTTGTAAGAACTCACCTACCTAGAACATTCTTTTCTCAGTATTATCGCCGTCGACTGTTGTTAAGAGGCAGAGCTATCAGTGCCATAGGCGTCGGTGTAAGTATTCGTGTAACAATAACTTCATTATTTAAATATTGTAACGTTTGTAACGTTGGATTTCAAGCATTCCATCCGGACTATAAATATTTTTATATTATCTATTCTTATCGCGTTGATACGAGAGGGGATTGCTAGTTGGAAGGAGAGAATGGTTCTCGTCGAGAGTTTTTGATTTTAATTCGTTCATTTTATCGTTGAATTTAAATAAATTCAGAGTTTTTCCGACTATCTTCGCCCTTCTGTTCTGGTGAGTAACATTTTGCCTTGGTTTTAATTTAATTAATTAATAATGATCCAAAATGCGGTGAATATAATATCTTATGTATTTTTACTAACATTTAAATTTCCAAATACAATCGCTATTGTTCAAGGTCAGTTTTTGTGGTATTTTAATATTTTTACATGAAAGGTAATTAGTTTTTTCTCGAAATTTGGAGAGACGTATAGCGATTGTGTTCGAAAAAATATTATTTGAAAGTCGGAGTTTTGATTCCAATTTTATTAATAGGGTTATTGCCAACTATAAGAAGGGCCCTATTAAGGACCAACAAAATTCCTATCAGAAATTACGCAGTTAGACGTCATTCAGTTAAAGCCGACGCCATTTTGCAGTTCCGTTCCACGTCGATTGAAAATCCGACAAGAAGTCCTTAGAGGGGTATTCCATTCCATTTGCTGTTCCATTCCTCGTCGATTAAGAATCCGACAAGAACTCCTTAGAGGGGTATTCCCTTTCGACTGCTGTTCCGTTCCACGTCGTTAGAAAATCCGACAAGAAGTCCCTTGAGGAGTATTCCAATTCCGATTGCTGTCCCATTCCACGACGATAGAAAATCTGACAAGTAGTCCCTAGGAAGGAACCTTATCCTTCTTAGTGTTCAACTCCTAAAGTTCTGTCTGAAGTCGTCGGAACCAATCAAAAGATAATAGAAATAATTAAATTAATATTTTTAATATTTTTTCTAATACATATTGAAGTAATAAACCATTTTAAACTGATCTTTCGAATTTTATTTGTGTGTCTGTACTTGGCGCCCTTTAATTAATGTTTGGAGAGGATCTAATAAAACACAGAAGGAAGCCACGACCCTCCAGAGCTAGCCAAGGGTAAATTTTGGGTCACAAAGTTGGCGCCCAACGCCAATTTAACCTTTAAGGGGCTAATTAAGCTACAATATTAATAAATTGAATACTTTAACAACTCCTCTGGAGCACTAAAATCTTAGATATTTTCATTCGCCATTTTGACTCCGTTGTCACTAAATTTACGTGTATCCATTTGACACAAAAGAGTAACTCGAAACTATTTAGCTCAGAGATAATAGAACAGATATGTTGGTACCTAACATAAAGTTGGCAACAAGTTCCGACATCAGCGCGCCATGGTCTCCTGGAAGAAGCTCATCGATTTAAAAATTGGCGGGATATACAGCATATCTAGTTTAAACGTTATATTGGAATAGATACACTTATATTTTAAAATTTTATATTCTTACTGTGATTTAAAACAAGAATATATAAATTTTAAAATATAAGGTATATATTTTCTTACTAGTAAAAATAAAATCAACGAAAATCAAGTTTTAATAATTACTATTTTTATTTAAACACAAAAACATAAAAAATAAATACAATATTGCACAAGTTATGTATTTAAGTCTTAATAATAAATAACATATATGTTTAACAGATATTTTAATAGGTATAGGGTTTTTACACAAATTGGAAAGAGATGGTTCCGATGACTAGTTCTTTCTTACCATTTCTCAAAAAAGTGGTCTTTTTTCTGAACAGCATCTAAAACAAAAAAAAACGAGCAGTACTTCTAATACATAAACTTTAATGATTGCTCTCGATCTAAAAAGATCTCTATAATATTTCCTTATTATACAAAGAACTAAGATTTATGCTCTTGGCACATAAACAAATCAAAATCAATAAATTTACTTAAACATATTATTTTTCTATTATTCAATTTTAATCAGTTAACCTTTTACCCTGAGTGAGGAATTTGAAAGAAATATTTGAAACTTCTAATAATAAAAATATGTTTCATATACAGGATAAAAATACTTACTTTTACAATCTACAACACAGCATTTATATCCAAAATAACCTGGTAGTGACATGTTCAAAACTATTCACTATACTTTTACACCTTTTTTATGGTAAAACTACCTTAAATTTATTTTAAACTAAAATTATTAACACTTAACCTATCACTATGCCGCCATAACTGCTGTTTCGGACTACCAGCTGATCATATTTCATATTTTGCTGGTTTAGTTCCAATTTTCACCACTACAGAATGCGATTGCGCCTCCAGGAGTGCGCACAAACATGTTGGCGCCTTTGGGCTATGTTTCAAAAAGTCTCTTAATTTGTCTATGATTTAGCTACAGTTCCGAGTTATTATTAATTATCGCTACAACACTTGTAAATGTATTTCTGTGACTAAGAACTGATAAGATTCGAGAGTAACAAATAACAAGAGTTACATGAGATAACAGAAAACATTGACAAGAGTAGAAACTGACAAGAAACAAGATAGAGGAGATAAGAGTAATAAGAGTGACGTGACGATATTCACTATTGACATTACTTGACAACGAAGACATCATTTTTCTGGTGAATTCTTATGTATACGTAATAATATCCGTGACTGCAATCTTCAATCCAACAGTACTTAGTGATCAACTTATTTCTCTAAAACACTACAAATACTAACTTAGTTATCACTAAATTGATGTATCGGTTTTAATCCAAGAGAGATCTATTTTACTTTTTACTATTGAAAGTGGATATAACGCTTGTAGTTCTTAGGCTAAACAAATATTATTTCTAAACATTTAATCACAAAATTATTATAATTTTTAACAGACGACCCGAGTGACAAATACATAAGTGACAGGGGACAAGGGTGACTAGTGACAGATGACAATAGTGACAGGAGACAAGAATGACAAGAGGTAAGAGTTTCAAAAGTGACAAAAGCACGGTCTATAAACAAGAATAGTTCTTTGTACTACATTTCGCTCTGGTTTGCTGACGTTTTTTGTGGACTTTTGTAAGAACAGCGATGTCAACTCTTGCCACGTACTTTTAGTGTAATAAAAAAAAAAAATTAGAAAAATTATTAATTACTTCTAATAGAAGTTCAACTCCAGTTGAGATCGGTAAGTGGTTTCTCTACTGGCAAATTAGTGCCCAGCTCAGCCGTAGAGGGTAAGTAAACAAATAATTGTGAGTTGCGCCACCGATTTTGAACGGTTAAAATCGGAAACCCCTGTTGTTCCAGGCACTGACCTTTCTCACTGCAGATAATTAAATAAATTAAGAATATTAATCGATATTACTTGAATTGCACAATAAGAACGATAAAGTGAGCTAAATAAAACAAAAATATCAAACTAGACCCTTCTTTAATATAAAAAAGTATAGAGTTTACACTACTGTCAAACCTAGCGCCTGACAATGATATTAACATGAAAGGAAAAAAAAGTAAAACAAAGTAAAACTATCCGAAAAGTGTGATCACACGCTAGACTTAAAATTAAGATCTAAAGTCACGACTTAAATCTAAGTACAATGCTTATAGCTTATCTGGTAATCCAGTTATCGATTTCTTCCAGTCCTTGGCTCCAATTAACTGAGCCTGTACCAAAATTTAGGCCCGAACCAAGAATTAGGACTGCACTAAAATTAAGCCTGCTCCCAAAGCAAATTAGGCTTACTCCAAACAAATAAGCCCGTACCAAGAACTTAAGCCTGTACCAAGGACCCTAAAAATCGTAATTTAGAATTAACAATAAGCTTAAACGAATTATCATGGCTCCTTGTGTTAATCGATTAATACCGTTATACTAATTTACTGTCTTTAATACAACTTAAACAAAAAAAACTTATTTTTGCTTAACAATAAAAAAAATAATGAATTTAGATGAATTACACAAATTTCAAAAGTTAAAAGCTGATGTTCCTGAATTTTACAATTTCTAATCAGAACTAATGACTTGAATGCACTTAACAAACTTAAATATGACTTACTAGCCATAACTGAATTATAACAATAAACTAAATTAAGGTTTATCATAAAATTAATTAGTAATAGCGCAAAGGAGCTGAAAGAATAGTCTAGTTTCTTAAAATAATACACACATACGATACACAATAAAGAACACATGTAAAATCAAGATATAAAACCAAAAATTGCGACTATATGGCGTTATTAATCATAGTAAAATATAACATTATAACTCACCTATTGTAATAGGGTTTAATTTTCTCTAGAGAGTCTAGAGTCGTGGTACTCCCACTGATATGAATGTATGAAGGCGTGAACGCTGCTAACTGTACTGATAGATGGTTTAAGCTGCAATTTGCTGGCCTGAAGGGTATTGAATTAACCAAATAATTCACTGACTGTTCTGTGATCTATCTACATTTCGTCGGAAATAAAAAATAAATAAAATAAAAAGAAAGAAAGAGAAAACCATAAGAATTGAACAAACCACTTGAATAAAAGACATGTTCACTTACCACAGAAGATTTCACAAAAATCCCGACACGCGTTTTTTTTCCAATGAATCTGTCCAAAAATAACAACAGAAACTAACTCCAACAACGATTCAAATGGAAAATAAGGTTTAGTTTCAAAAATCCAAAATTAATTGTTACGGATGGTCCGTGATTAAAACTTCAACCCAAAAATTTTCTGACTTGCTCTCGAACAACCTTTTCGGTCCAAATCAGATAGCAAAAAGAAAGAAAGTTCGTTTCCATTCGACGAAATATGACACACTCGAAGATGGCCTCTACTACTGTAAGGACAATAACCGAAGAATTGACAGCCAACAATTTACAAACAAACGGTAATCGTTTAATAACAACAAATCTTATTATTTATTATAGTAACACCAAAAATCTCAATAGGTACTCCATTACTCGTTCGTGTCCAAACTTTAACATATTAGATGACATTAACGAAACACCTGACTATAGACAACAATATGACGAGTTATCGACAAAAGGAAAAAGAAGAGTACATCGGTCAGTTGAAAACAAAAGTGACAGTAATTTTAAAAGTAACATAACCACAATAATTTGTGATCTGAATTTAATAAATAGACTTTGAAAGTAATATTAGTGGCCAGAATATAATGAATAGGTGGTGATTATCTATAACCAAACTAAAATCAACTTGTTCTTAATATTGACTGACTCGGTTTAACCCTTAGTAATGGTAAAATTAGTATGGTAAGTAATCAATTATATTACTTCTAACACAATTATACTTAGAACGGATTTTACCCTGGGACACTCTCCTGATTTTTAGGTAGATATACCTAATACTTAATTTAATTTTTTTTATTAAATAAGGTTTTTTTTTTAATTTCCTCCATTTTTTTAAAAAGACCAATTTCTACTTTTTTGTAACAACCTACCAATTTCAGAAATTTTAGGTTGGCAACGCTGCTAGTAAGCGAGAACGATGCAGACCGAAATGCGGACCGTGAGCTTCGGCGGCATGGAACCAGTTTTAGCGAGAGTAATCCTACTATTATTGTGTACATACAGTGAAAAAAGTTTATAAGAGTAAGCAAAGACAAGAATGAGAAAAGACAAGATTTGACGATTGACATTAAGAAGCAAAAATGGCGAATGATAAAACTCAATATATTTGATGTTTTATATCGAATACCGCTTTTACTGTTTCCACCTAGTCTTTACTAATTTATGTTTAGTTCGTAAATATGAATTGGTCAATTACATTTTTAATACGTGGTCCCCATTACCACTGATCTCAGGCAATAGCGCCATTCCCGTTGGTCATTGACAGCAGGGTCAAATGATACTTCATTATCCTGGTCGTTACTTATTCAGTTTTAAAATAACTGACTTAATTCTCTGTTCAAAATACAACTTTCCAACTATAAACAATAATCTTGGAAGTATATGAGGCGAATATGAACTGCCAAATATTCTTCTACCTCTATAGAGCGTCGATAATGTATCACTATTTATCATTTTATCTGAAGTTTAGGTGACACACATCCCGAGTTTGAGAACACAATCGGTTATATAGATCTCATATTTATCATCTTATCTAAAGTTGACGTCGGACATATTGGAAGGAAAATATTTTTTCTCAAATCGCTTGGGAATGTCTAGTTTCTCAGATCAAATTAAAGCCACAAAATACACTATTCTCGTATTTTAGTCCGTTGTTGGGCTATGAAACTTTCCCGTTCTGCATACTGAACGGGATTTTTTTGTCCTATGTCTTTTAAATCGTTACTTGTCAGTCTCTTATGTAAATTTTATAAGGTAAATAAATAGAGGCAAATAACCAACTGTTATTTCAAAAAATAGTATCTGTATCTCGTAGTAAAAGCACATTCTCGGACTTGAATGTTTATTGGCTTCGGCTAGACGCCTCGTCCAACAATTTCCATAGTCGTCCGGGAATGTATCGCTTTTACTCCTAGAAACAGTATACTGTTTTTCACAATTTTGAGTGCTTCTATGGCTTTTTACTTATTTTTAAATTATTCCAGACCTAACAGTCTGGGAAACAAGCCTTCGTCTTTTAGACCTATATCTCTCAGATGTTCAATATGTAAATTGTTGGAGAAAATCACCAATAATAGGCTGCTCTGGTTTATGGAAGAACATGTTAGTATTTCTCCTTTCCAATCTGCTAGTATTTCTACCGTAGTATATAATGGATGGCTTTAACAAGACACAATCCTCGATAACCTTGATTTGAAAATTGCCTTTAATAAATTACCAAGATCAATAATACTAAGGAATCTCATGGAATGCGACATCCCAGGCAATACTTTTTCGTTTATTAAACATTTTCTAAAAGACCGAATCTTTTGAGTGTCAATCAACGGAAACTTTCCTTGGAATTCCCACAAGTGAACGGTGTGCTCCAAGACTCAGCCAAGTTTTAAGCCATACACTAATCTATCTATCAAAAATATACAAACACCAATGAAAAATTAAATTATTTTTAAAACTTATACATAACGCTGTTAACTTAGCAAACAACTGTTGATCAAATATCGGCATTAACTTCTCCACGACAAAATCTAAAATAATGAAATTCTTCAGAAAAATATTTAGCCGATGTAGTTCTAAGATATATTTAAATCGGATACTCTTTACATTAGAAGAATAGCACAAGATGTTAGGTCTTACCAAATTAAACTGAATTGAAATGAACATCATCAAAACAAAAACTCACCTTCAATGGGAGCAGAAGAAAGTATACTACTAAGAGAGTACAGATCCTAAATTCCATCCAAGTTAGGCAATATGCCAAATCTTTGGTGCTAAATTAAATCAAAACCTACTCTTCACACCGCGTAAGACTCCTTAAGCTTTTCGTTAGGATTTCAGCTAATCCAAATAACCCAGTTTACTCTACACTCAGCAAACAGTATTCCACTATTTTCCCTAAACTGATTTTAACTCCAGAATTACTTTTACCATTATTAGGTATGCAAAACATTTGAATGCCATTACTCCCAATCAAATTTCCTCCATTCCCTTTTGGAGGAAAACTAAGTTTAACACTTAACTATGTCAACAAACCTAAACATAAAACATTCTTTATTTCTACAAAAAAACCTCAAAATTGTCTTTAAGTCACACTTTGACAAAATTAGATATCTACAGCAAAGGCTCCAAGAAGGATACCAAAGTCATCTGTGTGGTTATCTCATCAGATAACATTATTAAAACATCAGTCCATCATTTGCTAATATACACACACCTAAATTTTTTGAATTCTGCTTACCATTAAATCATTATCATCACATGTCATCCGCCCAGCCATTAGCAAATACTCTTTATCATCTATCAACTGTATAAATAATATTTACGCACAACATCCTATTGTTCATAATTCTGTTCATCACTTGACAAAAAATGGAGCCTTCTTAACAATTGTTTGGGTCTCATCATCCTGAGGTATCCCATCGAAACGAGACAGCAGTCTGTGCAGCAAGTTGTGCCCTGTCTTTAACGATAACTTCTGCAAACGCATATCGCTACAAGGACCTAATATGTTTAGTAAAGTACTCCTTCCAAAAGGTTTGGCTGGCTCTTTCTTAATTAACAATTAATTTATTTGATGATTCAAGAATAGGTAGAAAATCAAGACTATTCTCAGAAGGCTAGGAACTACTGAAAAAAGATTTTTGAAAAAAATAATTAACTAATGTGTCTCGATTACGAAGTCATTGGCACAGAAAGAAATAATGCTCACAGTAAAGAGCCCAAAAGAGAACGGGGCCAAAATCGATTTTCTTACATCTATATCTCCATAAGAAACTACCACGTACCTACTTTTGATGTAATAAAAGACTGAAAAGAAATAAAACAATAAATTTAGAAAAATTATCAATTACTTCAATTTCAACTCCAGTTGAGATCGGTAAGTGGTTTCTCTACTGGCAAATTAGTGCCCAGCTCAGCCGTAGAGGGTAAGTACACAAATAATAGTGAGTCGCGCCACCGATTTTGAACGGTTAAAATCGGAAACCCCTATTGTTCCAGGCACTGCATGACCTCTCTCACTGGAGATAATTAAATAAATTAAGAATATTAGTCAAGATTAATTAAATTGCACAATAAGAACGATAAAGTGAGCTAAACGAGAATGTCAAACTAGACCCTTCTTTAATATATGAAAAAAAAATATAATATGGGTTTACACTACAGTCAACCTTGGCGCCTTACAGTGGTATTAATATGAAAGAAAAGAGAAAAAAAATTATCTGAAAAGTGTGATCACACGCACGACTTAAAATTAAAATCTATAGTTATGACTTAAATCTACAAGTTACTATGGCTTATATCTTATCTAATAATCCAGTTATCAATTTCTTCCCGTCCTCGGCTTCAAATGCTTCACCACTAATTGGCCAAAAATTATCTAGGCCTGTACCAAAAGTTAGGCCCGAACCAAAATTAAGCCTGCACCAAAATTAAGCTTGCTCCCAAAACAATTTAGGCTTACTCCAAACAAATAAGCCTGTACCAAGGACTTAAGCCCGTACCAAGAACCCTAATGTATTAGGGTTTTTCCTTTAAAATCGTGACACTCCTGGCTGGTAAAAGAGTGAAATAATGTATTCGTTGCTAACTGTACTGTTAGGGAATTCTGCCACTCTAACCGCAATTCGTTGGCCTAAATGGTATTGAATTAACCAAATAATTCGCTGACTGTACCGTGATCTATCACAGAAGATTTCACAAAAATCCCGACACGCGGCTTTTCCAATGAATCTGTCCAAAAATAACAACAGAATCTAACTCCAACAACGATTCAAATGAAAAATAAGGTTTAGTTTCAAAAATCCAAAATTAATTGTTACGGATGCACCGTGATTTAAAACTTAAACCGAAAAATCTTCTGACTTCCTCAAACAAGTGCTCAGGTCGAAAGCAAATAGCAAAAATGGCCGAGACAACCCTTTCCTTTCGGCGAAAAATGACACAACCCGAAGATGGCCTCTACCCGTTCTATCCTTAACTCTAAACTACTGTAAGACCAGTAACAGAAGAATTGTCAGCCAGCAGTTTACAAACGACAACGGTAATAGTTTAATAACAACAAATCTTATTACTTGTAATAGTAACACCAAAATTCTCAATAGGTACTCAATTTCTCGTTCGTGTCCAAACTTTAATATGTTAGATGCCAATATAACGAAACACTTGACTGTAGACAACAATATAACGAGTTATACGAACAGAAGAAGAAGTGACAAACACCTGCTTACAAATAGCAGCGATAATGATTTAAAGTAAACAATACAAAAATTTGTGACCTGAATATAATAAATAGACGATAATTTAAAGTGGTATTAGTGACAATTGTGGTCAGAATATAATAAATAAAAGGTGTTTACCTACAAACAACCGAGATTCAACTTGTTTTTAATATTAAATGACTCTGTTTAACCCTTAATTATGGTGAAATTTATATTGTAAGTAACTAATTATGTTTACTTCTAAAACAATTATACCTAGAACGGATTTAACCCTCTGACAAAACTCTAAGTTTTGGTTCTTTTTAAGGTCATCTGCTTCTCCCACTATTTAACTTATATGATAAGCAGCGCCGCTCGTAAACGTTTCCTATACCAGTTCAACAAGTTCGAAAGGGGTTTAAAAGCAGTTCTAAAACTCTTAAAACTGGTTCATAGACCAGTCATAACCTCGAAACTGGTTGAACTGGTCTCTGAACCGGTTTTAACAGCTTGCTGTCACATCATTGCTAGAAAAAAAGGAATTGGTGGGGAAAGCTGATGACCTTGAAAAAAGCCTGAAAATACAGATTAAGCCTTAGATATGGAGATTTACTTGTAAAAAAGGTCGATTTTGGCCCTGTTTTATGGTAGCTTCTTTACTGTGACTGTTATTATTGCTGTGTTAATGATCTTGTAATTGAGGTACATTAAATAATTATTTTTTTAAATCTTTCTTAAATAGGACAAAGCTTCCTACCATAATCTACTATATTTATCGATTACTCGGTTATGAGAACAACGTTGATAATGTATGTATGTCTCTATGTATCATTTCATCTGAATATTACTTGACATACTATATCTAATCGCATATTCTGCGTTTTATATTTATCATTTTATCTGAAGTTGACGTTGTACGTATTGGGAGAAGAGTAATTGTTTAATTTAGTTAAGTGTTTATATGCTACTTATTTTTTTTTTTAAATATTGCAAAAAAGAAAGCAAATTGGGCCTGTAAATATCAGTCTATTAATAAATTATTTCAGAAAACAAAATCAAAAAGTCTTTCTTAAATAGGACAAAGTTGTCTACCATAAACAAAACACTATCTCGAAAAGAACAGTTGAGCCTACACCCTTAATCTACCACATTTCTTGAGTATGAGAACAACGTTGATAATGTAGATCTCTATTTATAGTCCATTTCATCCTATTTGGCCGATTTGATGTTAGAAACCACTGAAGCTAACATCACGCACTGAAGTAAGATTAAACTGTCATTCAAGTTACCAGTGGCGGAGGGAAATACATTTTCTAAATTAAAAGTAATCAATTTTAATCTGTGAAAATTTTTATACTATTGTAAAACTGAATTATAATTTAGAACACCAAAACAACTATTTACCAGTAAATTTGTATAAAAAAAAGTGAGGGGTGTCAAGGTACACCCGGATGGAACGAAGTTCCTTTCGATTAATTAGTAATTGTAATTTATAAACACAACAGAGTGTTTATACATACATAAGCATTTATTATTGTCTGTATAAAATCTCTACTTACCTAACTCCATCAGCAATATCCGGAATTTGTGGAGAAACACTATCAGGATACATTATTGTTATTATTTTATTATTTATTATCTACAAAAAACCTGTATAAACTTTTAACAAAGTCGCGACACCACACTGTTCAAAGCAAAATAGAAAATAGTAAATCCATTATCACCTGAATATTTTCAACAGTTCGTTTCTTTTAACAAAAGTGTCCATTCATACAATACCAGAGGTTTAGATGACATACATATACCAAAAATTACTTTTTATTTCAATTTAATTTAAAACAGGAATTAACAATTTAATACAAAACTTTAAAATATTTGACAGTAACTGACAGTTAAGGTAATTTGACGTACATAACTAGTCAAGTTACGAACTATTTATTTTTAAAATGTTTATGAATTTATTAGTTTATAAAAAGAGGATGAAAAAAAATATAATATTATTATAGGTACTTATTTTTGGAACGAAGTTCCCTTTCGGGCGTTACGACCAGATACAACTGAGGCTAGAGACTAGCCGAAAAAAATTCAGACCAAAATATGTCACGACACGACACGACCGACACGACACACGCATGTTTCTCTGTCTTCCTCTCATAGACCAAAAAATAAAAAACTCTCTCTTTCTCATAGATAGATATATTACAATTAAAAAGACACTATTTTAAATTAAAAGAAAATGTACATTAAAAAGAAAATAATAAAGGAAAAAAAATAATTACCTATAATAGTATTATATTTTATTTCATCTTGTTTTTATAAATCAATAAATTCATAAACATTTCAAAAATAGTTCTTAACTTGACTACCTTAACTGTCAGTTACTGTCAAATATTTTAATTTTAAAATTTTGTATTAAATTGTTAATTCCTGTTTTAAATTAAATTGAAATAAAAAGTAATTCTAGGTAGATGTATATAATCTAAACCTCTGGTATTGTATAAATGGACACTTTTGTTAAAAGAAACGAACTGTTGAAAATAATGGATTTACTATTTTCTATTTTGCTTTGAGCAGTGTAGTGTCGCGACTTTGTTAAGTTTATACAGGCTTTTTGTAGATAATAAATATTAAAATAATAAAAATTATAACAATAATGTATCCTGACAGTGTTTCTGCACAAGTTCCGGATATTGCTGATAGAGTTAGGTAGGTAAGTAGAGATTTTATACAGACAACAATAAATGCTTATGTATGTATGTATAAACTCTCGGTTGTGTTTACAAATTACTAATTCCTTCACTGATTAATCGAAAGGAATTTCGTTCCATCCGGGTGTCCCTTGACACCGCTCACTTTTTTTTTCTACAGTATTTTCTTTTTAATGTAAATTTTCTTTTAATTTAAATTAGTGTCTTTTTAATTGTACTTTTATTAGTATTTATGTATATTAGGGTTTCCTATTTAAATAAAGATATATCTATCTATGAGAGAGAGAGAGACAGAACATGCGTGTGTCGTGTCGGACGTGTCGTGTCGTGACATTTTTTGGTCCGAATTTTTTCCGGCTAGTCTCAGTCGTAACGCGCGAAAGGGAACTTCGTTCCAGTATCTTAATCCAACGTTCACTTTGCTATGGGTCTTTCAAATTTAAGTTTCCTCCTTCGTCTTTATATAAGTAATGTTTTCCAATCCTTATTCTTACATATTATAAAAGTCCCCAGCCGCGTCTGTCTGTCTGTTCGCGATAAACTCGAAAAGTACTGGACGGATTTTTATACAGTTTTCAGCAGCAGAGAGAGTGATCCATTAGGAAGGTTTTAGTGTATAATAAGTTAAGGTTTTTTGCAAACTGACGATATTACAACGATATTAATTAAACATGTCGGAAAAAAATAAGCCGATCGGGAGCTTTCCTCGAAAACGCTGCTAAAACCTTTTGAGTTATAACAAAACAATGTATGGTGGGATTGTACCTCTTTAATATATCTACAAAAATGTCCCCGATGGTATATGTCTATCTTACAAGGTTAACCCACAACAACCATTTTTGCTTTTAGATATTCCAAGAAAATAATGGGTTAGTTACGAACCTATTTTTAATAGTACAGTATTAATTCTTGTTTAATTAAAAACGTTAGAAACGTTCCGTATTTAATGTTGTAACCTCTTTTTTCTAAAGGTGTTAAATGCTCGATTTGAGAGATTAACTTATGCGAACGGCACTCAGGGGGTTGGAGGAGAGCGAGCGTGGATTCGATCGAGCTAGATTATAAATTATAAAAAAATGACAAGGCGTATATTTACTAGAATAATAAAAGTTAAAAGGGACAAAAAAGAGAAAATGAAAGAAATGAAAGCAAAAGAAAAATGGGCACCACTTATGTTTTTTATCCTGAGGATGGGGAAATATAAGAAACCCAGATAAAAAAAATACATAAGTTGGATAAGATAACGTGTCAGTTGTTCTGGTTAAAGTTAAAATCACACACTTCTATTCGTAAAACTAATAAGGTAATTGTACTTACTCTTTCCTTTACTTATCCCAATGACTAAAGTTCCATATGTAAGATAAAGATATCATCCATAAATCAAAATTTAATACTTAATTAAGGTTCGTTTTATTCATTGATAAAATTGATCAGAATAACATACGCCAGAGAGGAAAAGAAAACATCTATTTAAACACTAAACAGAATTTATTACTCGGTGTGGTAATAAATGAGATGGACAATAAATAAAATGGAATAAAAAAAATATCAGTGTCATAAACAGTAAATCATATTAATAAACATATTTGTGTTTAATTCAAAAACATAACTATTACTACACATAAAATAACAGCTAGGTAAATTCATTTGTTATTTTTGTGTACTCTGATAAACGAAAAGTGAGAAAAGGATGAAAGTTAGATAAAACGATATATATAAAAAATAAATCACCTTTTGCTTTGGTTTTAACTCGAGTTAAAAAAGAGTACTTACACAACCACTTATAATTAGTAAAAATACATATGAGAGATACAGAGATAAACAAATGTAATTTTTAGCATCAAATAGAAAAAAACCGGGAAAACTGAAACTAGAAGTCTCGCTGAGATGTTATCAGCAACCCTATCACACCTAGAATAATCTCGTTAGCAACCAGAAAGGCGCCTCAGCTACCAGCGCGGGCATCGCGTGATCTTAAACGTGAAATCGCATTGATCCATTAAAAAAATCAATACTTCGCTTAGAAGAGTCCGTTAGATTTCAACGTTCTGGAAAGTTCTATGTAATATGTTAAGCTTACAGGGTTGGCCTGAGTAGAAAGAAATTATAAAAAAGAATTTTACTTAATCGGGTTTTTTTAAAACGCTACAATGTATGTAAATTGCGTTTTACACTATATGAAAAAAAAATGAATAGCTAATGAGTTCTCGCAAAATTAAAATTTAAATTTCCGTACTAGAAATATCGTCGAAGTGTCGCTCGTATCGCAATCAGACAAAAGCTACAAAGTAGGGTGTAGGTATAGGTATTATCATAATAGCATAAGAAATATGTTATTTCAACAAAAACAACACATGCGGCTTTAATATTCTTCTTTTATATATCTACCAAAATACCCGTGCGATGTTGCTAGTCTATCTATATATATAAAAATGAATGTTTGTCTGTATGTCTGTATGTCTGTATGTCTGTATGTCTGTATGTACTCAATGAACTCAAAAACTACTGGACCGATTGTTATGAAAATTGGTATGTGTATGTATTTTTTCACGGAGAAGGTTTGTATGATATGCTCATTAATGCTACTTGCCACCAGGTGGCGCTGCAGCGTAGCAACTTTAGTGCCGTTCAACCGATTGTCATGAAAATTGGTATGTATATGTATTTTTCCACGCAGAAGGTTTGTGTGATATGCCCATTGATGTCACTCACCACCAGGTGGCGCTGCAGAGTAGCAACTTCTGCCCCGTTTAACCGATTGTCATGAAAATTGGTATGTATATGTATTTTTCCACGGAGAAGGTTTGTGTGATATGCTCATTGATGCCACTCGCCACCAGGTGGCGCTGCAGAGTAGCAACTTCTGCCCCGTTTAACCGATTGACATGAAAATCAGTATGATGATGTATTTTTAATGGGTAAGATGAATATGATATTCGTATTAATGGAAGTTACCACCAGATGGCGCTTCCATTTATCAAATTCAATACTGATTAATAGATATCTATACGAATTCGTATAAATATTGTAACCTCTTTTTTCTCAAGATGTTAAAGGCTCGTTTTATAGAGGTTAACAAATGCGAACGGCACTCAGGGGGTAGGAGGAGAGCGAGCGTGGATTCGAACGAGCTAGATGATATCGTAGTGGAAAGATATAAGGGGATATATTTACTAGAAAAAATAAAAGATAAAAGAATTTAAAAGGGACTAAAGAGAAAATGAGAGAAATGATGGAAAAGGGAAAGGTAAATGGGCGCCACTTATTTTTTTATCATAAGGATGGGAAAATATAAGAAACCCAGATGAAAAAGAAATATTGAATATATATGTTGGATAAAATGATTTATCAGATGTTGTAGATAAAGTTAAAATAAGAAAGATATAAGAGATATGAGATAAGATAAGGTAAAATTAGGTAACCCGGCAGATGTTCTTGCTAAAAATTTAAATTACACACTCTTATTTAAGATACTAAAAAAATTATACTTACACTTTTCTTTTACTCATCCTTATGGTTATCAATCTAATCGGTAAGATAAAGATAGATTCAAAAAAGCACAATCTATCGCTTTAATAAAATAATATATGCTTAAGAAATGAAATCTATTACTTCAATAAGATAAGGTATGTTTAAGAAACAAAATCTATTACTTTGGTAGAGTATAGATTAGAGAAACTGAAGGTATTGATCAGAGTAGCAGGCTCTAGCTAGGAAAAGAAAATCTATGTAAATAATAAACAGACTTTATTATCTGGTTTGATAATAAATAAGAGATACAATAAGCTAAATAGCATAAAGAAAATATCAGTGTTATAAACAGTAAATCATATATCGGTATCATAAACAGTAAATAATATTTTTAAACACAGTTGTGTTTAAATTTAAAAACATAATTTTTACAACCATAAAACAACAGCTAAGTATAATTCTATTGTTATTTTTGGTATGTTCAAAACTAAAAGTGAGAGAGAAAAATTTAGATAAAAAAAATCAAAAATATCACTTTTGGTTTTTCAATTATCTCGAGATAAAACGTACCCATATAGAAAAATATAGAGAGATCTTAATTAAATAAGGCGAGATAATATTTAAAAGATAAAAAAAATATGTAAAACAGTTTACAAATAGCAGGTACAAAAATATGAGCAAAAAATTACAGATAAGCTAAAACACAAAAAAAATCACATCCCGGATATTCTCATTACGGCACTGGCACTATGCTTATGGATGTTACTGATAAGTACAATTACGATAAAATGATCCATAGAAATAAATGGTACTTCTGGCTCGATACAGATATAAAAAATTGTTAAAAACTTACATTGTCTCCTAAATGTTTCTGAGAGATATTTATAGTAGATGGTTTCTTTCTCTCGGTAATTGGTGTTAACGATATGATATAATCTAAACCCATTCTTGTTTAGATTAATAGGTAATTAGAGAAAACCATAAACTCATCCTTCGAAGCGTGGGTTCGAAAAAGATGCGGTAAATGCAACAATGGCGTGCTTGCGGTTGTTACATTGAAAACCCAGGAAAACATAAAAAAACACTGTCTGGAATATTTTATGTGGTTCCTCGGTACAATAAACGGTAAACGAAAATAGAAACACTTAATCGCAAGTAATTTTTAACTGTTTTAAGAAAATTTGCCGGTAAATTGAAACTAGTGGCTGTACGTATGATGTTGGTCGTACAAAAGCCAAAACTAGAGTGAATTGGAGATCGCGGTAAAAAGAAAGAAGCTTCGCTTCAAACATACCCCACTTACGCAACCTGACCTTATTCACGAGATTTGATTGGTCAGTCTAAAAAAATCAATAGTTTGACCGTTGGAGTTCGTTACAGTCGAGAATCATCTAGAATGTAAAATGATCAGGGCCAGCTTAAGTAAGAAGAAATTATAAAAAATAAAATTTTATACATAGAGTTTTTTGAACACGCTACAATATAAGTTCGAAAAATATATTTTGGGTGCGATAAGTAAAACAAAACTATAAACTTTCTTTCCTTCTCTATCTCTTCTTCTTTTAATTTTTCTTAAATTTATTTTAGTTGTGGTTGTAGCAACGCGCGCCGGGTACAGCTAGTTTTTAGATAAATTTCAATGCTATTGTAACTCTAATAAGCGATTCAAAATTAAATTGACGGTTGGGCGCCAATTTGTAACAGTAGAAATTCCCACTAAGGGCCATTTGCACCGAATTATACATAAGCTTGGCTTTCAAAAACTAGCTTAAATTCTTAAGCGGGCTTTAATTATACACGGATTGCACCACTACCAATTTAAACCAGCTTTGTAAAGCCAGGGATATGAACTACCCGCTCTTGATTTAG
Organism: Altica lythri; assembly: GCA_964028335.1. NCBI lineage: Eukaryota > Metazoa > Arthropoda > Insecta > Coleoptera > Chrysomelidae > Altica > Altica lythri. Next base: position 38,077,551 of record OZ034808.1, on the reverse strand, counting down.
GTCATGTTTAACTAGTTGCTAACTTCATTCGAATAAATTCTAACCTAGTGACGTGACGCATCTAAATGATCTAACCTTTGTTCTACCGATAATTTAGAAGTACCTGTAAAAGGAAGCAACGATGTACAAACTTCACTCATGACGAAAAGCGTGCTTTACTCAATATTATTACGAAGTACCGTAAAATAGGGTTATTTTGATCAAAATAAAAATTCCACTCAAATTATTTATATGGTATATTATTATTTCTGGTTGAAAAAAATTAGTAAATATCGTACTAATGAGGTCTTCTACATAGCAAAAGATCAAAATAAATTAGATGAAAAGTTATAAGAAAAAAAAAATAAAAACGAGCTGATTAAAGTTATACTGTAGATGGGGCTAATTTGAATAGCTTTTATTTTTGAGTTTATTTATAACATGATATTTTGCTTCATATGTATAATAATGATTCAAATAAGTTTAGTCATAGGATCTGAGCAACATAATAGCCTAATGAAACAAGTAAATACAAAAATAAAGAACTTTTATTCATCAAATTAAACATTATGGCACTTTATACCCTTTACATATAATAGAAATAAACATTATGCTTCATAAGTATCCACATCTGCCAAAAAAGTAATTGTTCCTCTATTGTCGATTTCTATAGGGTGTAAACGGCGTACGATATCATTTTTATTAATGACTGATATATCACTTTCCACAACTTTAAATTTTTTCTTGTTGTTGCAAGATTTAAAGACTTTAACGACAATATCGGGTGATATTTCTTCGATCGAGCACACATACCTATAGGTTTTTTTCCCTCTGTTTGAACGTTTTTCTAAAATAGAGTCTCATACCTCTGGTTACTAAGAGAGATTTTCATCAAGTACGGTAGATGTTGTTGCTTCCATTTCCAGTTCATCTAGTTCATTATCAGTGGACCTTCACCTACGTGTAATTGTCTTGGAAATTAAAATTCAACAATTTCAAGAATATCAAGATTATCCTCAAATATATTATCGTAGTCCATATTGTATACAAAAATATTAACAGTATAAACTATAAACACACACAATACAAATCTACAATCCACAAGCACAATATACACGAATAAACAAAAAAGTGTCAATGAAGTTTGGTTAGAAAACCAAGCTTAAAAAGATAAACGTTCTTTTTTGAGGGTTTAAATTAAAGCGCGTTTAGAGGACAAAATGACACACTTTTGAGGCGGAGCAAATGAATATTCGTCAAAGCTCGGCTTTTCGCAAAAGCCGGCTTAAACTTTTGTCGGTGCAAATGGCCCTAAAGGGATTATATCCCTTAGCTAGCTTAACTGACTCGTTACTTCTTTTCAGAGTTTTACCAAACATAAAATATAAAGGCGTCAGAGTACAAACAAGCAAATAACACTCAAACACCCGTTTAAATGATTTATTTAAAAAATATCAGTAATAATAAAAAATTAAATTTGCAAGAAATATTTTAGTTAGTTCGTAATTAATTTAATCTCTTATCTTTGTGATGTTGTTTCTTCGGAAGGGATTCCCTTGGTACGATTTTTTTCTTGGGATGAACTGTTGCTTTTTTGAACGGAATGAATATTCTTCGGATAATTTAAATTGGACTAAAACTGGAATCTAAGTTGAATTTCGGCTCTCTTTGGATCTCGCCTCCAAAAAAAATATTAGCTCCTACGTAGGTCTCTTCACAAATGAGACAATAACCCTAATAATGAAATTATTAATCAGAATTCCATCCCTTAATGAATTACAATCAAGTAGAATTAGTTTCTGTTTTTTCCATATTATTGAGAATAAATTAATTTTAAATACACGTGTAAACAGGCCTACAATTCATTCAAGATCACAAAAACTGATGATTCTCTGATAACTTCGACGAACCTTTTCAGATAGGTCGCCGTGAGCGTAAATTATGACGTCATGAGTGCCCATTTCACCGCGATACAACTTGACTCATATCTAATCTTCCACACATCGCGCGTGAGAAAACACAATCGATAATGGAGATTTCATATTTATAATCTTATTTGAAACTGACATCGCACATATTTGGAGAAAAGTAATCTTTTTTACTTATGTATTTAAATGGTAATTTCTTATTTTTGGATTATTCCAAAACAGAATGAGTTTCAGTCTATGAATAAATTGTTTCATACAGAACCGTCGAGGTGGAAATCTCTCCTTCCGCAGACCGGAAATTAAACAGTAAAAATGGATAAACCCAACATAGAAACAGAAAGAATCATCGATATGTTTACAGAAATAAAACAACAACTGAAAACAATGGATGATAAACTTGAATACTTGATAGAAGAAAACAAACAAATAAAAGCAGATAACCAAAAGATAAGAGAACAGATGGAAGGGCAAGAACGCAAAATCGCATCCTTGGAAAGAGAAATTAGAAGAAAAAACATAATAATTAGAGGGATAACAGACATCATAAGCGAAAATAGAGATGAAACAATGGAAAAAACAATAACCATGATACAAAAACTAGGTGTTACTATCAATAAGGAGGAAATTGATGAGGTTAAAAGAATTGGAAACTACGCACATGACAGACAAAGACCAATAGTACTAAAATTAACAACCGGGAACAAGAAAATGGAAATTCTAAAGAATGCTAAAGGCCTCAAAGGAACAAACATCTGGATTGATGAAGATTTTACTAAGGAAGTTATGGAAGAAAGGAAAGTTTTAATCCCCCACCTTAAAGAAGCTAGAAGTAAGGGACATAAAGCCTTCTTGAAATATAACAAACTAGTTGTCGATAACGCAACATTTGGAGTAAAAGATTTAGGTACGAACAATGGCCCTGCAAGGAATGATAGTGAACAGACAAAAAAAAGGACCGCTAGCCAAAGATCCCCAAATGGCAGCAAGTTCGAGGACCAGAAAACAAAAAATGCAAAAAACCTTTAAAAAAAGTCACCAACATTTATAAAAAGAAAGACAATGGCAAGGAACCCGGAAATGATTTGGAAAAGCATAAATACAAAACAAAAACCAAGACTTGGAAAATCGGTACATGGAATATCAGAAGCATGACAAACAAAGAACATGAATTAGAGGAGGAGTTCAATAAAACAGGACTTGATATACTAGGTATAACAGAAACAAAAGTAAAAGGAAAGGGAGAAAAACTGATTAATAGCGGACACACACTTATTTATAGTGGAGTAGACCAACATCAGAGAGCAGCGGAGGGAGTGGGATGCCTAATCAGACAGGACAACATGAAATACTTACGACAGTGGACCGCAGTATCGGAAAGAATATTAAAACTCCAACTAAATATAGAGGAACAAAATACAACGACAATATTAGTAGTGTACGGACCAGGAGAAAACGAAAGTAAAAACATAAAAGAAAAGTTTTGGGAACAGCTATCAGAGTTAACAGAAGACGAAGCAGGCAGATTGATAATAATAGGAGACTTTAATGCGAGAGTGGGGAAAAAAGATGAGATATCAGGAACAACAATCGGAATTCATGGTGAAGAGGTAAAGAACAACAATGGGAAAAGACTTATTGATTTATGCCTCCTTAATAATCTTATCATAACAAATACGTTCTTTAAACACAAGGATATACACAAGTATACTAGGGAGGTAGTAAGCAGGAATGAAAAATCTATCATAGATTATGTTATAATAGATAAAGCACATAGAAAGGAAATACTAGATACCCGAGTGAGAAGAGGAGCAGAAATGTTTACTTACCATTTTCTACTAATGTCTAAAATTAGAACAAAAAACGAACAAAGAGATAATAAGACGATTAGAAAAAGAAACAAAACTACAAAGACAGTCATAAAATACTACAAATTGGGAGAAAAGTTAAAAGCCGAACAATACACAAAAATACTACAAGAAGAAATGGAAAAAATTAAAGACAACATGGAAGAACTTAACATAGAAAATCTTTGGTTAATTACAAAAGGAAAAATTCTAGAAACGGCCAAGGTAGTATGTGGAACAACAAATGTAAACAAATCAAAGAAGAAAACAAATTGGTGGAACGAGGAAATAAAAGCTGAGATCAAAATAAAAAAGGATAAATGGCACAATTATTTAAGGAACAACGAAACATACGATGAATATAAAAAACAAAGAACAAAAGTGAAGGAAATAGTCAAAAGAGGAAAACAACAATCCTGGGAGGATTTTGGAAATAAGATGGAGAAAGATAGACACGGAAACCAAAAGTTGTTCTACAGAATACTGAAAACGCTGAGGAAAGGGAAACAAGAGAGGTGCACATATATCCTGTCCACTGAAGGGAAAACGTTAACTGACGACCATGAAATAATGGCAAGATGGAAACAATATTTTCAGAGCATGTTGAATACAAAACCGATCAATGAGAAAATAGAAGATGAAAACAAGGAGGAGGAAAGAGTAGAACATAATTATTGTGCAATCACATTAGAAGAAGTAGCAGAGGCAGTAAAACTGTTAAAAAGGGGAAAAGCAGCCGGCCATGATGAAATAACAGCAGAGATGCTAAAGAATATGGAGCAAAGCGGCCTCGAAGTACTAACATGCCTACTCAATAAAATATCAATAGAGTCGCGAATACCCAAAGACTGGGAAGTAGGAGTAATATTGCCGATCTACAAAAAGGGCAATAAACGTGACTGCAGTAATTATAGAGCCATCACCTTACTAAGTATAGTCTCCAAAGTGTACGAAAGGATACTAGATAACCGTCTAAAAATAATAATAGACCACCAACTAGAAGAGTCACAAAGTGGATTCAGGAAAGGGAGAGGGGTACAAGATCACATTTTTACCATCAAGCAAATGATTGAGAAAAACCACAACAGTAATATATATGCAGCATTTATAGATTTGGAAAAAGCTTTCGACAGTGTACCAAGGAAAGTAATATGGGACAGCCTAAAAAGAAGAGGAGTTAATATAAACCTAAGGAAAAACATTGCCAGCTTATACGCAAACACAAGAAATTACGTGAGAACAAATAATCTAGAATCCGAAGAATTTAGAACCAAGGAAGGTTTAAGGCAAGGGGGTGTATTAAGTACGACTCTATTTAACATCGTGCTAGATGACGCAATGAAAGAAATAAAAGACAAAATTAAGAAGTTACCAATTGGATACAAAAACTTAGAACCGGTATATCTGACAGAATGCGCCTATGCTGATGACCTCATGATAGCTGCTAAAAACGAAAAGGAACTCCAGCAAAACTTGATACTCTGGGATGAAGCACTAAAAAGAAGAAATCTAAAAATAAATATTGAAAAAACAAAGATAATGGTAATTGGAAAGAATGACATTAGAACAAGTCTAGAACTAAACAACAAGACGATACAACAGACCGATAACTTCACATATTTGGGGGTAAAAATACAAAGGGACGGGAAAAATGAGGCTGAAATAAATACAAGATTAGAAAATGCTACTAAATTATATTACTCGCTAAACAACACAGTAATAAAAAGAAAAGAGATTTCAAGGAAGACAAAATTAACAGTTTACCAAACAATTTTTAAGCCAGTACTAACATACGGTTGCGAAAGCTGGGTACTGACTAAGAAACAAGAAAGTAAAATACAGGCAGCACAGATGAAGTTCTTACGAGGTATTAAAGGGATAACTAAAAGAGACAGAATACGCAATGAAACCATAAGACAAGATCTAGGAGTCCAACCAATACTACAAAGCATTGAAAAACAACAACTGAGATGGTTCGGTCACATCATGAGGATGCACGAAAATAGACAAACAAAAAAGGTTTGGCTGGCGAGGTCAACGCAGAGAAGAACCAGGGGTAGACCCAGAAAGAAATGGAACGACGTAGTAGCCGAGTGTCTACAGAAGAGAAACACGAGCTGGAATGAGGCAAAGAACAGAGCAAGAGACAAGAGGAGCTGGGCAAGATTTATTTACAATAGCTAATAAAATAAAATATTACCTTACACCTTCGGGTATTATAAGGTTTCACGATTATATATATATATACAGAACTCTTTAAAAAATCTTTCTTAAAGAGAACAATATATATTAAGCACTCTCCTTAAAACAACAGTTTTTCCTTCAACCTTAATTTACTACTAATTCTCTATTGTTGAGAACACCGTTGATAATCCTTCGAAGTTTACGTGATACCTAACTAATCTTTCGCATTATGGAGGGTAGAAGGAAGGAGAACCATCTGACTTTAATAAAAAGTGTTCATAGGAAGTGAACAAATGAAGATAGCGCCATAATAGCAACTAGAAAGATTTTAACTGAAAATATTGATCAGAATAACATACACCAGAAAGGAAAAGAAAAATATTTATTTAAACAATAAACAATATTTATTATTTGGTTCAATAATAAACAAGACAAACAAAAAAACATATAGACAGACATCTATAATATGTTAAAACAGTGAAAACATAATACTAATCACCTTGATGATCAGTCCAAAATCAATTCTTTTATTACGTTTAAAATAACAGTTATGTATATTATTTTATTATTTCTGTGTACCTTGTGAAGTGAAAAGTGAAACAAATGGAATCTAGACAAAAAAAAAATAAAATCACCTTTTGCTTTTTGTATTATCTCGAGTTAAAAGAGTACTCACATATGAAGGTATAGATCTAAAATAAACAGGTACGAAATACAGGTAAAAAAATATAAATGAAAAAATTTTACAGATAAGAGATACAAAAAAAAATATAAATAACAAAGATACAGGTCATAAATACAAGAAAAATCACATCCCGGTTAATTTCATTACGGCACTGCACTTTTTATTGCTGAAGATATATCGGTACGGTAAATACAATTAAGATTAAATTTTCTAGAGAAATAAATGGTAATCTTATATTCGATAAAGGTATAAAAAATATTACAAAAACTTACGTTAGCTTCTAAATGTTTCAAAGATAGTTTAAAGATCAGATGGCTTCATTCCCTCGGTAAAAGATACAATAAGATATAATCTCGACTCCACTCTGGTCTCGATTAACAGGTAATTAGAGAATAAACCATAAACTTACGCTTCATATGTGTCTATCAACGAAATACTGTAATTTTGACTAATCTGCAGTCATAATTACTCGATATTTGAAGTAATCTTAAAGATAGCACTGTCAGGAAATCTTCAGATAAACCTTCCATCGGAAGAAACGACAATAGGCACTAGAAACACTTAATTGCTTCGTAATTTTAAGATAGAATAAAAAACCTGGAAAAGTTGAAACTAAGGGACTCGAGGTGTTCATAGTGGCAACGCCACACCTAGAATGAATGACCGTTGATCGGGTTCCCGCGTAAGTAAGCTTTACGAGAACACATGATTTAACCGAAAGATATGATTGGTTAGAAAAAAAAAAGTGTGAGGTGTCAAGGGACACCCGGATGGAACGAAGTTCCTTTCGATTAATTAGTGAAGGAATTAGTAATTTGTAAACACAACAGAGTGTTTATACATACATAAGCATTTATTATTGTCTGCATAAAATCTCTACTTACCTAACAGTTCGTTTCTTTTAACAAAAGTGTCCATTTATACAATACCAGAGCTTTAGATAACACATCTTTTTAGAATTACTTTTTATAATTTAAAACAGGAATTAACAATTCAATACAAAATTTTAAAATTAAAATATTCGACAGTAACTGACAGTTAAGGTAATTTGACGTAGGTACCTAAATAGTCAAGTTACGAACTATTTTTAAAATGTTTATGAATTTATTAATTTATAAAAACAGGATGAAATAAAATGTAATACTATTATAGTTAATTATTATTTTTTCTACAGTATTTTCTTTTTAATGTACATTTTCTTTTAATTTAAAATAGTGTCTTCTTAATTGTAATATATCTATCTATAAGAGAGGGGGAGAGAGAGTTATTTATTTTTTGGTCTGTGAGAGAGAGAGAAACATGCGTGTGTCGTGTCATAGTGTCGTGACAACTTTTGGTATGAATTTTTTTTGGCTAGCTCCTAGCGTCAGTCGTAACTGTTCGTAACGCGCGAAAGGGAACTTCGTTCCAAAAATATCAATAATTCTTCTCTACAAATTCCGTTACGTTGAAAGTATTGAATCTTTCCTTGTCACGTAAGCCAATATTTTCGTTATTTCTCGAACAAAATAGAACGTTACAAAGACAGGGTAGGCCTAGATAAAAAGAAATTGTTAAAAAGAGAAATTACATGACAGGGTTTTTTAAAAACGCTACAAAGTTTTGGTGAGGTCAACGACAGCGGACAGTGTTACCTTGGTAGATGGGCGAGGGCTAACATATTTGTAGCCCGTTTGCTAAATTGTCCACAATGCGGTTGCCTTTAAAGTTCCCATGTCTTTTGATCCTTTGTGCTATTAATCAAATGGATATTTTTTTCGATTCGATCAAACATTCGAATCCGTACCGTCTGAACGGTCTTATAGATGGGACAATGTTACCTCTCATTAAAACTACCCTGAAAAGGACAGTGGGCAGATTTTAATGTCTTGTTCACATAGTTCATACATTACTTTCTTTCCAAAGATTCCTTGAATCTTCTTTTAGCAAGTGTATCCGTAATTTCTCCCATCCTAACTTCTACATTTATCAAATGAGAAAGCCCACAACATTCAATTTATAAGTATTTTGTTCCAACAAGTAATGTAACAACCTTTGAAGATACATTAGTCGAGGAAATAAAGCTCTCGACCTCTGGAATTTGTAAAGTAAGATGGATCAGAATGCGGTTTTTTGGATTCGATTCGTTAGAGAGTCAGAAAACTTTGTCGCTATTTTTGATAATGTTGAAAGGTGAAATTGCATTTCTGTATTACAAAATTGCATTTGAAAAGTGCATTTTGCACAAACCATAGATAGAAAAATTACAACTCGGTAAGTATTGCTTGAAATGGCTTCAATTTTTGCATGGTATTTACCTCTTCTCCTGGAGTTTTATGCATATTCTATAAAAAATCAGTGCACACTTAATACTCAGGGGTTTTTGGGGTCGCTGAACACTAATATCATGGTGCCGAAAGTCTTCAAAGTACATAGGGCCAGGGTGGAAGGTACCTACCTCTTCTTTGATAAAAATTTGTTAAAAAAATTAGTCGAAACTTTTTATTCGGGGTTTTTTGAGGTCGCTAAACCTAAATTTTTGTATGTGTTGAAAAAATGTGTAGAAAATAACTTTTTTATTTAACAGTTTATTCAAAAGTAAAATAAAAAAAGAGTGTGCGTGTAACCTTTACGCGCGATTGAAGTAAAACTTATTTGAGGTACGTATCGCAAAATAAATATAAAATTACAATTCAATTATATTTATTGTCTATATACTTTACAAAAAAATGATGTAATGTTATATTTATATTATTCATTAGAAATAGGAATTTGAAAGTTATCATTATTTTTTATATATGAAATAATAGTTTATGAAAACTAAAATGTGAAACATAATTTTACTGTCTAAATACCTTTAATGTATTTGAAACCAAAAGAAGATTATAATACAACACCATTTTTACTCGAACAGTATAGTATCTAATCGTTAAAGAATACATAATTAATTACAAGATTACATAATAAAACAAAACATAACCTCAATTCCACTAAAATGCATATAAAATATAAACACTTACACTAACTTTCAATGTTTATTAACTATCACAAATTGGATACACTAGGTCGTATGAAAAGTGTCCGGAAAACGCTAAGATTTTTGATTAGGAACCACTACAAGTAATAGAAAAATCTCTTATGGCTTTTTTAATGCAAATTTGTTTTGTTTGAAAAGGTTTTTAAGCTCCTCCCATAGCTGACGTCACACCGTTACTTCCGTCAGAAAAAATCTGAGTTACCCTCTAGTCGCGCCTAAAGAAGTTTTACTTCAAAACAATTAGATTTTATGTTTAAAAATATAAAAGAAAAAATGTGAACTTCCAATTTCTTGTTCCCAACCTAAGCAATTATCACCGTTAAGCCAAGTCTGTCCTTGAAGGTATACCCTTTTTAAATGCTGTGTAATCGCATCCACAGTAGGTACAATTTTACCGATGGAGACCTTTTTATTTTTCCTAACGGCCATCAAATTCGTTCAAATAAAATGTTTTAAAAATTCTTTATTTACAAAATAATATTCGTGTTCAGCGACCCCAACAACCCACTAGTACCGAGTGCACACTCATTTTGTATCGAATTTACATAAAATTACTGGAGACAAGATCCGTCCTTAGCACTCTGGGCACCAGATGCCTCGGATAGTTTCGGCATCCTAAAATTCGTGTTCAGCTTGTAACCTCTTTTTTCGGTAGATGGTAAATGCTCGTTTGAAAAGGTTAACTAGTGCGAACGGCACTCAGTTGGTTGGTGGAGAGCGAGCGTGGATTCGAACGAGCTCAATGAAAAATTATTGAAAAGATAAAAAGGAATATATTTAATAAGATAATAGAAGTTAGAAGGGACAAAAGAGAGGAAAAGAAAGAAATGAAAGAGAAAGGAAAATGGGTGCCACTTATGTTTTTTATCCTGAGGATAGGGAAATATAAGAAACCCAGATAAAAGATAAAAGATAAAAGATATGTAAGATAAGATAAGATAAAATTAGATAACCCGGCAGATTGTTCTTGCTAAAATTGAAATTACACACTTTATTTAAGAAACAAAAAAAAATTATACTTACACTTTTCTTTTAATTATCCTTATGGTTATAATTCAAACTTGTAAGATAAGAAAATTTTGTTAAATCAAAATTTAGGTACTTTAATAAAATATAGATTAGATAAACTGAAAATATTGATTAGAGTAGGTAACATGCTCTAGCTAGGAAAAGAAAAAACATCTATTTAAACACTAAACAGAATTTATTATCTGGTTTCATAATAAGTGAGACAAACAAAAAAAATAAAAAAGATAGAGATCTATGTTAATACAATAAAAACATATTACACCATTACCTTGGTAATCATTAGAAAATCATATTTGTTTTTACACTTAAAATAACAGCTAAGTATATTATTTTGTTATTTTGTGTACCCTGTGAAGCGAAAAGTAAAACAAATGAAATTTAGACAAAATTATTAAAATTTACCTTTTGCTTTTTGTATTAACTCGAGTTAAAAGAGTACTCAGATATGGTATAAATCTTAAATAAATAGGTACGAGATACAAATAAAAAATACAAGTAAAAAATTTTACAGATAAGAGATACAACAAATATAAGTAACAAAAATACAGGTAAGCAATACATAAAAAAGAAATCACATCCCGGTTAATTTCAGTCCGACTCGGCACTTTTTATTGCTGGCGATACGTTGTTACGGTAATTACAATTGAGATTAAACTTTCCAGGGAAATATTCGGTAAAGGTATAAAAAAAATTACAAAAACTTACGTTCGCTTCTAAATGTTTCTAAGATAGTTTGAAGATTAGATGGCTTCATTCTCTCGGTAAAAGATCGGTACGATAAGATATAAACTAGACTTCACTCTGGTCTAGATCAATAGGTATTTAGAGAATAAACCATAAACTTACTCCTCATAGGCGTCTATCATCGGAATGCTGTAATTCTGGCTAATCATAAGTCATAATTACAAGATATATGAAGTAATCTTAAAGATAGCACTGTCTGGAAATCTTTAGATAAACCTTCAGGTAAGAAAAACGATAATTGGCACTAGAAACACTTAGTTGCTTGATAATTTTTAAGATAAAATAAAAAAAACCGGGAAAACTGAAACTAGGTGGCTCGTGAGATGTTAATAGCAAGCCGACCCTACCTAGAATGAATTGACCGTTGATACCAAAAAGCCGCGTAAGCTACCTCCGCTTAGCTCACCTGATCTTAAGCGTGAAATCTGATTGGTCAGAAAAAAAATCAATACTTCGCTTTGAAAAGTTCGTTATACTTCACGTTCTCGAATGTTCCATTTAATATGTTACACATACAGGGTCGGCTTAGATACAAACAGATTGTTAAAAAAAGAATTTTAATTAACCGGGTTTTTTAAAACGCTACAAGCTACCCAAAAAACCCCTGGGTACAAAAATTGAACCTATTTCCAGCAATACTTACCGAAATGTAATTTTTCTATCTATTGTCTGTTCGGAATGCACTTTACAAATGCAATTTCCCATTTTTACATTATGATAAACAGCGACAAAATTTCCTGACGCTCTAACGAATCGAATGCAAAAAACCGCATACTTACTTTACAAATTTCGGAGGTTTTGCTGATTTTAGTGCTTTATTTCCTCAACTATATGTCCCACTAGCTGACCCGTCGAACTTCGTATCGCCTAAGAATTAATGATTTATTTTCATTTTCCGTTTTTTCCAATTTTTACGAATTTTCTTTTTTTTTCGATTGATTGCCATGTTTTTAAAGATTTTATTATATTTTTTGTGTATTTACAGGTTTTTACTTTTTTTTCGTTGTATTTTGTAATTTTTACGCACTTGTTCCTTCATTTGGTTGTTTATTTTTTTGATACCTACTTGTTTTGTTAATTTACCCACTTTATTATTTTTTTTTCAATTTTCGACAATGTTTCACGATTTTCAATTTTTTATATCCTTTTAACATTTTTCAGAATATTTTTTTACGATTTTACACTCTTTTAGGATTGCCAAATGTTTTTCACAGTTGTCAACAATTTTTTACAATTTTCAACATTTTTTTATGATTTTTGACAGTTTTTCAACAATTATCAATAATTTTTTGTCCAGAATTTCTTACAATTTTTCACGTTTTTCAAGATTTCTGTATGACCTTCGACATTTTTTTTAACCATTTTCAACAATTTTTCAAGACTATCAAGAATTTTTCAACAATATTTCACATTTTTTAACTTTTCTGTACGATTTTTGTCATTTTTACCAGTTTCAAGATGCCAACAATTTGTTACGATCTTCATAAATTTTCACGATTTTCAACGTTTTTTCAAGACATATTCATCATACTTTTTCAGGATTTTCATAATTTTTAGCAATTTTTTAAAATTATTAATGACTCACAATTTTTAACGTTTTCTTACGATTTCTTACAATCTTTTTGGATTTTTAACATTTACTTAGGATTTTCTTTAATTTTTGACGATTTTCAATTTTTTTACGATTGTCAAAATTTTTTTTTTATAAATTTTGATAACTTTGTAAATACTTTACAATTATTAAGGTTTTTCAAGATTTCTTTATAACCTTCTACATTTTTTTACCATTTTCAAAAATTTTTTAACAATATTTTACTATTTTCAAGATTTTTTCACGATTTCCAACGTTTTACAAGATTTTCAACAATTTCTTTTTACGATTTTTATCAGTAGGAGGGTACAAAATAATTTTCATAGAAAACAGAATAATTTTTATATATTCTTGTTTGCATACTTTTTAAAAACTTTCAAAATTATCCATACAAATTTTCAACCCCTTATTTCCACCTTATTCAACCCCTATGTCAACCCTTCAGGGTTAAAATTTTTCCAAAGCCTATCTTAGTGGGTGAAAATAAATATCGATCCAAATTTCTCGTTTGTATCAGCGGTTACGGCTGTGCGTGCGTCATTGGGAACTTCTCCTTTTATATTTATAGATTTTCACCAAAATGTATAATTAAATCTAAATAAATAAAAGACAGAAATTTACTGGAACATTTATTTACTTGATCAGTCAGTAGAATATATAATTACATTTATATATAGAAGCAAGAATTGTACAAATTGTACAAAAATAAATATAAGTAGATAACAAAGTTTTGGCTCACAATGTTTAACGGTTTCTTACGATTTCCTACAATCTTTCTGGATTTTTAACATTTATTTAGGATTTTCTTTAATTTTTGACGATTTTCAATTTTTTTACGATTGTCAATATTTTTTTTTATAACTTTTGATAACTTTTTAAGTACTTTACAATTATTAAGGGTTTTCAAGATTTATTTATAACCTTCCACTTTTTTTACCATTTTCAAAAATTTTTTAACAATATTTTACTATTTTCAAGATTTTTTTACGATTTCCAACGTTTTTACAAGATTTTCAACAATTCCTTTTCACGATTTTTATTAGTACGAGTCCACAAAATAATTTTCATAGAAAACGGAATAATTTTTATATATTCTTGTTTGCATACTTTTTAAAAACTTTCAAAATTATCCATACAAATTTTCAACCCCTTATTTCCACCTTATTCAACCCCTATGTCAACCCTTCAGGGTTAAAATTTTTCCAAAGCCTATCTTAGTGGGTGAAAATAAATATCGATCCAAATTTCTCGTTTGTATCAGCGGTTACGGCTGTGCGTGCGTCATTGGGAACTTCTCCTTTTATATTTATAGATTTTCACCAAAATGTATAATTAAATCTAAATAAATAAAAGACAGAAATTTACTGGAACATTTATTTACTTGATCAGTCAGTAGAATATATAATTACATTTATATATAGAAGCAAGAATTGTACAAATTGTACAAAAATAAATATAAGTAGATAACAAAGTTTTGGCTCACAATGTTTAACGGTTTCTTACGATTTCCTACAATCTTTCTGGATTTTTAACATTTATTTAGGATTTTCTTTAATTTTTGACGATTTTCAATTTTTTTACGATTGTCAATATTTTTTTTTATAACTTTTGATAACTTTTTAAGTACTTTACAATTATTAAGGGTTTTCAAGATTTATTTATAACCTTCCACTTTTTTTACCATTTTCAAAAATTTTTTAACAATATTTTACTATTTTCAAGATTTTTTTACGATTTCCAACGTTTTTACAAGATTTTCAACAATTCCTTTTCACGATTTTTATTAGTACGAGTCCACAAAATAATTTTCATAGAAAACGGAATAATTTTTATATATTCTTGTTTGCATACTTTTTAAAAACTTTCAAAATTATCCATACAAATTTTCAACCCCTTATTTCCACCTTATTCAACCCCTATGTCAACCCTTCAGGGTTAAAATTTTTCAAAATCCTATCTCAGTGGGTGAAAATAAATGTCTATCCAAATTTCTCGTTTGTACCAGCGGTTACGGCTGTGCGTGCGTCATTGGGAACTTCTCCTTTTATATTAACACGCTTTTATTAACTTCACCTGTATGTATGTATGTATGTTTGTTTGTTTGTAACTCTCCACTTCGCGGCTGCTGCCTCGGATGAGTCCCGTATCGTTATTTTTAGTCACTACCTCCCCGTGCCGGGAGTGGGTAATTTGTGCGCCTGCTGCCTTCCTTCGGCCTTGTAGCCGTTTTTCAGGCTCCCTCTCCGGAATACGTTTAATTATAAACAATATGAATGAAATTGTCTTAGAATTAATCTAACAATTCTTTAGATTTCACAATAATAATTTTTTTTTCCAAGTGATTGAAACAATATGTTTAATCATCAACAATATGAATACAATAAATATAATTTGAGAAATCAAAAAAACACGCTTTCAAAGCATTTTCAACTAAATAAACGAATAATGATTGAGTGAGGGTCTTGTAATCGTCACAGCAAATTAACGAATCTATTGAAATAAAATAAATTGGACTAAAAAGTAAAAAATAAATATAGTTTAAAAAAACTAAAAAACACGCTTTTATAGCATATGAAACTAACAAGTAAAAAAAATAAATGTAATTAAGGAAAACTAAAAAGCATGTTTCTGAAAAACATCCAACTAAAAAGTTAAAAATAATTTTCAAAATAAAATTAAAACAAAAATAAGTGAAAAATACTAGTATTATTGTGAAAAAAGCGTGGGCGCTGCATACCATATTTTTCGAATGTCAAGCGCCCACGCTTTTTTCACAATAACACTAGTATTTTTCATTTATTTTTGTTTTAATTTTATTTTGAAAATTATATTTAACTTTTTAGTTCGATGTTTTTCAGAAACATGCTTTTTAGTTTTCCTTAATTACATTTATTTTTTTACTTGTTAGTTTCATATGCGATAAAAGCGTGTTTTTTAGTTTTTTTAAACTATATTTATTTATAGATTGTGTCACGGGCTAATTTTTCACTTAGTTCAATTATTTAAATACTTATTAAAATATAAACTCACCTGTGTTTACTTTAAAAATTCTTAGGTTATAGTTAAACGTCATTCGGGAATATAACCAAGTTTGATCTTTTAGTTCTCAATAATTTCAATTTATTACGTTCTGTAACGTTTGAAAACGTTATTTGTGGCCTGGCCTATTGACTATTAAATTTTTGGAATTTCCTTGTTAATTGTGCGGCGTCGCATCAGTTTTGGTAGGAGATTCATAATTTGCTCGTATGTTTCGACGTTAAATAATTTCATTTTATTTTGAGAATTCATTAAGTTTAGTTGATTCTTCACTTTCTACTACCCTCGTTTCGGTGAGTAAGAATTTAATTATTTTAAATTTTAGTTTGTAAAAAATCCAAATTTGGTGAATATTTTATTTGATATTTAAGTTTATTCCTTTACTAACATTTAATTATTTCGTTCACAATCGCTTGTCAAGAATCAGTTTTTTTTTTGAGTTAAAATATAAACATAGTAAGTGATTAATTTTTTCTCGAACTTTGGAGAAAACCTTTAGCGATTGTGTACGAAATTAAGGAATTTATGGTCGGAGATTGATTGCCTTTTTTTAATTTCATTAGGGCTGATGCCACTTTTGAAGAGGGTCCTAGGGAGATTGTGAATTCTCGATCCAACCATTTTTTGAAAACATCTTTACAACTTTACCGTAATCGAAACCACTATTCCTGAAGTCACCACCAATTCATCT
Source organism: Altica lythri (assembly GCA_964028335.1). NCBI lineage: Eukaryota > Metazoa > Arthropoda > Insecta > Coleoptera > Chrysomelidae > Altica > Altica lythri. Next base: position 38,060,821 of record OZ034808.1, on the reverse strand, counting down.
AAACAACCAATTACTGTTTGTTCCGAGGACCACAAAAATAGAAATCCAGATACTACTTTTGTTATCGAAGACTCCGACAGAAGACATCAAATAAAATCAAAGATAAGATTAAATTAATTACAATTAATTTCAATTATTTTGCTTAACATCAAATCAATTTTTTAATTCTTTGAATAAACAATTTAAAACTGATTTTTTCTCTATTATTTGTGTGTCTGTATTTGGCGCCCTTATTTAATTGTTTGGGGAGAGTTAAAAAAAAAGAAAGCCAGAAGGAAGCCACAACCCTGGAGCTAGCAAGGGTATTTTTTACGTTACAGTTCCTAAAGCTTTATTATATCCCATCTTCGTTTTAACTTCATCGGTTTTACTATTTTGGTAAATTTTAGAATTATTATTATTATGTCAAGCTGAATATTTTAACATGTAAACAGTCAGTTCTGTCTACTTCTTTTTCTTTACTCTTTTCTTTCTGTTGAATCGGAACTAAGCCGAGGCCGCATTACATGAACGTAGTGTTAGTAAAAGACTATCTAATAGGTAATTCGAGGCCACGATCTCCAAATTAATAATGGGATAATAATGGGCCATCTGTCATTGTACTTCCGGCCGATATGATTGATTTTCGGCCATTTGTGATTCGAGAAGCCACCGAGAAGGTCTAAAGGTCTTATGCGGTAAAAGTGTCACAAGGAAATTTTGTGGGTGAAGCTTTGATCATAGTACATCTATGGCACTTATATGTGGATTTTGAAACTGAACCTTTCTTTTCCAACCGAACTATTGGGTTAATCTCGATTAGTTGTTATTTTGTTGATTACGGTTCGTTGGAAATTACCAAGTGTGGGATATTTTACAAATTTTCCGTTGATTTAACTGCAGTTCGTTATAAGGTGGTTAAAATCTCAAATTTAAGCTCTGAATTATCGAAGTCCTCGAGATAAATACCCCTTTCCATCTAGGGTCCTTGGTACAGGTTTAAATTCCTTGGTACAGGCTTCAATTCCTGGGTACCGGCTTGAATTCCTGGTACAAGCTTAAATCATTGGTACCGGCTTACTTCTTTGACGAAGGCTTATCACCTGGTTACTGGGCTACTGGTATTGGCTATAACATTTGTTGGTATTAGCAGTTATTTATTTTGGAACTGTTCCTGGTTCTGATCAGGAACCAAACAGCGTTGGATTTTGGAGATTGGAAGCTACCATTGCCAGTACAGATAAGCTATAAGCCTTTGTATATTGTAAAATGGTATTTTGGAATTGTTGTTTGTAACTTAGTTTTAAGTCGTGCGTGTGATCACACTGAGATTTATTATTATTTTAATGATTTAAATATTAAGGCGCTAGTGTAAATTGAAGTTTATAATTTACATCGACCTCAAACGTTTGTTCTTTTTATTAAAGAAGGGGCTAGTTTTAAAACTAATTGTTTTATTTAGCTCACTTTATTTCATTTCGTAGGATTGTGTAAGAGTTCTTAGGGCCTATTAAATCTAGGGGTTTCCGGCTTGTACCGTCGAAGTCGGTGGCGCGGCTCACTTGTGTATCATCCCTCTACGGCTGAGCTCGGGCATAATTTGCCAGTAGAGTGACCGCTAACAACACTTGCGCAATTCACCTATTGTTGATTGGATTTTCTTTAATAACTATCTTATACTTACATGAACCTTAACAGATAGCTAAGGAAAAACCGTGGCAATTGTCACCAAAATGTATAATTAAATCTAAATAAATAAAAGACAGAAATTTACTGGAACATTTATTTACTTGATCAGTCAGTAGAATATGTAATTACATTCATTTATAGAAGCAAGAATTGTACAAAAATAAATATAAGTAGATAACAAAGTTTTAGCTAAAATTGATATAATTTAATAAACCAATAATAATGTCTAATAAAATAATTTACAACTATAGAATCTCTAGATTATCAAAATATAGTATATACATTTTTTAGAAGTATGCTGAGATATGTACAACTTATGTGTAACATCACCAAAAATTTTCAGAAAAAGCGAATGTGTATGTTTATGAGAGCAACACAATTAAGGTATATTTAAAATAAAATCATTCGTTTTTATTCTTTTCATGAAAATTTTTGGATTATCCAGTTACATTGTGGACGCTTGTTTCAACAAATCTTAACAATCTACAAAAATAAATTAGCACTTTAGTAGTGAATATCTGGAGCAAATATTTAGACATATGGCTTAAGAAAAAGTGTAGTAAAGCAGTATACCTTCTTTTTGAAATTTTCACTTTATACACTCCAATACACAGTTTTATTGTCACTTTTACATACAATGTATTATTATTGTTATTAAATTCAGAATTGGAAATATCTAACAAAAAGATTTTTATAGAAAATACTTCTTTAGCAAAAGAAACCATGTAAACCAAAACAAATAAGTAAAAGGAAACTGAAAAGAAAAACTAACAGACCAGTAGATAGGTAAAATAAACCATCAGCACCATAAACTACAAAGAATAAACTAATAAAATTAACAGGAGATGAATCATTGATTAACAACCAGACGAAGATGTAAATTCTCTGCTATTAGTGTCATAGTGCAAAGGCGCAAAGGTGTTTGTTTTTCTATTAGGATATTTTTTAAATAACGCAAATAGAACCTGCAAGCTTGAGTGCTGAACAGCAGCAGAACAATTAAACATTAAGTCCTGACTGGAATAAAGATTTGACGTTGAAGGTCAAGAAGTCTTAACGGTAATGTCGAATCTTTGAATTAAAGTTAAAATTATAGTCCAGCAAGTGCAGAGGCCAAGTAAAAAGTTTTGTTAGATTCCAATTAATAGTTAAATATCTACCTAATGATGTTATATGTTTATAATCATGGGAATCAAGGCTTCCAGAAGATTACGAAAAAGCTAAAGAAGACGATCATAATTCCAAATCTAAAACTCCTCCTTACACTATGTTGGGGATTTCCCATAGATCTCACCGATCTACTCGGCAATACTCCACTCTCTCACCGATTTAATCCTACTTCCAACAACAACTGAGTCTTTAACGAAACCACGAAGGTTTTTTTTGTTTTCTTCGTCCTTATGTTTTGCTTTGTTTATAATTAACATAGAATCATACCAAATGTAAGTAAAGTATTGATATCATGCAGTCTTACAAATTGTCCAAAGCGATCTTAATTGGTTGAAGTTGGATCAATCATTCCTTATATATCGCTAATGTCGTAAAATCACAAATACGAGTACGTCGATTGTTTTCTTTGAACAAGCTTCCCATTGCAGTTACTTAAGCAATTTACCATTTGAACACAGATGGTGAGTTAAAACATATTGTAAAGTTTCCCGTGCTTTGGAATTCCAAGCAGTTTTGTAACTATCAGGAAGCATTATCATATGTTTCTTAATGTAGGTTGACTACTACAATTGTAACTTCGTCTCTGTTTTCAGCATCTTTTCACAGATTTCTTAGTAAAGATAATTTTTACCTTATGTATCTATTCTTTCTCTCGATATTTTGTTTCTCTAACATCTGAGCGTGTTGGTACTTCCTATGTGATACTTTCTGACCTTTTCTAAGCCAAAAATCGTAGTTTACGGAATAACACTCGCAGACCATATTGGTTCTGTCGATAAGACTTTATAGACCGAAGTCGGAATTTGCGATCTGATGCTGTTGATATCTACGTCACCAAAAGGTATAATAATATAAAACTCCTGTTTTGGTGTGCTGTGGTGCCTCTTTAAAAGGCACTTCGAACAAATATTAAACAGTAAGGGCGATAAAATGCATCCCAGCCTAACACCTCTTCTATTCTAATTTTTACGTCACCAGATGTAGAGCCTTTAATGGTTATTTGACATTTTAGATCCAGTACAAGTTTTCCAGCAGTCAAATGTTCTTTTCATCTAAACTGACTTCTTGCAAACGTTCTAGTCGCAGGTTGTGTTGTAACGTTTGTAACGTTCGTTTTCGAGCATACCATCCGGACTATATATTTTTATTCTGTTTAATTTTTATCGCGCCGATGCGAAGGTCGATTGCCGATTTGGTGGTAGGAAATAATGCTTCGTCGACAGAATGATTTCTCAACTCGTTCATTTCGTCTGCGATTCTTGGTAAATTCAGATTTAATTTTCTGACTACCTTCGCCCTTCTGTCTTGATTTAATGCCAAATCTGAAAAGGGCCCTACTGAGGTTACAGATATTCATTTTTGAAAATATTGCTGATTGTCGACGGCCATTTTGATGCCGACCATCCTTTCCCGGAATTATTTTTGAGAAAGTTCTCTTAAGGAAGACCACTTCCACCCACTTGGGCAGTACTGTTCCGTCACTATCGAAAAACACCGACAGGAAGATCACTTCCATCCACTTGGGCTGTTTCATCACTATCGAAACTCCGACAGGAAGACATTCGGAAAAAAAAGATAAGAGATTAAATTAATTAATTGATTTAAAATTTTTTGTCTTAAATACTTAAATTTTAAAATAAATTAACTTAAAACTGATTTTTGGAATTTTATGTGTGTCTGTACTTGACGCCCTATAATAGATGTTTGGGGGAAATTAAGCAAAACACAGAAGGAAGCTACGACCCTCAGGAGCTAGCCTAGGGAAATTTTAAGGTTACAGTGTCTTACTCTATTAAATTTTTTTCAAAGAATATGGAATATTTAAATAAATATTTTTGCTGATTTTGGTATTTTTGAGCCAAAACTACTAAGCTGTACAATAGCTTTTTCGTTCCTTTGCTTGACTTTGAATGTACAGACATTTAGTACTGTCGAGTAGGGAATTCGTTCTTTACATTCTAGGTACTATTAACTGATCCTGTCCAGTGCGGAATTCGAAGCAAATTGTTTGGCAAATAAAGGCGTGTTTACATGATGCCAGCCACTGGCGCCAGTCCCACTGGCATGCCAGCGCTGGCATGGTACTGGCATCATGTAAACACTTTCTTGTGCCAGTCCAGCGCTGTCTGCCAGCGCTGTCTCGAGTAGAAAGTTGGTCTATTTTTCATGCCAGTGGTCCTCGTCCGCGTCCCCTCTAACCCCGCGCCAGTGGTTGTAGACACGTGTAAATACAGCGTTCCAGTGACTGGCGTACATATGAAGGGTAAAATTTACCAAGTAGGAACTAGGGTGCCAGTGAGACTGTCGCTAGCTACTGGATACGTGTAAACGTACCAGTCCAGCGCTGTCCTAATCAAGCACTGGCATGCCAGTAAGACTGGCGCCAGTTACTGGCATCATGTAAGCACGTCATTACACTATTTTGAAAGATAGTAAACAAAAAGAAAATGTATTAACTATATAATTTCTCGCTTAGAACAAAAACTGCTGTTATTAAAAAGCTATCTAAATGATGAAACATTTAACTTAAAACTTAGGTATTAGATATAAGGTGACACAAAAAGATATAAAAACCAACAATAAAGGAGTACATCAGGATATTAACAGACAAACAGCACATACTCAAAAGAGAAAGAAGATTACCATTTGATGTTGGAATAGTGGTAACCAGCAAGAAAACAACATGGCCATAAATGTTAGCCAAAATGGATTATCGTCATAATAGTCTTTTATTAACCATGATTTGGGCCCTATCTAGTTGCTAAATAGTAAAATGGATTACCTAATAATATTCATTTAATTGCAATGTTTCTCTATTTTTGCAAAAAAGTGCTTTTCAGTCAAAAATGGGGGATTTAATCTCTTCCTTGAAATGTAATAAATCATACGAAGCATTTAAATTGCTTTATCTACTCCTTTGACAGTAAATGTTATTTATATACTCATTGTCACCATGCAGAGTAAGTAAGCTATAACGCACAGTCGTGCGTAATGAAACGTCATGTTGGAATGACGTTTCATTACGCACAACTGTGCGTTATAGCTTACTTACCCTGCATGGTGACAATGAGTATAAATGACATTTACTGTCAAAGGAGTAGATAACAGTACAGTACGTACGTCATATATTTTTTAGAGATGTCAAATATTTAGAATTGAAATTAAAATATTGAGTCATAGATAAAGCATAGTATGTAACTCAAGTGGTAAGAGGTATTTCGTACTCGTGTAATTACGCACTCGCCGCTACGCGGTTTTGTGCGTAACTTTTCCACTCGTACGTAATGTCCTACTTACCACTCTTGTTACGTAATATACTATTATAGAACTCTGAACTTAATAACAATAGCCATATTTTGGGACTAACATAAACAATGTTTTACGTTATTTTTTTTTTTAAATATTGCCACATTTGTACAAAGACAAAATTGTGATACAATAGGTACTACTGAATATCCAAGAGAAACAGAGTTTAGTTCATAGTGAATGTTTGAAAATATTTTCAGTAGAGTCTTAGAACTTACTGTTTTGTTATCGGTTATCATCCAGAACATGAAAAAAAGCTTATTTAAAAACATGTTTATTATTAAAGGCTAAATGAGTATTGAAAATTTTTATAGAACAAGAATTTGCCATCAAAAGAGACTCTTTATGCCAAATTTTATTTACTTACAAATTAAACTGTGAAAGGCTTTCGCGGCCATTGTCTAATGTATCAATGGTTTTTGGGCTTTAGGACGGCGTCGATTGTCATGTTGACTTGACGTTTCGCCAACACAAGCGGTTGTCATCTTCAGAAGTTGCTTTCTGGTTGACAGTCTGCGAACTACTGAGCTCTTCGTGAACGGAGCCCGTATTTATACGTCGGGAAGGAAGTGGGCGGGGCGTCAGTTGCTTTCGATTCCAATCGGATCTGGTCGGTGTTGTTCGTTAAGGGTAGAGTTTTCGCACCCTTAATTATGGGGACCGATGTTTTCAAGCTCAACAAAACATGGGTCCGCATAATTAAAGGTGCGAAAACTCTACCCTTAACGAACAACACCGACCAGATCCGATCGGAATCGAAAGCAACTGAGGCCCCGCCCACTTCCTTCCCGACGTATAAATACGGGCGTTTCGCAGACTCCCACCATTTCAACATGGGTTCAGACCCTTCCACTCCACACAAAACCCCATAAATGAGCTGCACACATTCGCAGCAACCGCCCTCAACCAAGGCAAAGTTGCCTCTGCAATACTTCTAGATGTTCAAAAAGCTTTTGATAAAGTCTGGCATGCTGGACTTATTCGAAAGTTACATGACATCGAACTTCCAACACAAACAATAAAACTCATCAACTCCTATCTTCCCGACCGAACAATTCGCGACAAAGTAGGCCAATCTCTATCCAACCCCTTTTCGCCACAAGCAGGAGTTCCCCAAGGTTCCATACTTGCCCCCCTTCTCTATCTTATCTACACTTACGACGTCCCAAACATCCAAAATATTCAGCTTTATGCTGACGACACAGCCCTATACACATCCGCCAAAACTACGGCTGCTCTAAACAACCAAACCCAACGTTTGCTGGATCAGTATACAGACTGGTGCAGGAAGTGGAGGGTATCAATCAATCCCCAAAAAACGCAAACCATCATCTTTCGCCACCCTTCCTACGGCCGTAAACCAAATCAATCTTTTGACAATGTCAACCTAACTCTCTGGGGTGAGAGACTCGTAGTAATGGACGAGATCGACTACTTGGGGGTGCGCTTTACGCGCACCCTCAACTGGGAATCCGAAGTCCAACGCACCCTCGATAAAATGAGGAAACGAGCCTCTCTCCTTGGAGCGTTGTGTGGACGGATTGGAAGATGTCAACCAAGCACTCTACTCCACACCTACAGAACATATATTCGACCTATAGTCGATTATAGGGCTGTTCCATTTATTACCCTAAACCCCCAACAGATAAACCGCCTGGCCGCAACTGAGCGCAAAATACTACGCAAATGCCAATACCTCCCCCCTTGGTACCCCTCACATCTCACTTACACTCACCACAATATCAAGGATACTACACCTTTACCTTTTCGGTTACAGGAACTCCAACGGAGGTATGCCACTAGGACCCTGCAGGGCCCCAACACCAGGGCCCAGGATACTCTTCGGACCCCTTGGAACAGGGGTCACAGAGTCATCCAGAGGAAACCTCGAAGGAAACTTCCACTTCCTCAGCTGAGGCTACTCCAAGCAGCAGGACAGCAACTTCCAGAGGAGCTCCAGGACCACTTAGAAGAGGCCCCACTAGCTATACGCTAATTTTAACAATATATAACACATAATAAATAAAATACAATCTAGGAACTATTGTACAGAAAGTAGGCCGAGGTTTTCTGTGGTTTCCCTCGACCCAAGTTCGACCTGTCTCAGTCTGGAAACAGACTGTTTGAGGAAGAACTTGCTAAATGGTCTTTCTTAAACAGGATAAAGTTGCCACGGACAACTCCTATAGTAAAAGCAGGAAACATTATAATGTAGCACTACCCTGAAAAGGACACTAAGTCCTATAGCAGGGTATAGGGAAAAATTTCAATACTTTATCTAATCTTAAGAAAATATGTAAACTTAACAAATAAACATTTTTAAATTTGAATTTTGAATTTGAGACTCAACCAGAAAGCAACTTCTGAAGATGCCAACCGCTCGTGTTAGCGAAATGTCAAGTCAACATGACAATCGACGCCGGCCTAACAGCCCAAAAACCATTGATATATTCTTTACAAATTGCTTGAACACTCAATTCACTAACTTTGATTGATCTTTGTGTAAACTTATTTAGATTTGTCATCAAAAATTTTGAATACCAATTTAGCCTTTCCTATTCGTCTTTTCAGTTACTTATTATGCTACATTACCTCTTTTAGTAATACCATTTTATTTGTGTTTTTTAAACAGCACTCGTTTGTGTGGCTTCATACAAATAGATAGTAGAAGTTTGTGCAATAACTTTCTTACTTATCATACACTGCATAATTGTTTACAGAAAATTATGAAAGCGACAAAGGTTTACGTATGTTTTTATTTTCTACACTATGATGGTATTAGTTTTATATCTAACTAGAATTATTTATAACAGGAAATAAGTTGTTGAATTTACAATACAAGATGAAACTGTCTTTAACTCATTATTTTAAGGTAGGATGGAATCGAAAATCTGGAGAAACTTATGGCGATTGGTGCTCTAGATTTCCGATTTCAGTCAAATACAGTCAATGCTCAATGAATCGTATTTCTGTTTGAACTAGATGTCGTGAGTGCACAGAAATGTAATTGTATTAACATTAAAAGAATTGCTTTTAAGTACTATTATAGCTTTTTATACTTCTCAGAATTAAGAGACTGTTACTATTTCCATATCTTTTCACACTAAACTTTATTCTTTCCCTCATGTTGCCCACACAGCTGATAATTTCACCACTGTTACTTAGTTTGCAGATATTTTCACCTAGCATCAGGCAACCGTCAGAAGACCTTAAGGCTACGCCCACACAGGCGGAATTTCACGCTGCGTTTCTTTCACGCAGCGCTAATTCCTCTCATCATAAAAATAATAGGCCACACCAGCAGTTTTTCACACGCGTAAAAAGCAACTCATCGCTTATTATCACACATGTTTGTTTTCAGATCTTCGCGTATCGAAAAGTTGAGACTTTGCAGAAATGAGAGAAATTGTCGTTCATCGTAGACGTCGCTTTCACCATCGAAACAAAAAATACTGGATTCATCCAGTACTGATTGATCGACTATTAAATGGAACACGTACTTCTGCAAAACATATTACAAAAATATCGTAGAAATTTATTGAATACTTGATATCCATTCCCTCTTTTGAACTGCGTCTATCAAAAATTAATGGTGGCACAAAATACAACAATGGGGGTATTGCATTTACAAGATTGATTTAATCATAATCACGCTGTGTGAGATCCAACCCGTGTGACAACCCAAGACAGAAAAAAAAGAAGCTCGAAAATGGAACAAGTCCTATTCGTGAACAGGAGAACTCGAAGACTTTCGGCTAGAAATTTCGACCGTCTTTGGCCAACCCAACTTGCCAACGTGACCTTTTTTTTTTTGGCGTGTTTTAACGCCGAAACGCAGCTTAAAATCCCGCCTGTGTGGTCGTAGCCTAAGCCGATGATCTTGCGATTCATTTCGGAGAATAGGTACAAATTTTCGAGTTGTATAGACTTTTTTATTAGTACCACAGTTTAGAACTACTTTTTAAATTGGGCAATAAGAGCCGACATTAAGATCATTTAAATCTGTATAAAAGCATTAGTGATTTGTATGTAAACAGCTAATCTACTCATAGCATTTGTGTTCAAAATTAAGTTTATGTGAAAGTAAAATACAGCAACAAGTGTTATTTTTAACTTTAATTAACTTTAAGTGAGTGATTATGGTTCTTCACATCGAACTAAAGTAATTAACGATCCTTTTTTATTATTAATTCAATTCCATTCCGGAAATCAACGCTTTTGTTTTCTTTGTTATGCTTACGTAGAAGCAATATCTAATACCTAAGCTGTTTTCTGAAATTAAGTTTCGAGGTATAGATCTGATTCGGGTCGTTTCATTTTGTTTAAATTTAGAATATAATCTTTGATAACCAAAGAGCTAAAGATCCTACGGGATCCAAATTACACCGAAATCCAAGAAAAAAACTACAAGTAAGTTAAGGCAAAAATCAGCAAAAACATGCACCATAGACGGAAAATCTTTTGCGAAATAATCAGCAGAATAAATAGATTGTAAAAATCTACAAAGTTGAAGAGAAAAATAACCCGAATGCTTATAAGACAGGAAACAGTAGATAATATAAGTAGTGTCAAGTAAATACTCTGAGGAAGATTAAATACCTATATGAAATAGAAGAAAACAATCTATACAATCAACTATCTTAATTTCCTAAAAGAAATAGAACTAGAAAAACAGGTAAAAATAGAACGATACCAATGATTAAAATTTAAAACCTTAAGCATAGCATGTTGTACCAGATAAGTTCTTTCTTACACTTCCTTACGAGGTAGAGCGTTGAGTACTAAATGAGGTATAATGAGGTAGTTAAGTTTCTCTGGGCAACTCTTTCCACAATTACTAAAAATATCAAGTCAAGAAGTAATAAAAAGAGCAAATACAATACAAGATGCTACAAGGCAAATAAGATAACAAAATAAAAGAAGAACCTACAAGATTGAACTCATAAATGCAAAATTCAATAGAAGGCACACCGATACAGACACGACTTGTTGAAAACAAAATAGAATTGTAGAAATGTGATATCAACAGTTTCTATTCTGTAAGAAAATCTTATGTTAATTTACACTTTTTGGAACCGATAAGGTCATTCACGTAGTCGTAGTGTATCCTTTATTTCGTGGTGTCCTAGTATTCAAACAATCGTATCTCAAATGTAACATATTGTAACGGGATAACCAATTAGAACATTAGACAGAACATTGATCTCCTCTCGCAAATGGGCCACTTGCTGATTTTGTTCGACTCGCAGTTTAGCCGCATGCTGATTCTGCTCGTCTCGCAAGCTGGCCACTTGCTGATTATGCTCGTCCCGAAGATGCGATATTTGCAGAGAGAACGAACTGGATAACTCTTCTGATAGGGTAGACATCCGTTGTGATAGCTCCTGTTGTTGGCTCGTGATTCGTTGTGACAGCTGGGACATATCTTCGCGCTTACTCCTTATCTGACTGGATAGCTCTTCTTGCTGGCTCGTCAATCGTTGAGACAGCTGGGAAAATTGTTGTGTCTGTTCTTCTTGTTGGCTCGTCATTTGTTGCGACAGCTGGGAAAGTTGTTGCGATTGTTCTTCTTGCAGACGGGAAAGTTGTTGAGTCTGTTCTTCTTGTTGGCTCGTCATTCGTTGTGATAGTTCAGAAATTGCTTTTTGAACCGGGTCATCGAACTCCACAACGTCAGGGTCCAAATTATTACTTAGGTAATATTCACGGAGCCTATTCAACAGTACAGATTTGGTCCCAGTAGTTTCCAACTCTAATTCTTCGAGCTCTCTTCTGAGTTCAGCAACCAATAATTCATTTATCTTCTTTCCAGGCATTCTTGTATCTTCACCCCACACCTGACACCAATTTGAAACACTTATGGGGACTTTAACACATTCTATTTACAAAATTGTAAAGATACACAGAACTCTACTGGTTAATGTCTAAACTTATTGACAATAGAATGAACTATTATTTGAACTCCACAGCATATGGGTCCAAGTTATTACTTAGGTAGTATTCACGGAGCCTCCTCAACAATACGGATTTTGTCCCAGTAGTTTCCAACTCTACTTCTTCGAGCTCTCTTCTGAGTTCAGCAACAAATAATTCATTTATCTTCTTTCCAGGCATTCTTGTATCTTCACCCCACACCTGACACCAATTTGAAACACTTATGGGGAGTTCAAGTTCAAATATTCACAAGAGTTCATTGTATTGTCAAGCAGTTTAGACATTATCCAGCAGAGTTCTGTGTATCTTAACAATTTTGTGAATAAATTGTGTAAAAGTCCCCATAAGTGTTTCAAATTTCAATATTTTCAATACAATCGTGTCGTAGTCGTATCTTAATCGTTGTGTTGTGTATCCTTAACATAGTCTTGTCATGAAAACTAAACAGTGTGGTAACGCAGTCGTTGTGTATTTGTAACGCATTTCTGGAGTTTTCGTTAAGCAGTAGTAGTAGTTTATTCTTAACGTAGTCATAGTAATTAAACAGTCGTAACTCACTCGTAACGTATACTTAATGTAGTCGTATCTTAGTAACGAAGCTGTTGTAAAGCAGTTGTATTCGTGTCATAGTGATCAAACTTTTATAACACAGCCTTGATGCATTTTTGACGGAGTTTTTTGTAGTACACAGTAGTGGTATCTCAGTCGTAGTAGTGTGTTATGAAGGCAGTGAATTTTTAACGCTTTCGTAGTGTATTCTCAATACAATCGTATTAAAGTTTATTTTTAAGGTAGTCTGTCGTAGCTATCAGGTAGTTGTAACACACTCATAACCGATTCGTAACGCAGTCGTAACTCAGTCGTAGTGTAAGTGTGATGCATTCCTAATTGCAGTCATGAATGACAATATTGTCTTTATTCAGGTCTTAGACTAGAATTTGCCCTAGATCTCGATTTCGCTCTAATTCTTGATTTTGAGTTTCAAAGTGTCTTTAATATCTATGAGTAGATATATTCATTGGGTTCGATGTTAGCCTGTGTCACTGCGACATTTACAGATCTATTGTGAACACTCATCATCTATAGAATAAGATTAGAGCACCTTGTCTAGCCCTTTTCTCTTAATGAGACTTAATAGTCTTGACTGTGGCATCTCCACATAACTTTCTCATCATCAGGCCTTCACATTGGCATAGGACATGAAATGTTGACGTCTCTACTGACGCCCTATGAATGATTTCACGGGTATCCCAATAGTGAAAACTGAACATTAGATGTTCTTATAGAGATTTTCGCTACCTTTCTTCTTAGAATAGATACAAAATAATGTCCCCTTTAAACCAATTTTTTCCAGATAGGTTTTAAGTACGTTCATCTTGAAATTATTTATTTTATTTTTTACATTCCGAAGCAATTTTGTCTTCCTTTATTATTCAGCAACGGTTGAAAACCTTTTGAAGTTTAGTCGAATATCACATGCTACACATGTTTTCCGAAGTAATTTTGTCTTCCTGAACACATATCCATCGTCAGATTTGGTCTATCACCCTTCATTCTTTAATCGTTCGTGACTGTATCTGTGACCGTCTATGTCCATCTGAATCTGTGTTCGTCTGTTTTTATCTATGACTGTCTGGGTCTATATCTGTCTACATCTTAGTCTGTCTAAGTCTATATCGGTCTGTGTATATCTGTTTCTGTATTTGTCTGCGTCTGTCTCTGCCTATGGCTGACAATGTCTGTGTTTGTCTACGTCATTGTTTATCTTTGACCGTCTGTGAGTTTGTCTGTCTGTGTCTATCTATGTCTGCATCTATTTGTGTTCATCTATATGTGTCTGTCTCTGCTATGGCTGAAAAAGTCTGTGTTTGTCTACGTCATTGTTAGTCTTTGACCGTCTGTGACTTTGTCTGTCTGTATCTATCTATATCGGTATCTGTTTGTGTTCATCTATATGTGTCTGCAACTTTGTCGGTGTCTATGTCTGTCTAGTTCCAGGAAGGTGACTAAACATGATCTGCCATTTGTAAATTTGTTGTTTAGATTAAGTATTTTTTTTAAAGATATGTTTTTGTTTGGTTGTTTCGAAGATGATTAAGATTCTGTTGTCATTGAAATTTTGAAAAAGGTTTTCAACAAAAGGAAGCATAAATATATTATTGAATTGATTACAATTGAATTTAAATTTTTAAAAATGCATAAACAAATTAAAAAATATAACCAAAGAAATGTATAATTAAGATAAAAGAACAAGAAGAAATAGAGCAGCAGAAACTTGTATAGAAAAGCAGAGAGGCCACAGTTGGAAAGTGTAAGAGAGCAGAAAGAAGAAGCTTACAGGTATAGAAAAACTGAAAAGAGTTGAGCAGAAAGGAAATAGATAAAAAGAAAGAGTTGAAAAGAAGTGGAGTAGGAAGAAGAGAAAGAAAAGTTTTAAGCTTTAATAACGGATGGTAGGTACATTTACACATTTGTTGTTACATCGAAAACTGCGTATCACAAAGACAGGTTCCTGGAAAGCCGTCATATTTCTAAGATTTTTTAGATTTTTATGAAGACAAAGAAGAGATTTAGCAGTTTAGTTAGCAGAAATGTGGTTATCATGTGAAAATAGATAAAATACTGCCACATTTGCAAATTTGATTATTTCTAGAAAGTCTTTAGTCTTCTGAAGTACTTCTGAAACTTTTCTAAAGAAAGGGGAGAGATGGAGTAAGAATGATAGCAGAACTGTGCTTAGCATGCCAAAATACATCAAAAACTAGGATGCGTGTACAGCTTCGACCTGTTTAAAAGTCCTGATTTTCTGAAGGTTTTTAACATATATCTGAAGACTGACATGAACGTTAAAGTTTTGAGTGCGTGAGAATACATCGATAACATTGTGTCGCATAAATAGATTCGACCAATCCGCAAAAGTTTTCAGCAATTTACTGAAGACTGAAGGATGATGGACCAAATTGGACGACAGATTCGTGTTCAAAAGGCAAAATTGTTTTGGAAAACATGTGTCGCATTTTTTTGTAGACCTGTTTGATTTTTAAGAACGACAGAGTGAATTAAACAAACAGATCCAACTATTTAATCTATATTAAAACCTGTCTTGTACATAATTTTAATGTCAAATCAAACTCCATTATTACATCGAAAACTTCTCTTGTAATTTGCGAAATTATAACAGGTTCATCCAACTTCTAGTAAACTCAGAAACAGCAAAATATAATTTAGTTTCTGTCGAACCGAGATTCATTTCGTACGAATGAAATTAATACTATTTTAAAATGAAGCTGCATAAAAATTCAATGTTTGTTTGTGAAATTTTTATATATAGAACCGAAACGTAGATAAATAACGGAATTATGTGCATGAAAAATAAAATCCTTTCATGACATGGATACCAATATTTACTACGAAAGCTTTCGTTTAGTATGAAACCATATCTACGATCGTATATTGCGGTGGCTTTGAAGTGGTTGGAATTAAATTTTGTTTTTATATTTTTGTGTTTACATATGATGTCTGTATATCGATCTGAATCCCACACAACGCATTTAATATGCTATATATATTTTTAAATTATATAATTCTAAAAACATGTTATTACATATATAGATCAAGCTTTTCTAAACATAGACTTAAAGAACAGCTATAATTTTGTCGCTCATTGATTTCCGTTTAAATTGTCTCAAAATAGCAGGAAAGTTTATTTTCTATTCTTGACCTGGATCGACATGCTATATTAAGGGTATTTTACGATCTTACCGTTCCTTTTATCAACAAATCGGACACGCTCGGGTCAAACGCTTGAACATTCTTTATGTAAGTGGAAATTTTTAAAGTTTATATCGATATAATTGCCTCAAATCATGAGAGGTGCACTATTTTTATATTGTTTCCACTATTATTAAGTACCTTTTATATCTACCTATTGTATAGTCTATTCGTTTTTTAAAGGTATCATAAAAATCAACCTCGTTTTCACAAAATATCTTATCTTACCTACTTTTTAATTGCTCTGAGATCTTACTATACTCGAGCCGCCCAAAAGATGGAATGATCACGTGAACGGCACGCACTGTTTGAATATTACTCTCCTCAACCAACGTCACAAGTCCGATTTACACCACTCAACAAAAAAGTACCCACCCTCGATGCTTTCAGTTTATATTATCTCTGGTATGAGTACAGTGTAAACTGTTCTTCGTTATTTCAGTTTGGAAGGCGTGGCATAGTAGGATTACATGAGCCAGTCACTAATCACGCGTCCTTGAATTCCATCTTTTGAGCGTCTCGGGTATAGAAAAAACTTACTGTACTACTAATTATACAGAGGATATACTTCTGGATGTAGTGTGCAATGCATTGAAATTAACATTTACTAGAACAATATAGGCACATTTAATAATAAAAACAACTATAGCTCAGAATAAATCAAAATAAGAATAGAAAAAGCCAGATCCATATTCACTAAAATGAAAAGAGTGTTCTGTGAAAGAGATCGTAGCCTTGAATTAAAACTTCGATTGATGAGAAGTTATGTACTTTCTGTCAGGGCCGGATCCAGGGGAGGGGCAGCAGGTGCATGTGCCCCGAGCGCCAAGTTAGAGAGGACGCCAAATTAAGGGTTGAGGTTGCCGATAAGTTCAGTTGTTTGTGTGGGGCTCAAATTAAAACGCTGAACGTTACTTTTAAAAGTAAGGCTAAAGAATTGGCTAAAACCTATGCAAGTGATTTGAACGAAGAAGAACTTGTAAATGAAATAGAAAGAAGATGGACTGGAAGACGCAACAGCAGCATCTATGCTCAGAATATTGCATAAGAGCAAGTTGGAAAGGGGTTATCCTAACTTATGTATTGCTCTAAAAACATTCGTAAGGCTTTCAGTTTCTATTGCATCTGGAGAGAAAAGTTTCAGTAAATTACAACTTATAAAAACCTACTTAAGAAGTGCTATGACACAGCAAAGAATAATAAATTTAAGCATTATAAATATTGAACATGAAAGGGCTTTTTTGCTTTCTTTTGATAAAATAATCAAAATTTTTTCAGCAAAGAAAGCCCGAAAAATAAGAATTATGTAATCCAGGCTCTTGTGGATCTAATCTTTGAGTTGAGGCTTTAAATTGTTCGCATTGTTTTCAATTATGTATGTAAAGTACAGTAAACTTGTGTATCATTAAATATGGCTTATAATTCAATCTAAGTTTTATTTCAACCTCGTATACGACTCGTGTAGTAATAAGCCTTCGCTTGTTCGTAAATCGGTCGGAACAGTAGGCCAGGGGAGGGGCACCAAATGTAAAGCTTGCCCCCCCCTAGAAAAATTGGTAGGTCCGGCCCTGCTTTCTGTGCTGTTTTACGGAATGGAATCATGGACTATGAAAAAGATTGATACCAAAAAATTAGAGGCATTTGAATTGTGGATGTATTGCAGAATTTTAAGAATAAAATGGACGGAATTTAGAGAAGGAAGTAATATTTACAATCAATAAACGAAAACTGCAATACTTAGGACACATTACAAGTTCGAGTTATTATGCAAGGAAAAATTGCAGGAGGAAGGTCCATACGAAGAAGACGAAACTCCTGGCTAAAAAACTTAAGAGAGTGGTATGGCTGTGGAAACAACGAATTGTTTCGGTCAACAGTATTAAAAATACGTATAGCCCTGATGATAGCCAACCTTCGGAACGAAGATCGTACTTAAAGAAGAAGAAGAAGAACAATATAAAGAGTAACTTATATCTTGTTTGTACATTCGTACGATTGGCTGCCGCGTCTTTCCGTATACTAAGTGCGCTTCATAACACACAAATAGCGCTACTCTTATTAAATCTATATGATTTTTAGTCAACCCTTATCTTCAAAAGACCCGTGTCCAATTTCACAATTGTTAGAGTATTAGTTTGTGGGAAAGAGTGCAGTATTTTTTAGTTTAAAGAAAATGGATAAAAAAGCATTTCGTGTGTTAACAAAGCACTGGTTTTTGTCGGAAAAAAACTGTTCCAACACAGGCTTGTTAATCAACATTATTCGGATTAGAAAAATTAACCGTTGTAAGTTAAAACGAGGCGAAATAAGCACCGAGGACGATGCCTCCAGTGGACGCTCCAAAGAGGCTGTTGTCCACAAAAACATAAAAAATTCCATTAAATAATTTTGTAAAGTGAAATTGATCGAGATAGCTAAGGCTCTAAAGATATCAAAGAATCATATTAGACATATAGTGCATGAATATTTGGGTATGCGAAAGTTCGGTTGAAAGTGGGTGTCGCACGACCAAAAACAACAACGAATTAATGATTCTGAACAGTTGTTCAACCATAATAAACTTGAATTTATACAATGGGTCAGACATGATTCCATTATTTCACACCAGAATTAAGACGATCGACATCTGAGTAATGAACCGACTCCAAAGCGTACAAAGACACAATAGTCGACTGACAAGGTTGACGCGACAATGCACCATGCCACAAATCACTAAAAACTGTGACAAAATTGTATACATTTAAATTGTCCTTCGAATTGCTTCCGCATCCTATGTATTCTCCAGATCTTATCCCCCAAACTTTTTCCTGTTCTCAGACCTCAATAGAATACTCGCTGGAAAGAAATTTAACACAAGCTGCCCAGGACCTCTCTAGGCACAATATTTACCCTTTATGGCTACAATAAATACCATACCTATGGTGGTGTGAGGCAACATTATAGGAAAGCATACCCTGTTGAGTCCAAAATGTAAGGAAGATTACTTTCCTATATCTTTAAGAATATCCAAAGTTAATTTTGTATTTATGGTCATCACAACCTAAATTCACTTTAGCTGTCATCTCTCAACGCCCTCTGTGAAGGTCATCTGTTCTTGTTACCAACTTTACGATGTTGTCAACTGTTGTACTCAAGATTGACGCTTGGTTTTGTTACCAATTTCACTTTACCAGTTTGAATTGATTATATAAATTTAATTACTAAAATTCGAGTAATTAAAATATTCGAGTCAAACTGTATGTAGGTACAGTACGTACACTAAACACAACAAAATTATGAAAAACTACATTTTTAACACAATAAATTGTTAAATGGTGTGCTTTAAATACCTACTTAAATGCGATTGTAAGAAGGTTTACAGTGTTAAAAAAATAGTTATAATGTTTATAGTCTATTTGTTTGTAATTAGCAGCACAGTGAATGCAAATCCTTCAAAGCCCAAGCAAGGGTGGTTCATAAAAGTAGTATACATTTCTATTGAAACATAGTCATAGTTGTATTTTTCAAACAGTTCACCCTGTAATTAGGGATTAACTACTACAAACACATTAGAAACCCTGGATAATATTGTCACAACAGGTAGCTGAATAGATCCCGTGACCGTAGAACCGAAATTTTTTTAAAGCATAATTCAAATTATAAAATAAAAAGTAAAATAACAATATGCTACCTTAATCCCTTAACACCCCTAACGACTACAATTATTCTCGTTAAAATAGAAAAACAAAATATTCTAAATATCGTATTATGACTACTTATCCCTTACCTAAGAAGATTAAAATATGATGATTAAAAGAAATTTTTTAATACCGATATAAATAAGTACGTGCGCTACTGATTTAGGGTCTTGTTTACAACATTTTACAATTTAATGACTTTTCTTAGCTGCCAACTCCAAATAAATGGACTATAAATAATAGCAGTTGGTAGAATGTAAAATTGGTAACAAATATAGGTTATATTGACATATGTATATCAAATGGATCTTGATCTTGACAGATGACATAGACAGATGAAGTTAATAGATGAGAAGTGATGCTAGGGATCATAATAAATACCAAAAACTGTAAATATAACTTTGGAATGCAATCAGTTTTGTTATAAAACTTTTATACTTAGATTATATACAAAAAAGCAATTCGTAATATCACTCGTCGACATCACATCAAACAAAAATATTAAATATAAACTCACAAAAAAACATAAAGTTAAAGAGTCTTTGAAGTCATCACTTACCTAAAAACGGCGGGTGGTCCATAAATCCGACACTTTTCTCGACCCTCGCAGAATCTGTTTGTATGCACTCATGATTTTACAATATTTTTTACAGTCCGCTGTTCCCAGATAAGGGGTGAGTTCAAAGACTCTTTAACCAAACATAATTAAAAAGATGTAATTTAACATTAAAACTGCAAAAATATTTTATACCACTTTGCAGAAAATTCAAGCTATTTACAACAATTTCATCTGAACTCTTCTGGAATATAAAATATTTTTTTAATTTTACTTGTAATCTGTTACATCTTGATTTTTTCTTTATTGTTGCGAATTGCATAAAAGGGAAACGTTTCTGTACAATATGTGTATATAAACCAATAGCACAATTGCATCCAAGTAAAGATTTTTTTGAGTTATTCTCAATTGACATAGACGACTAATTCTACAGATTTTACTTTACCTGTGTCCGATTGTATAAGGAAGATTTTTTTTTAATTATGTAAAAATAACTACAACATGAGTAAGTTTATAGAAAGACGTATTTTTTAACCTGAAAACCAGTAATATCCATTTACATAGATCGATTTATAGAATATTTAAGTAGGAACTGTAAATCAAATGGGAATATTCATAATCCTGGGTATCTACACATTACAGGAAACGTCAATAGGTACGATGAATACAGCGTTGATATTTAATGTGATAAATTGAGTGGCTCCACTTGCAACGGTCAACACGAATTACCATTTTTGACGATAAAATTGCCGCTAATATTCCTAAAATTTTCTAACAAGATAGATGTTGACCGTGCCAGTGTATAATTTTTATTATATGAATATAGGGTAGTTTTGCAGTTGATGAATATTGCGTTCATTTTTCACGCGATAAAATGTAGTTTCGTTCAATGTTAATTTTTGCTTTCTTTGCATTTACACTTTATGCCGACAAAGGACATGACGACAAAAAATGACGCCAAAAGAAACGTTTTGTCGGCATTTTTTGTCGGCATGAAGTGTGATTGCAAAAAAAACAAAAATTTAACTTTGAACGAAACTATAAGTGCCTACACTTGTAACGGTCAACTCAAATGGTAATTCTTGTCCCTTGTGAATTTTTTAGCAAGATAGATGTTGTATATTTTATTATATAATTTTAAAGTTTTATGGCCCGAGCTTGACAGCAATTATACCTTAGTCAAACTCAGGCCACTAAACTGCAAAATTATTTAATATAGTTTATTATTAAAGAACGTCAAACAACAATGTGAATGTTGTTGTCAAATTATCGCGTTAAGTCGTAGCTACACCTACGTTGAACATCCCGTCATCGCGTTAATTATTGGCATTTTCCGCTAGTGTGGTCTCTGCATAAGGCTAAGAGTTACTAACAGATAATTAGTTTCTTTGAAGGCAAGTTTATGTAAAGTATGCATTAAAAAGACAATTAATTAATCAACTTGGGGTGATAGCCATAACAACTGGGGTAGCAGGAAATTACATTTATTTAGAAGAAGAATTTGGGAAGTATATAGTAGGTATAGTACCCGAAAGATTTTGTTTTTTACTTAAACCGCGTTTCAACCTGATTAGTCTAAACTCGTAGCTACACTGGCCCGCAAAATTAACCAGACATCGAAAATTTCGTTCAAATTCAATCCTTAATAACTTTTTTTGTTTTGTATTGATTTTGATAATTTTTTGCCGAGTTTTAGGTCATTTTATGATCATCATTTTTTCATATCGAAGCTACAAAAATTTCCAACGAATTTGTTGTTATACAGGGGTTAATAAAAAGTTGATTTTTACTCTAAACTTTTAAATACCCTGTGGAAAAAATTGACAACCGAATAATGATTCTTTTTGCTGCATTTTCAAGCCTTATCTTTTCTTAACAACTTGTTTTTTTACTCGTTCCGATATCTGTATCCTTAAAGAAAAAGCACTGGTTTAAAGAAAACAATGCAATAATGCTTTATTAGCAAGATTTTTTTTAAATAGTGCAAAATTGGCTGTTATGTCTTCAAGTCCTTTGAGAGCGAACAACCTCTGCTCCAGCTTTGGTAAGAAGACTGGCAGATGTTCACGGTACCTTGGTTTCACCTGATACCGTACGCAGAAGGTTAGCGGATCAGAATTTAACATCTCGTGTACCTGCTACAGGTCCTCTATTAGATGCGGGTCATCAACGGCAAGGCCTGGAGTTTGCTCGAACCCATTCAGATTGGGACTTGGACAAATGGTGAAATGTTCTTTTCACAGGCGACTCTAGGTTTACGTGATATTCACCTGACGGACGTTAAAGAGTATGGAGAAGGCCCGAAGAAAGATACTCTCGATGCGTATCTCTCCTAGAGTGCAATGTGGTGGCGGAGAAGTGATGGTGTGGGGCGGTATTTCATTCGAAACCCGTACAAACCTTGTTAAACTTCAAGGGGGTATTAACGCCGATAGATACATTAGGGAGTGCTTAGAAGAACGACAATGCTCGACCGCACATAGCACAAATAACTAAGCAATATTTAATCCACGTTGACGTTCATGAATTGGACTGGCCCCCAAGAGGTCCAGACCTCAACCCTATTAAACACTTGTGGGAAGAAGAGTTAGGCAGAACTACGGCGAGTTTCAAACTTTAACTGCGTTAGAAGAAGCACTGACAAACGAGTGGCAATAAATACCCAAAGATGCGAGTGTTTCTTTAATTGAATCCATGCCCCACAGAATGAGAGCCATTATTCATGCTCGTGGAGAAAATACCCGATTTTAGAAAAAATTAATAAATCTTAATACCGCCGTTATCCATGTTATTTTTTAATTCTTTTGTTGCTAATAAAACGTAATTGCATTGTTTTCTTAAAACCAGTGCTTTTTCTTTAAGGATACAGATATCGGAACGAGTAAAAAAACAAGTTGTTAAGAAAAGATAAGGCTTGAAAATGCAGCAAAAAGAATCATTAATCGGTTGTCAATTTTTTACACAGGGTGTTTAAAAGTTTAGAGTAAAAATCAATTTTTTATTAACCCCTGTATAACAACAAATCCGTTGTAAATTTTTGTAGCTTCGATATAAAAAAATGATGATCATAAAATGACCTAAAACTCGTCAAAAAATTATCAAAATCGATGCAATACAAAAAAAGTTATTAAGGATTGAATATGAATCAAATTTTCGATGCCCGGTTAATTTTGCGGCCAGTGTATTTTGTGTATTATGTACAAGCAAAAAATGCTGCTTTGTTGTAAAAAGTTGGTAAGCAGCAAAGAGCTTTTTGCTGGAATTACACACTATATTTTTTCTACGATCACATAAAATTACAAAAAAATAGAAATTTAATAATTTATCATTACATATGTATTTTCTGTTATCTATACTGGCAGTCAAACTTAGGTAACATTGGTAGTTATAAAAATTAACAGAATTAAAAATTTTTAATTTATTTTATTAAAATATCAGATATTCAATTTTAGTTTTATTTCAATATAGCATGATAGGTACCTTTTTGATTTATTTATTCATTTTAAATTATTAGGAGCAATCGCAAAATTAACAATTTCCTGCTCTAGAGTGGAAAATGACAAAGGCCAACCTTCTATTAGGGATTTGGATGTGAAATAGCAAAGATTCAATAGTGATCGTAGAAAGACAGTACTCTCTACCCGGCTAAAGGGTTTAAACAGATCCTATTTCCACATGTTTGTTTTCAAACTAATCAGATTTAAACGGGATTTTAACAAAAAAAAAGATTTGGGCAGTTTGAAACAGACAGCACAAGAATATCAATTGGGAGCGATTAAGTAAAAGAGAAAAATAAGTGGGAAAAGAGCGAATGTATAAGAATTCAGATTATATAATATACAGAGAAGGTATATGAACTGGCGAAAATTGTAAGAAAATAGTTTAATAGGAAAACGTAAGAAATTTTTTTCTTAATTACCTACACAGTAATCAAATTAGTGTTAATAAAGCACATTTATCCTGGTTACACAACAGCACAAAAATTTTAATATACGTCTTACTACAACATTAAATTTAACTTCCTACTTCAAAATATGATTCGTAACACAGATAAGATAACAAAGGTATTTATACTCTACTTGAAGCGACAGTCCTTGTTTCTCTGTATCACAGAATTCCTCTGCAACTCGAAGAAAAATTAGCAACACTCTGTATATCAAAATACACAGAACAAATTTTATATTGATCTATTTTCCACACATTAATAATTGTTATTTATATTAGAATTTGAAGCGGATTCCAGTTAAGGCGAATGAATGACATACTATGTATCTACATTTATGTATTAGATACTGTTAATAATCAGAAAAAAAAACAATATCATTTAACATATATAACTCATAACAGCTACAAGTTTAGTACGAGTTTGATCTAGTTATATTTTATATATGTTTATATTGACTATTTATATTGAGACACTGAAAAGCGTGTACTTACAATTCTAGAAAACCAGCTTAAAAACCATTTTTAACTGTTGGTTATTATTATATCTATCTATTTATCTGTTAAGTAAGTTGGTTATGTTAACGGAATAGTTACTTCATACTCATATTCGTAAAGAAATATCCGTAGAAAGCGTTGAAATTGTTTGCACAGTTTAGTCCATCAACCTATTATAGCTAGTCATGAAACTGGTAATCAGACAAAGACAGTTACCTGTGGAGTGAACGAATTACGCTAAAGCATGGTACTATCATATTGCCCACTGTACTGCTATTTACAGATGGTAAGCAGCTAAGACAATTAGTTGTAGTATGGCTGATCAGTCATATATTATAGTAATTGTCTTTGTCTGGTATAGACATACAACTAACACCCAGACAAAGATCTGTGGAGTGAACAAACGGCATTAGAGCATGACTTTATCATATTGCCCACTCTACCGCGATTAACTCATATAGCTGGTGAGTAAACAAAGACAATAAAAAAGGCTGTGATGTGAAAAAACAGCGGTGCATAATATATAACCTGATTTAGTGAGCTAGTGAGCAGACAAAGACAATTAGCTGTAGTTTAGATATTGTCATTGTCTAGTGTGGTGTTGCAAGCATTAACCAGACAAAGACAGTTAGCTGTGAAGTAAACAAACATTAGTAAGCATAGCACTAAAAAATATAACTTGATTACCCACTTCATTGCTAATAACTCATACACCTAGTGAGCGGACAAAGGCCATTAGCTGTAGTATGGGTAATCGGCTACATATTATTATAACTGCCCTTGTCTGATTTAGTCATTCAACTAGTAACCAGGCAAAGACAATTAGCTTTGGAGTTAACAAACAGCAGTACAGCACAGCACTATCATTAATAACCTAATCACCCACTTTGCTGCTATTAACTCATACAGCTGGTGAGCAGAAAAAGACAATTAGTTGTAGCATAAGTGATCGGTTATATATGACGTTATACTATTATACAACTAGATTATTCATTCTATAGATAACTAAATCACACACGCTGGTGAGCAGACAACGGCTAAGCGGTCACAACCATAAAAAAAGCTAGAAACGAGTCAAAGACACTTAGCTGTGATCACCTACACATGGTATGATATTTTAGAACTCGATTTTTCATTCTACAGATAACTAAGTTACAAAGGTTGGAGACCAAAGAAAATGATAATTATCTGTAGGAAGAACCATAAGCTACAGATCATGGTTCAATTGTTTACAGCTCCATTGTTTAGTCTACATGTAACCTAGTTACAAAATCTGGTAAGCAGACAAGATAGTTAGCTAAGTGGTGTACAAACAGATGTAGACCATGTCACAATCATTTATAATTGGAGTACCCACTCTACAGCTACTACGTCACAAAGGCTGGTATAACCAGACAAAGTCTGTGAGGTATCATGGTGCAATAATTTACAACTCAATTAATCATTCTGCAGCAATCTAAGTCACAAAAAGTGATGATCAAACAAAGACAGTTAGCTGTAGGAGTGACGATCGACTTTTCATAGAATATGGAAAATTTTACACTTACTGATATACTTAGACACTCTATGGCTCTATTACGAGACTTCCTATTAAAAAATATTCATAACTTTAACATGAATATAAATTTCCTATGATCTAATGAGGCCACATTCATAAAGCTATGTTTTAAGCATCTGAGGTTTGGTATACTTTTGTACTTAAACAATGCGTTAAACACTGGTGAGACCTTTAGTTAAAGTGAGAATCTCTGTAATCTTCCACTGTCTACAGCTGTTTTTGAGCAGCTAACTATACTTGTGGGTTAAAGTCTCAAACGCTAGTATCCTGATAAACATCATTGTACAATCATGTATAGAGCAAGTATTTTTTTAATGTAGTTAAATCATACATGCTAATAATCAGAGAAAGATAGCTCACTATACTAGTCTAGTTAATTGCCAAACACTGGTAGTTAGTTAACTATCTTTGCCTGGTTAAGCCGCACAAGATGGAAATAACCCAACGATCATTAGCTAAAAAGTTGTACACCACCATTTAGATATTTATTACTCAAATACAAATTGGGCTGGTTAAGAAACACTCTACTAACCAGAAAAAAAAGTTAGCTGTAGGAAGAACATTTGGCAGTACTTAAACAATGATACATTTATCTACTACTAAATTGTCCACCCTACGGCTACCTGGCCTTGTCTAGTTAAATAGTTAAATCATACATGCTGGAAACCAAACATGGATAGTTTGCTTTACGTTGAGGTATTCATGTTGCTTACGCTAGAGCGTAAAAATAGTAATTAGCTTTTTTCCAATTCTTTAGCAAATAGAGGAAGAGTGTTTTCAATCATGGACAAAAGTGTAACTACTAATGCAACTCTATGATTAATTTCTTTCATCTTCAATGCCCCACAATACCTCCTTATTGTGGTTTTCAATCAATATAATGTAATTACTGCTTCTATAAATTATTTCACTCCCTTATTTGATCTTCTTTACCGTTAACTGGTGTGACTCAAAAAAATTTATATGATTGTTTCCTTCTAGAGTGTTTATTCACCACACTTATTTCCCTGACATGTATTAAACTTTCGTAGACTCTGTTCTTGTGTTCTTTATCGATCCAGTTACTTTGGCTTCTTTTGCAACCCTGTTTTAAATTTAATTTCTTCACTGAATTCATTCTACTCTGTTTTCAACCTTCGTCTCGAAATTTAAACAAATTTCTGGAGACGGGTTCTTTTTTTTCAAGCGTTATCGAATTTTATTCGTTGTCGGAGAGTGTCAAAGAATATCAATGTCTACAGATACAAGCATTTATCCACATAGACCAAAAAGATAATTACAATGTTTTTTTATCAGACTTGAAGCAAGTAGGAAATTAAAAGGTTTTAAGGTATACAAATAAATGTGAAAAAAAGTAACCCAAGATAAATTTGGGGTAAGGAGTGACTATTCGGCAATCTTTATCTATCGCAGAGACCACAAACGTGAATAGGAGAAGAAGGTGACATGTGAAGATGGTAAGAAAATTCTTAAAAATAACATATGGAATAAGCCGATAACTGATGGAATCGAAGATTTTAATGATATCTTTGGTAAAATGGATAACAATTTGTTTTCAATAGAGAGATACACCAGGTGTTACATAATATCCGAGTTAGCTCATGCTTGGTGTGGTGTAATATATAGTACGAGCAGCGAATGAGAGAGGAACAACAAAAGATAGATATAGCGTTAGCTTACTCAAAAGTGGTAGCAAAGAGCCAGAAGAATTTCCGTTATGAATTTTGTGACGATGTTCTATCGCAACAAACAAACTGGCCCCCATAGCCAGAGGTTGTCCTCGGGGGGAGTTTTATAACCCCTTTTGTGGAATCTAGTTATAAATGAGCTGACAGTCAGACTCACCTGTAAACCACGGTACTGTTTAATCGAGATCCAAGCTGCAGATTATACGACAAGGAACCATTACAAAGTGCTGGATCCAGAAGAAAGTCAATTTTGGAGATTTCGATGTGATTCCACAAATATAAGGCATCTAGCTTTTAGACCTGTATAAACTAGTAGAGGGTACCAAGATCCTAGAGTGTGTAACATAAACCAATAAGTACAATAAGTCTAACTAGGCAGTAGTACTACTGATAACCATATGTCGCGTACTACAGTCTCAACAATCAAAAGCACCATGTTGTGAGTTATGAAGATGACTTGGGCATCTAAACTTACGGCAAATTTAATACTAAAAAATACAATGTGGTCAAATCTTAACTCCGGTTCAAAGACTTGCTTGCTTTGGCCTAACAGGGGGGTTATAAAAGGCATAACAACAGCAGCAATAGAAGTTCTGATGGACTTTCCTGCTTTTCATATTATTGTGAAAGGTGAGTCAAAGATGAGATCCTACAGATTGAAAAAGATCTGAGCAACAGTTTTGTTAGAACATAAAGGAAAATATTAGAAAGAGGTTAGACCACATAGTCTTTAAATACCTTTCCAAAATACTATTTCACGTAGGTGTACATAGATCTCAGAAATCTGGTTTATCATGGGTCTAAGAACTAAAAGGTGTCAGAAGCCAAAATTGATAACAGTAATGGAAATGTAAACCAAGCAAACAGAATAATAACTACAAAATAATTTATCTAAATGTATCTTAAAACTATATATTTATACTTGCTAAATTCAAAACGGTTGATAATTATGGTTATTAAGCATGTTTTGTAATACCCACATTATTTGCAATCAGTTCAGAAACAAAGTGGTAAATTCTTCGTGTACAGCATGTTTAGTGAAACCCAAACTGTTTGCAATCTTTACAGAAACAAAGTGGTAAATTCTTCGTGTAAAGCATGTTTAGTGATTCTTAAATCGTTTGCAATTTTACAGAAACAAAGTTGTAAATACATCGTATTAAGCATCTTTAGTAATACTCAAACCGTTTGCAATCTTTGCAGAAATTAATTGGTAAATTCTTCGTATTAAGTATGTTTAGTGATTCTTAAATCGTTTGCAATCTCTACAAAATCAAAGTGATAATCCGTTTGCAATCTTTACAGAAACAAAGTGATAAATTCTTCGTATTAAAATCATGTTTAGTGATACTTAAACCGTTTGCAATCTTTGCAGAAACAAAGTGGTAAACTCCTCGTGTATAGCATGTTTAGCGATTCTTAAATCGTTTGCAATTTTACAGAAACAAAGTTGTAAATACATCGTATTAAGCACCTTTAGTAATACTCAAACCATTTGCAATCTTTGCAGAAATTAATTGGTAATTTCTTTGTATTAAGTATGTTTAGTGATTCTTAAATCGTTTGCAATCTCTACAGAAACAAAGTGATAATCCGTTTGCAATCTTTACAGAAACAAAGTGATAAATTCTTCGTATTAAAAGCATGTTTAGTGATACTTAAACCGTTTGCAATCTTTGCAGAAACAAAGTGGTAAATTCTTCGTGTAAAAGTTGTTTAGTGATTCTTAAATCGGTTGCAATTTTACAGAAACAAAGTTGTAAATACATCGTATTAAGCATCTTTAGTAATACTCAAACCGTTTGCAATCTTTGCAGAAATTAAATGGTAATTTCTTTGTATTAAGTATATTTAGTGATTCTTAGATCGTTTGCAATCTCTACAGAAACAAAGTGATAATCCGTTTGCAATCTTTACAGAAACAAAGTGATAAATTCTTCGTATTAAAAGCATGTTTAGTGATACTTAAACCGTTTGCAATCTTTGCAGAAACAAAGTGGTAAATTCTTCGTGTAAAGCATGTTTAGTGATTCTTAAATCGTTTGCAATTTTACAGAAACAAAGTTGTAAATACATTGTATTAAGCACCTTTAGTAATACTCAAACCGTTTGCAATCTTTGCAGAAATTAATTGGTAATTTCTTTGTATTAAGTATGTTTAGTGATTCTTAAATCGTTTGCAATCTCTACAGAATCAAAGAGATAATCCGTTTGCAATCTTTACAGAAACAAAGTGATAAATTCTTCGTATTAAAAGCATGTTTAGTGATACTTAAACCGTTTGCAATCTTTGCAGAATCAAAGTGGTAAATTCTTTGTGTACAGCATGTTTAGTAATTCCTAAATCGTTTGCCATGTTTACAGAAACAAAGTTATAAATACTTCGTATTAAGCATGTTTAGTGAAACCCAAACTGTTTGCAATCTTTACAGAAACAAAGTGGTAAATTCTTTGTGTAAGCATGTTTAGTGATTCTTAAATCGTTTGCAATTTTACAGAAACAAAGTGATAAATTCTTCGTATTAAAAGCATGTTTAGTGATACTTAAACCGTTTGCAATCTTTGCAGAAACAAAGTGGTAAATTCTTCGTGTAAAGCATGTTTAGCGATACCCAAACCGTTTTCAATTTGTGCATAAACCACTTTGATATTTCAAGGATAAAGATAACTATTCCTATAACTAAAGGTTTAAATCTAGCTGTGTCTTCTTCTACTGTAACACTGGAGTATGTATATTGGTTTTAAATTAAAAGCTGATTAAAAAATAGTCTTTATTTAGAATTGACCTCTATACCATTAGTTTAAATATATTGACTACAGATTCTTATTATATGAGTAAATATTAAAAAATATTTGTAATTCTTATAAAATTTCATATGTTCAATGATATCGTTTTTTTTCTTAATAACAAGGATAAATTATTGTCTTATTGTAGTATCTTTTTAGTTGTAAATTTGTTTAAAATTAAATATTACGTAATTGTAATTTGATTAAATTTGCTTTAGGAAACTAAAAAGATAAAACAATAACTTGTTTCTACATACCATCATTTTTAAGTGGTTTTCTTTTTATATATACATAGCAATAATTTGGTAATTATAATAAAATGTTTAATACTAATTTTCAATCAGTCTTTATACCAACAAACAAGGTACTCTTTTCTAGTCCGTTAAATTTGACTCCCTTAATATTTAAATTAATCGATATATAGATTACTGATTAATCTTATTTTGTTTATTTAAATTGATAAATATCAGGAGTTGGACGCTCTGTAAATAATTTTAAGTCTCGTTTTTTATTAAGAGAAGAGCTTACTGAGCTTTTTTGAGAACCGAAAGCTGCCTAGTTAGGTTTTCTTCTGGAGTGATAATTCGTTTTTTCATTGCAGGACGTAGGTGCAATTCTCGGTTTTTCTGAAACAAAAAAAATATATAATTAATAATAAACTTTTGAAATGGAATTTAGTTAAAGTCGCTAGTTGTGGAGCAAGAACAGATAGGGATTAAATTAGTACCGCTCGCTGTGAGGATTTTCATCGTCTCCCACATTCTCGTTGTTAACAAAAGAAAATTAATATCATCAAAACAAATTTTTTTACTCTACTAAACCTTATTTATGAAGGATTAGAGCCAAGTGGCGAAACGATTTAGAGATCCTTATCAGTAAAGTTGCTATTAATTTAATTTGCGAAAGATATTCTATTATAGAAATTTCAGTTGTAGATATTTTATACTAATTATGGAGGTCTTAAAATCCGAAATGGTTATCCTGGCTATTTTGAAATTTAAGTCTTTCTTTCTTAAGCAGGTTGTCGCAAATAAACTCCTAGTGAGTTTGGTGAAACGCCTTTTCGTGGCAAAGTAAATTGTTTTTTGTATTGATAAAGTAATTAACTTTCGTTACTAGTTCTAAAAGTGCTGTAATAAAATTAATTTGAATTCCAATGTAGGTATTTAGCCAAAAGTCAGATGGTGTTTTTTAGGATTCCGTAGCCGAATAGCAAAAAACGGAACCCTTATAGATTCGTTAGGTCTGTCTGTCTGTCCGTATGTCACAGCTACTTTTTTCCAAAACTTTGAGAACTATATTGTTGATACTTTGTAAGTAGATGTATTGTGTGAACCATAGATTTTACACAAAAAATTTAGGGGTTCCCCATATTTAAAACTGATACTCAATTACCATGTAAACTTCCACCGAAAATGGTTTGATCGAGATCGAGTAAGTAGTTTTTTTTAATACATCGATCAAAGTTACCACGAACTACAAGAACTTTTATATTATTACTGGCTGCTACGGAACCCTTCATGGACGAGTCCGGCTCGCACTTGGCAGCTTTTTTTATGTTATATCACTTGCCACGTACTTTCAATGTAATAAAAGAATAAAAAAACAATAAATTTTGAAAAATTATTCAAGTTCTTCAAATAGAAGTTAAACTCCAGCTGAGATCAGTAAGTGGTTTCTCTACTGGCAAATTAGTGCCCAGCTCAGCCGTAGAGGGTAAGTACAAAAATAAGAGTGAGTCGCGCCAACGATTTGAACGGTTAAAATCGGAAACCCCTGTTGGTCCAGGCACTGACCTATCTCACTGGAGATAATTAAATAAATTAAAGATCTTAATCAAGATTAATTGAGTTGCAAGTAAGAACGTTAAAGTGAGCTAAATAAAACAAAATGCCTTCAAAACTAGATCCTCCTTTAATGATCAAAAAAAAATATCGTTGTTAATTCAAATTACAAGTTCAATTAACACGGATAATCTGTAATGTGTGATCACACGCACGACTTAAAATTAAAATTTTTCAATTAACAATATAAATTTACTAAATACAAAGGCTTTTAGCTTATCTGGTAAATCCCGGAGTTGCTTTCCACCAGTACTTGGCTTCAAATGTTCCACACTATAAGGCCTGAACCAAAATTATCTAGGCCCGTACCAAAAACTAGGCCCGTACCAAAAAGTTCAGCCTGTAACAAAAACTTCAGCCCGTACCAAGAACCCTAATGTACTAGGGTTTTTCCTCTAAAATCGTGACACTCCAGACTGGTAAAAGAGTGTAATAACGTATTCGTTGCTAACTGTACTGATAGGGGATTCTGCCACTGCCACACTAGGCTGCGATTCGCCGGTCATGAACGGTAGCAAATTAGCTAAACAACTCGCTGACTGTACTGTGATCTTATCCACAGAAGATCTTATAAAAACCCCTACACGAGGATATCCTTCGAATCACTCCAAAAATATCAACAGAATCTAATTCCAACAACGATTCGAATGGATAATAAGGTTTAATTTCAAAAATCCAAAAGCAATTGATACAGATGCACTGTGATTTAAAACTTAAACCGAAAAATCTTCTGACACACTCAAACAACTGTTCAGTTCGAAAGCAAATAGCAAAATGGCCTGCTTGTCGGTTCTCAACAACGAAAATGACAATTACCGGAAAAAGGACTCTGACGTTACTTCTCTCAAGCCTAAGCTAACCGATCGGGTCGCTGGCTAGCGGCCTTCACCAAGTTGGATGGCAATGTAATGAATTACCTGACTGCAGACAACAACATATTAAGTTTTACAAACACAGACACAACTGTCAAACAGCTGTTTAATTTAAATGATAATATTTAAAGTAATATATAATGACAACAATTGAGAACAGAACATGATAATAGGTGGTGATTGACTATAAACAATAAAAATCAACTTATTCTTGATTTCAAAAGCTTCTGTTTAACCCGAATTATGATGCTATACTTACGGTAAGTAGTTACAAATGATTACTTTTAAAACAATTATTCCTAGCGCGGATTTGGCCCGTGACACACTATCGGGTTCTTAAAGGAAATAATTTACTCCTGATTCAACAATATTTTCAATTTTTTTAAAATATCTATTAGGGGATTATTTTATTAAATGCGAATTTTGCTGATTTGTGTCGTTTTTTCGAAGGGATAGTCCAGATCTGTCGAAAAGATTCAAAGTTCACTTTCATTAAAAGGCTAAAGTCCACCTTTATAATTAAAAATTCGAAAGTTCAGCTTTAATTACTTCTGGAATACGGTACTTCAACAGGACTACTCTTGTCGACACTCTTCCTGATTCGAAGTACAGTGAAACTTAAAATTCCTGTGCTAAATTGGGCACTAATTTTTTTTTATGTTTAAAATATAGAGCAAACGCGGACCCGGAAGAAGAAGACACTCATGGTTTGGACTAACATCGATCTAATTATTCAGAAACGCCGCAAACAAAATCAAAATTGCTATGATGATAGCCTACATGAAGAAGAAGTATGTTTATAAATATATAATATTAGAATTTAATGAGATCATGTAACGTCAAAAATTTAGCGCTTAACATAAATATTAATGTTTATAATTTTGTCAGTAAGATCATTGCGGTAGATGCTTCAAATTTGGACGTCATAGTTGGTCGTAGTAACTACTAATTGTTTTGATGGAATGATCGCTTGGTCTTTCATAATTCGTAAGTTTTTCTAGTTGGCTTCCATTTGATTACAACAATGGTTACTATTAGTTCTAATAATGCCGAACTCCAGTGGGATTTGTAACTACTCCTTCCTCACCTGGTGAAGTTGCTCAGACTTCACTATCTCTGAACTATATAGCGAAGGTAGGGAAAGAGGTTAAATAGAAGGCACATATACTTAGAAGACAGTGAAGAGTTACCAACCAGTACTTTTCAATCAACATGACTTCTCAATAAGGAGATCCTCTGACAGTGTTCTCAAGTCGTATTTCATCTTCAAGAATGTCTATGAACTAATATTTTATTGAAAAAATCACTAATGAAGACTAAGGGGTTTTCTGATCAAAATAATTCTCCAAGAAATAAATAACGACCATCTGCAATAGAGATATTTTTCCGAAGTACGAATGCTGTTAGGACTATTATAATCGGTTCATGAAGACTTTCCATTGGACCGAGAAGAAACGACCAAGAAAATATCCTTAAATATAAGGAATCAAGACAGTGTTATATTTCAACAAGCAATGCTCATTGTATTGGCAAAACATGTGGAGCAGGCCACCATCAGACATATACCCTTTTTTAAAAGATAAACCAAGTGTGTTAAACTTCAACTACCAGAACGCTAGCATCTCCAGGGATTGATAGAGGATATCTTAACAAGATACCATGAAAAGGCAGATAGAAGGACTCGACCTAAAGAAATGCAGTCATAAGACCCAATCAACAAAAAAAGAGGAGAAAAGTAACCAAACAGTCAAGAATAAGTAAAGTGACAAAAAGATAAACAAAATATTATAGAAGCCGAAGACACCATCAGGAATATAGCAGTACTTAAATAACCGCTCAATGTTGGGTTCCTTAACAATTGAAGTCCCCTTAAAAGCACGTAAGCACCTCATTTAAGTACCCTTAGCTTCCAGTTGTTAAGACTTATTATTTCAATGATTGTTAAACCCCCTGTTTTTACGTTTACGTATAATTAATAAAAAGTTTGTTTAACCATTTTCGTTTCTTCAATTTTACTCAAACCTCAAATTTTTTCGCTTGAGTGCTCATTCATGTTGACTCCCTCAAACAATTTAAACATATCTGCAACCAATGATTTAGGGTAAATCTTGTATCTGTAACTATGGCTCTTAACGAAGCGGAACTATACTCCAGCCGTTCAAAAGATGGAATGATCACGTGAACGGCACGCACTCTTTGAATATTATTCTCCCCAACCAACTACTCAATAAAAAAGTACCCACCCTCGATGCCTACAGTTTATATTATCTCTGGTATGAGTACAGTGTAAACTGTCCTCCGTTATTTCAGTTTAGAAGGCGTGGCATCGTACTTTTACGCCGGCCGGTCACTGATCACGTGTCCTTGAATTCCATCTTTTGAACGGATCGGGTATAGTCATCTTTAAGATTTAAAAAATAAATTTAATGGAGCTTCAGATTTTTTGGCTACATTAAGTTTTATATTAATGGAGCAGTTTCAGATTTGAGAAAATTTTCCGTCATGAAAATTATTGATGGGTTGAATGTTAACCTGAATTAGCAGACCAGCACTAGAAATGTAATATATTTTTCTAAAATAATAATGTTCAATTTTTTATTGCTGTTTTAACAAGTTGACGCTAAGTTGTATTACTATTATAGTCCGGGTTCCCACGTGGTAAAAAAGGCATAAAAAATAACCGGCTGAAACTTTCAGAATCGCTTAATTGCACTTAGACCTACAAACTTCCATAGCAACAATATCGATGGATGGGGCGTTTTTTCTTCAGCAGCGGTCAAACATGTCGAAAGATATAACCCTCCCCGGAGTGATGGATAACCGATTTATTTTTTGTGAATCAACAGTTTTTTATTATTACTACATAATAAAACACGTGACCTACAAAAAGAGGAGGGCGTTTGGCGGGGCCTACGCGCTTAACATGTAATTGTTACGACTGCCAACGACTTAACAAATAACCAGTTAACGCCCTCTTCTTTTGTAGGTCACATAAAATAATAAAAAACTGTTGATTCACAAAAAATAACTCGGTAATCCATCACTCTGGGGAGAGTTATAACTTTCGACATGTTTGACCACTGCTGATATTGTTGCTATGGAAGTTTGTAGGTCTAAGTGCAATTAAGCGATTCTGAAAGTTTCAGCCGGTTATTCTTTATGCCTTTTTTACCACGTGGGAACCCGGACTATTAATTTTTTAACTACTTTTATGTTTAGAATGTCTAGAATTTTTTTTGTAAATTTTTAGTAACCGGACCTGCCAGTTTCTAGCGCACTGCAGAGATGAATGAAACGCTAGTGGAATGGGAAAATCGAAGTGAAAAGCTGTGCGGGATCGTCTCCAACTCAATGAAATTTCCAAGTAAGCACCACCCACTTGTTTCCATGATGACGTGATTAAATTTTTGGATAGTGAATGTTACAGGCTTTTGACTCCTGTTGAACTGTAGTTAAAAATACTTTTATTTCTACATAACCTGGCATTAAAAATCGATTACTGTTTTATGAGCATCGCAATTAACATATTTATCGTATCAAAAAGGTTGTAGGTGCTATGTACTAAGGTATAATAAGAATAATTGCAAGGTTCCAATATATCTCATCCAAGATGCACACTGTAAAAACAATTTACATAAAATAATAATTAGTAACAATGTCGACGTCAACGTCAAAGTCGATGGCAATCCCAATGTCAAGTAAGTGTTTGAAAGAGCAAATAGAGTATTTGGTTCAATACTATCAGATATATAGAAGCTTACACATTGATTCTGAAAGGAAAAAAAATGAATTTTTATTTAGAATACCAAGAGCCTTGTGTATGTGACCAGAAAAATTTGAAAACTTCTTACAATTCAATAAAAAAGTAGATAGAATTCACATGATTGGGCTAATGAAAAATTATCTTATATGTGTCTATAAAAAGATTAATTAAGCATGAGAAAGTTGTTCTTTATTTAAAGGTTGTTCTGTTTTAAGGATAATAATATATCTGGAATGGGTATTTCCAGAAAAAATTAGAGTCTAAAAATCTGTACAGAAGAATTTACGTTTTATTAATCTGTTAAAGAAAAACCGATCCTTGAGGAGTAACATCGTATGGTTCGCCCTTTTAAAAGATGTTTTAATTTACTGTATATGCCGAAAGTAAAAAAATATGCTGTTAGCTTGCACGTGATTTAAAAATTAGATGGCACAAAAGTCCAGAAGCTTTAGTGGCAAACTGACAAAGAAAAAAAACTGTACAAACAAGGCAAAGATCGGGCAGAAAAAACAGATTAACTATTAGTCAAAAGGCCACAAAGAAGTAGGAAAAGAAAAATGCAAATCTGCGATACTAGAGTCCTGTGTAAGAAACAACTTTACCTATAACATTGCAGGTATCGTCAATTTATGTTAAGGAGGCAAGTCTTGGAAATTGATCTGTGTAATGAGAGGAAATGACCATTGCTGTGAAAAAGGAATAGTCTAGAAACCAATTACAGCATCATCGTCCACATTTTACTTTATTTTTTGACTTAATGGACATCATAGTTACTGTTTGTATTATTTCCTAACGAAATTGAAGATCTACAGCAGCAACGTGCTTCGAAGGTCAGATTTTCAGTTTTTTGAATTAATGCTGTTGGACACACTGTATTTTACTTCTGGTAAATTGGTTAAAAATCTTGGCACTCCAAAACAGTAATTAATGAAGATTCTGGATAAGAGGCAATTGTGTGTATCGGCCAGTTTTGTTTAAGGCAGTAATTATTCAAAGATGTCAAGGACATAGATTAGATTAGATTTTGGAAAACTCTTTGAAATTATACTGTATGATGTTATCTACCCCTCTGTTAGTAATACGATAAGTGAATATCAACATGGGTTTATGACAAAAAAGTCTACAATAACTAATTTAGCTTGCTTTACCCAATTTACCGCCGAGGTGTTAGATCAAGTGGGACAAGTAGATGTAATTTACACTGATTTTCAAAAGGCTTTTGATAAAGTTGATCATTTTCTACTTCTATCCAAACTGAGAGCAAGGAGTGTTGCACCCCATTTACTTTCAATTTTACAGAGCTATCTCATCGGGCGAACACTTGTTGTTGAATATGGTGGATTTAGATCTCATCAATTTGTTTCAACTTCTGGAATACCACAGGAGTCCAATTTGGGTCCGTTATTATTTTTAATTTTTATCGAAGACCTATCGTACAAATTGAAATCTATGCATCTTAGACTCGCTGACGATTTAAAAGTATATGGAAAAATTGACCGTATAGAAGATTGCTACCTATTGCAACACACGTTAGAGACCCTCAACAGTTGGTGTTCTACTAACTCTCTTTACTTAAATATATCTAAATGTAAAGTTGTTTCATATTCTTGTCGTAATTATCCATTACTCTTTTAATGACCAAACTTTAGATTGGAGTAGCACTATAAAAGATCTCGGTGTTAAATTTGACAGTTATTTTACTTTCGGTGAGCACATTGCAGACATTACTAAAGCAGCGTCGAAAACTTTGGGTTATTGTGTTCGCAATTGGTCCAGTTTTGCTAGTGTCTCAACTTTAAAAACCTTATATATGACATTTATTAGAAGCAAACTCGAATATAGTTCAGTAATTTGGTCGCCTATCTATCAAAATTCTATTCAAGCCTTAGAATCCGTTCAGAGGAAATTTTTAAAGTATGCTTATTTTAAGACCCATGGTCATTATCCTGAAAGAGGCTTTAACCATACTTTACTGATTAAACAATTTGACATGGAACGTTTGATGGATAGGCGCAATTGTGCCTCTTTGTCATTCCTGCATAAGATTATAAATAATAAAATTGATTGCCCTTATGTATTAAGCAAGCTTGATATATTGGTACCTAGAATATCAATTGAAACGAACTTTTTTTTACACTCCGCAATGTCATTCAAACGTATTGATTAGGTCTCCATTATTTCAAATGTGTAAATTATTTAATACCATCTGTCAAATTTGCGATTTAAATAATGATATCATACAAAGTTTGTTGAATGCTTACAAAGATGCACAAGATAGGTAAGATATAAGATGTAAGATTTATTTATTAGGCAAATCTATGCACTACTTGGTATTAATCTTTTTTTATTTTAATTGTATTATTTTCTGTTATTGGGTGTATACCTGTTGAAAATAAACGTAATATTATTATTATTAGTAGGGTTGTTTGAGAGCCAGATTAATCAGTCTTTCAAATTGATGTTGCACTTACGATCAATTACGATCTTGGTCCAATTCTGTTGAGAAGACAGATATTGAATTGGCTGAGGATAGATAAATACTGTTGTTAAAAATAAATAAAGCAGAAATCAGTTGCTGCACCATCGTCCACAGTTTGCTTTACTTTTTCTTTCAGTGTTTATCACAGTCACTGTTTGTGTTATTTCCCAAAAAAGTCCAGTCTCTAGAGTAACAAGAGTGTTTCTGGAGTCAGAGTGGCTAGTTTTCCGAAGTGATAGTGTTGGATCCTATAATTGTATTCTGCATGTGGTAAATTGAATTAGTATTATGCGAAGATTCTGGAGAAGAAGCAAATGTGGGTGTCGTCCTGTTCTGTTAAGAAAAAATATCTTAAAACTGCCGAGGTTAAAAAAATATTTGTTGTTAAAAAGAACTCCAATAGAAATCAACTTCTGAATCATCGTCTCCACATTTTGCGTTACTTTTTTATTTAGTGGACATCACAATATGTGTCTTTCTTAAAGATATTTAGAACAATGAGAATATTTTTAAGAGTGAAATTCATAAGTCTTTTGAAGTGATTCTGTTGGACTCTATTACAGTAATTTGTATGTGGTAAATTCAATAAGAATCTTGGCACTCCAATCCAGTATTTTACGAAGATTCTTGATAAAGAGGCAATTGCTGGTATCAGTTAGACCTGTTTAAGGAGACAGATTTTTAATATTGATAATTGTTGAGGTTAGGAGACGAAATAGAATATGTCCATTACGTTTTGCTTTAGTTTTTTATTTAGTGGACATTTCAGTCACTCTTTGTGAATTGCTAAAATGACCTGAAGAGCTTTAAAAATATTTAAAAAATGACATTGCCAATTTATGGAACCATTTTTTATGACTTTCCTTAATTATATTGCACAAATGGGTTTAAACAAAAAACAAAATAGTCTACGTTGTTATTAAAATAATTTTACTTTTAAAATAAATTATTCTAAATTATTTACAAGATAATTGTAAAAAAATGTTTACAGCTGAGTGGTACTTGTATACCTCGTTTGTGTAGGAAGACCAAGATCAGTTACTCGAGATGGAGTTTTTACAAAATTGCGACATCCTAAAAATAACAAATGAATAAAAAATAATAATAATAAAAGTAAATGCTTAAAAAATAAATAATAAGGGTTTGAGTTAAGTAAATAAATATATTTACAAATAAAAAAAAATGTTCTAATAGACCAATTAAATAAATAAGAAATAATAAAGGAAGAACTAAAGTTCACGTTAAAAATTCATGTAACGATGATGGTTCAATAGACCAAAACAGGTGGTTTAACAAATTTAGTAATTTATTATACATTGTTTTATCTTTTATCAGTTTATG
Source organism: Altica lythri (assembly GCA_964028335.1). Lineage (NCBI taxonomy): Eukaryota > Metazoa > Arthropoda > Insecta > Coleoptera > Chrysomelidae > Altica > Altica lythri. The sequence continues at coordinate 38,019,967 of OZ034808.1, read as the reverse complement.
ATAAATACAAAGTAAAGTTGTTAATACTTTCAGAAACATTTTGTGATCATATTTATATTTTATTTAATATAATAGCTAATACTGCATCATCGCTACAATCAAGACGGTACGTATACAGTGTGTAACGATTGTATCGTTAGTTTTCGAACAATCCTCCCGGACTATAAATATCTATTGTTTCCGCGTTGATACGAGTGGGGACTGCTAATTGGAAGGAGAGATATGGTTTCGTAGTTAGTTTTTCATTTTATTTCGTTCATTTTATCGTTGAATTTTAAGTAAATCAGAGTTTCCGACCATCTTTGCCCTTCTGTCTCTGGTAAGTTCCTTATTGCCTTGGTTTTAAGTTTAATAGTTAAATTAATCCAAAATGCGGTGAATATAATATTTTATCTATTTTACTAACATTTTAAATTTTCGAAAACAATTGCTAATTCCATTCAAGGTCAGTTTTTGTGGTATTTTATTATTTATACATGAAAGATAATTAATTTTTCTCGAAATTTGGAGAGACTTATAGCGATTGTGTTCGAAAAATAGTATTTGAAAATTCGGAGTTTTGATTCCAATTTTATTGACAGGGTTATTGCCAACTAGAAGAAGGGCCCTATTAAGGTCTACAAATTGCTATATAAAAACTACACGTTTTCGACATCTTCCGGTGAGGCCGACGCCATTTTGCTGTACCTTTCCTCTTTTTTAGAATATTTCGACAAGAGGTTCCTACAGAGATATTCCAATTCCGTTACAGTTCCGATACCTCGGTTAGAAAAGCCGAAAAGAAATCTCTACCGGGGAATTCCATTTTCGTTGCTGTTCCAAGTCCACTGCGTAGAAGCGTGGAAAATTCAGTCAAGAAGTCCCTCGAAAGGAACCCATCCTTCATACAGCACGCTTTTAGGATCAAACTCCGTCAAAACCACAGATCCAAACCAAGTTAAGATATTTAATTAATTTTCATAAAATTTCATACTTTACTAACCAATTTTTAAAGTAATAAACCATTTTAAACTGATCTATAGAATTTTATTTGTGTGTCTGTACTTGGCGCCCTTTAAAACTTGTTTGGGGGGAAATTAAGCAAAAACACAGAAGGAAAGCCACGACCCTCAGGAGCTAGCCTAGGGTACTTTTATTGTTACAAGTGTTAACAAATGTGCTGGCAGATACACTCATATTTAAACCAGTAACGAATGAAAAAGACGATCAAGAAACTGATAAAAATGAAGCACATTGAAACTTAAAACTAAATAGAAGCAAGACAAGAGACTGGTATTATTGTTATCCATCACACAACATTCCGTTATATTTTGTAATACAGAATACAGGTATAAAGAATTGGCCCAAAAAACGTGGAGAATAAGCGCTTATAATAATATATGCAAATAAATATTCAAATACGATTACATTGAAGCGAAAAAATGTCAATTTAAAGAGCTTAAACAGTAATACTATTTGGTGCTTCTATAATCAACCCCTGAATTGCATACAATCAAATCAAATTATTGCCACAAGTAAGGTAAGATACATTAAACAAAAAGAAAATAAAGGTAGTCGCAAAATAAAAGACCTTTAATAATGCTATCCTGTAAACCTGAGCACTCCAATAACTTCTGTAATACCAGTAAAAGAGAGGACCAACAAAAAGTTGAGAACCAGGTTCACATATTGTAAATCATGATTATCATCAAGCACAAGAAAACAGTTGACTATGGCGACCAAACGTTAGCATAGGAACCTAATGCTGCGTCCAAATGCTTGCCACTTTTCACAAGCTCCAAAACTTTAAAAGCTCACGGCTTGAACCGACACTTGATCCGCTTGGCTACAGCTACAGCGCTTACAAACCTATACAAACCAAGCCAAACACTCTTTCCTCATGTTTTAATTTGTGACGGTTTGGCAAGATTTACGTGCGAACGCAGCATCAAATGGTATCGCAAGGCAAAATTTGAACTGATATTTGATGCTGCTATAGTGAACCCTACCCTATTACCTGGTAGTAAAAAACCAACGATAGGAAGCCGTAGACAACATAAACAAATAAAATGAGGAACATCAAATACAAAAAAATGAAAACCGCTTAGGTATATTTAGAAATCAGTCAAACACGATTATACTCAAGAAAAAAGCAGTTCACCATAGCGGCCAGCTTAATAAACTGAAAGGTGCCAAATATAGCTTTGATATTTGATGCTGCTATAGGGAATCTTCTAGATACAGTATCTGGTAGTTTATTACAGCTCGATACGTAATGAAGTAAGGGGCTTAACTGGTATCGTTTGGTAGCCTTTTAACTGATATTTGGTACTACTGCTGCAGTGAAGTCTAAGAATTTACAAAATCAATTAGTTTGAAGACATTTTTTGAAACGCGAAGACGGAACATGTGGAAGACGAAGAAAATATTGGATCGACTGTTACCAAAATTTAATGCAAACTTTCCACAGCAAGAAAAAAACTTTGTCAATAAACCAGCTTTGTTTTATGTAAACTATACATTATTATAAAATAGCAAACTTATGAAATTTTAGTAAAAAGTGTCTTTTTTATTGCTCATAAAAGGTAGGCTGCAATCATCAGACATGTTATATATGTTTATCAAGAAATGGCAGTTTTAAATTTTACTGAATTCCTACCATAAAGTAATTTCAAAATGATTTTCAGGAGTGATTGCAAGTCATTACGAGTGGTTCCAAGTAATCACAAGTGGTTTTAAGTGATAGCACGCGATCTCAAGTAATTGCAAATGAACACAAATGATTGCAAGTGATCACAAGTAATTAAAATTGATCACAAATAGTTACAACTAGTTTAAAGTAATCACAAGTGATTGCCAGTGATCCCTAGAGATTAAAAGTGATTTCAAATGATTGCAAGTGATTACATATGACCAAATAATACTTCGAAGCATTAAAAAATGTTTGGTTCCTCTTCTTGTTTATTTCTGGATGGCCGAATCTCATTTTAACATTATTTAAGTTTACATTTTTAATTTTCTCTAATTAACAGAGTTATTTTTTTAATTACATAATTTTAAGCTGTAATGCTAAGCAACCCAAATCATTACGGTTACAAAAACATTTTTTATATATAAATGTGTGCGTTGCCAAAAAACTTTTGTTTGGAATCTCTTTACTAAAAGTTGAACGTGGGCCGACTGCCTACACAATTCTAGTCCTTTGGTTTTGTCTAAAGGTCAGAGGTCGTGGAAAATTGAAATACAATATTAGCTGTTGCTCTACGTGTAGGCGTCTTCTGCTAAATGACCATCCATCGAGGCTCACAAAACAGGAGAAATTATGTACACAATAATCAAATTAATGAATACTAAATTCTTACAGTTGTTAGTAATTTGATTTAGGTATTGTTTCCTTCTGCGAAATATTGATGTTAATTAAATTTACTTTGGCATAATAGAATTTTCCTTTTAAGTTCCTTAGAAACGAAAAATATAAGAGCAAAAAATACGTAGACCTAATATATACTCTTATCAAGTAGAAAAAGTTTAGAAAATAACATAAAAAAAGCAATTTGTTTTTTAAGGTGATTTACCTTAAGAATGGTCCACTGGATTCAGTTTTTAGGTACAAAAACCAATGGCTATAATATACATTCTTTTTCACGAGATTTTCAAGTTGCCATAATAAAACTTATTGCTCAAATATGCAAACAAAGTACACAAACTTTTTTTATGGGAGAAAGCAGTTCAAATCACATATATTTTTATGAAGGTTCATTTTACACTTTTTGTTACCGTTCAAGGTTATCTAACACCACAACTATTGTATTGGCCACATTATAGAGTATAAAGAAGGAGGAACGTCTCTGGGTTAAAAAAAAGGAAGCTAATAGTTAATAGGTGTATAGATGGCGCTGATTTATAGAGTGATTGATTTGAATTTCACGCGGTAGTTTGAAAACAACTGAATATGTTTTTATGTTGTATAATTCTTTGCAAGACTTACATAATATTATGTTTTTGTTAGTTTATAGAAATATAAACAGTTATTATATCTAACACTTCAGATCAGACGCCAATGTTGCATACAATCAGTGCCACCCCCAATATTCTACGGAAAACAGACTATATTTTGAACGTGTCGTCCTTCTTCACACTCCATAGCCCACATGTTGCCAATTCCAGAATGCTAACAACTCATTTTCATTACCTTATGTTTATGTCATACTATCGTTATTAATAAAATGACAATTGACACTAACAACAAACAATGAAATTAAGTTGGTAACACTGTGGGGTTGGCAACATGTGAACGTCACAAGAGTTATGATGTCAAATAAGCATGAATGGTATCAAAGAGTGCAAAATGGGATTTTGATGTCTTTCTCTCTTAGCTACCTTTTGTTAGTGTCACTAAGACGCCCCTGTTCTGATTTTTGTTTAGTAAATGAATTTATGAGAGGATTATTAAGAGCATTAGATACTGACTTACAAAGCAACTGGTAGAATTTCTTTATAACAGTGATTTTTGGACACTGCAACTAAAAATCGCAAGTGGAGAACTACACTAATAGAGTTGGTGCAATAACAGTATATAAAGCTAGATTATAATACTCAGTGCTCAAATATAACGGCATTGCTATTCAGCAATTGTAACAATTAAAAGTGCAACTTCTCCTATTTTTGATAAAAATAACGTTCTGACGTCACAAATCCACAATGTTACCAACTTTTTTTTATTGTCTTCTGTCAACGTCATTTCTCAGTGCCATCTATCATTCTCTTAACAACGATAGATTGGCCTTTTTCGCAATTGGGTTTTGATTTCTCCTTAATGTCATTTTCTTGTTTTTATAATTTCAGAATTAAAAATCCAATAAGAGATAAGTATCTCAAATAATTTCTCTTGCATTAACGTCATGCATAGGTACATGTTCTTAAGGAGGAATTGGTTAAGTTTCATATGTGACATGTGTTGAATCAAGACGATTGAAAAGCCGATAAACTACTTACGCATATGTGGCTGAAACGATTAGAGGAGTTACCAGCTATAGGTTCGAGTTCTGCTGGATGTGGACATTTTTTCGATATCATTTTCTTCTTTGTATAATTTCTAAATTTGAAAAATAACCCTATGGATCCGTTAAGTGTTGATAAATGCTTATGATAGATGGCACTGCGCATTGTAATAAAGTTCTTAACTACTAAGAAAGGTAAGACAATATCGAGAGCGTATCGTAGGTGATGCCCGTTTAAGTATTAAAAAAAATCGCTTTTAAGTGAGCATTTGGAGTATTCATAACATCATCAATGAATATCTTTGCTACAAAATCAGAAAACAGGTCCTACTTGATCTATTAAAAACTTGTGAATCAATATCGACAAGGATGATTTTTTTGACGCATATTCTCACATGTATTGAGATTTTATACCCCGGCGAGTAAACATTGTGGAAAAAAAGGAAGAAAACTGCAAAACTCATCCCTTAGTTGCAAAAAGTTTTTTTTATTATCAAGGAATGTTACTAATTTACTTTCCGCATGATCACCGTACTGTGACTGCAACTTTTTGTTATTAGTTTTTAGAGCCAGTAAAAGCTTCTACCCAATTAAAAGACACCAGAGATGTCGTCATTCTCCTACGCCACACATCGCGAATTCCACAAGGGAGAAATTAAAGCAAGTGCACTAGAAAACTCTCTCAACAGTGCAAATTCGTTTCCTTTGATATTTTATTGTTTGTACCCATAAAAGGATCGCTTAGAAAGTAATGAAGTGGTCGAGCAGCAACGGTTAACGACGCGTACTCAGCCTTTTTTTAAAAAAGGGGATATTCAATTTTCCACATCGTTAACAGAAGGGTGTAGAGTGTGAAGGAGGCTGTATAGATAAAAACTTGTGTAATTAATTAATATAAAAACACGGTTTACATTTGAATCACTCTCGTATAATAAATAAACTTTTTCAGCAGAGAAACTAGTTTTTTAGTCAAAATTCTTTCTTTCTTCTCCACTCCTTACTTGCCATTTTTAACTTATCTTCCTGTGACTACGTTTTGTTTGTGCCTATGAAAGAATCGCTTGGAGAACTACGATTTGGAAGCAATGAAGAAGTCGAGGAACAGGTGCGCAACCGGTCTTAAACTTTCTATGACCAAGGAATAAGAAAACTTCATAATTGGTGGTAAAAGTGTTTAGGTTATGGAGGAGACTATATTGAAAAATGTTAAAAAATCAATGATTTATTTATAAGGTTATTCAATAAACATACAACAAACATTACTGTTTTTATTTGATTTCCATTTTATAAAATATAAAGGAAGAAAACAAAAAATCTTTTTATCTTTTTAGGTTTATACAAGACCTACCAGAAAATACTATAGTAATACTAAATTTGTTCAGAAAGAAACGGGAATTTATGAATTTCACGGGCTACGTACATTCGATTCTCGATTTTTTTCCCTTATCTTGGTACACATGTGCCTAATATATATGTTCACAATAGAAGACATTTATGACGATGACCCCTCTGGGCGCCCGAGCACGTCAACAACTGATGAAAACGTCGAATCAGTGAAGCAAATCGTCGAATTACTATCAATATCGCTCAGGAGCTGTTTAATACTCCCAACGAAGATCCAGATTTTCTTAAAAGGATCATAACTGGTGACGAAACATGGCTATGACATCGAAACCAAATCCCAATCATCCCAATGGAAGCGGCCAGAGGAGCCAAGACCAAAAAAGCACGTCAAGTTTGGTCGAATGTGAAGATTTTACTCACTGTTTTCTTCGATTACAATCGCGTAGTGCATCATGATTTTTCGCCACAGGGTCGTACGGTCAACAACAAATATTACCTGGAAGTTATGGGACGTTTGCACAAAGCAATGATTTGTAGGAAAACCAGTCATGGATTTTGCACCATAATAATGCACCGGCACATCATCGCTGCTTGTTCCTGAGTTTTTGGACACTGTACAGATGGACACCTTGGAAATGTTACCAGACAGGATGGTGAAGATCACAGATCTAGAAAAGCCATACAATGTCAGTATTACTGACAGGGCTGCTTGGGAGAAAGTTGAACCTGAATACATGAAAAGGGGGATCACTTGGTATACGGAGGGCTCGAAAAAGCCAACAGGCACTGGGGCGGGAATATATGGAGTCAGACCCAAGGCGTAGTTTTGCGTAAGCCTGGGTAAACTGGCTACTGTTTTCGAGGCTGAAGTTTTTGCCCTATCAGAGTGTGCAAGAGTGTGTTTGGAGCGTGGTCTGACAGGTCACACCATATACATAAACTCGGACAGTAGAGCAGCGCTAATGGCACTTGACAGTTTTAACTTTACCTCTAAAGCAGTATGGGACTGTCATTAGGCCATGAAAACCCTGGGAGAGAACAACAAGGTTATCCTTAGTTGGGTTCCGGGCACAAAGGTATTGCTGGCAATGAGGGAGCTGACAAGTGGGCAAACAAAGGAACTGAAAGCCCGCTCATTGGTCCAGAGCCGACGTGTGGTATTGCTTACAACACAGCACGAAGAGCTGTTCGCCAGTGGATGGGCATAGAACATCGAAAGAGCTGGGAAAGAACAGAAGGCAACATACAGTCAAAGAGAATGCTGCAGACACCTACTGGTGCTATAGCGGCAGATGCCCTTGGGCTGAGGAGGAAGACCCTGCGGAAAGTGGTTGGCTTTATCAGCAGCCACTGGGTATTCCGCGGACATCTTCATAAGTTGGGAATTCAAGTTGAAAACCTCCTATGTAGAAAATGCGGTGAGGAGGAGGAGACAGCCTTCCACGTGATATTCATGTGCCCAGCCCTGCAAGGACTGCGTGTGAGATCCCTTGGCCTACCGACCTGAGATCAAAGGGAAGAACGGGTAACCATAGTCAAAAGGATCTCATGGTTCATTAAGAACCTGGGATTTGACGAAGAATGAGGACCTGTGAATGAGGGTGCACAATAAGCTGTACTACCTGCGAAGGAACCCGATGGTCTACCCCTAAGCCTGGCTCTCTGTAAAAAAAAATGTATTCTCCGGACTTGGCCGGCTGCGACTTTTTCCTATTCCCAAATCTAAAGAGACCGATGAAAGGAGGACGTTTTCCCATAATTGAGGAGATAAAAGCCGTGTCGAAGAAAGCGCTGATGGCCATATCCAAAAGAGAGTTTCAGAAGTGCTTCGAAGATTGGAAGAAGCGCTGACACAAGTGTGTTATATCTGAGGGGGATTACTTTGAAGGGGACAAAATAGATATTGATGAATAAATAAAGATTTTATGAATTATTCAAAATTCTCGTTTTTTTCTAAACATACCTCGTACAAGAAATTTCAGATACTTAACAACTCTAGCGGGTCCGAAAAGAATGCAAAATAGTCTTGTTTGCTTGTTTTCGTGTGTTTAATGGTCCAAATTCGTGGTAAGCTTACATTGACATGTTTCTCATTGATGAGCTTCACAGAAATTAAAGCAAATATTTACTAAACTTGTACACGTGTAGTAGAAGAGTTAATGAATTTAACAGAAAGTTAAAGGGCGTTGACAGTCGAACAGGGACACAATACATTCCCTAAGAGAAAATTCAATTCGAGATCTTCGACAAGATTGGTTGGTCTCGCTGTTACTGAAAGCTCACGTAATAGAGTTATCAACAAACTTCGAACTTTGATTAGAGTTGCTACTAATTAATTTAACGAACATGTAATTTTGTTAGTTGAGAACATTAATTTTTATAACTGAAATGTAAGGTCTAGAAATATTTACATCCCAATTTTAGTAATTCAGATTTTTTTAGTTAAAAAACTGTAAACAAATTTCCTTTAAGCTTTAGCTAACCAATTTTATTAAGATAATGAAGAAGAAAAGTAAACTAACTTCTTATGTATTGTAAAGAAAAACTGGTAAAAAAACTAAATTGAAGTACTTACATAATCAAAGCTCTTTTCCATATCCAAAATTTGTTTAATAGTGTCATAAACAGATGGTACCCTCTTCTCATCGTTCTTGGGCATTGTGAGAACAGAAGTTGCAAAAGCATGTCTTACAGGAGTTGCTGGTCTAATCTCAAACTGTTCCTTTTGTCCCATAGTGTTTGATGGTGGCGTTGTAGTAAAGATCATCCTCTTAACTGGTTTTCTTTCTGGATACAACATAGGTTCATGTAAATATTTAACAGTGCGTGTTTTGGCCGCTTTTTGTTTTCGTTGGCAGCCACTTCCACACAATGAATCACCTTGTCTTAACTTCATTAATTCTCTCTCTGGTTCATCTTCAGGTGCTGTTGTAGATATTGGGATTAGATCATCAAGTTTTTCGTAATCGTCATCGTAGACAGGAAAGTATTCATTATCATCATTAGAAGATGGTTGAGAAGCCTCTGACAGAAGAAAGTTTTTCACAAATTCACTATTGTCCTCATTTAAATTTTCATAGGTATCATGAGTTTGTGGATTATCATAATAACTACCATATTCTTGACTGGGATAGTAGGGATAGTAAGCAATTTCAGGTGTAAAACTCGTCCTTGGAGTCTCATAGTAAGATTGAGGATAATAACTTCTAGGAGTGTAATAATTTTGCGGATACGAGTTATAATAATTTGAATATGGATCATAGGCTTCGCCTGAGTAGTAGTTATTATACTTTGTTTCCTCTAATGGGACACGACCATACCTTTTGGTACCGTAAACTGGAATTCTTCCAGCCAAAATCTCAGTGGCCCGAAAGATCACTATCAATTGTAGTAGTAGAAGAATTTGTAGTGCCATCTAGAACAAAAAATTGTTTTAATACAAAATTGGTACTATTTATAAACTAAGATTTACTGCTTAAACAATATTAGATAAATCTTAATTAACTGTTAATATGCAACTCACAAATGCGTTCTATAACGGCAGAATTTATAAGCATGCGTGTTTAGTAAGAAGTTGTTACAAAAGTTTATAAAAGTGTCATCTATTACATGTCATTTATTATCTGACAACTATTATAATAATAATAATAATAATAATGTCTTTATTATTTCTCAATTTAAGAGTAACAAAAATAATACAGTGGATATACATGAAATATATAAGAAATAAAGGGCGAAGTTCATTTCTTACAAGTACATTATAATATACCTGCAAGTAATGCTCTACCACTTAACCCTAGAAAAATAGTGTGAATACCTAATTTAAAAATAGCTACTATTATAAAGAAAATAGAAAAAAAAAACAAATTTGATCACGAGCTAATTTTGTCATTACCTATGCTTGATTACTAAATAAATGATTTTTATAAATTAAACTAAACTTGACGATACTTAATGTTTTAAGATCATTGGATAGGGGATTGTACAAATGATAAATTTGATATATAAAGGACCGTCTGTATACTTCAGTTCTGAATCTTGGCACAGTAATCATCCCCCCAAATCTAATATTAACATTGTGTACATCAGTTCGATATCTAATTTTAGGGTGGAGATATGACGGCTTTTTTGCTTTTATAATTTTGTGAAATAGACATAACGCATGATGAATTCTTCTGTTGTGCATGTTTAACCATCCAATAGCTTGAAGTTTATGCGTAATTCTCTGACGCCTGCGAATACCATAAATTAACCTAAGACACGAATTTTGCACCTTTTGAATTCTATTTTTAGACTGGACAGTTAAGTGTGGGCCATAGACTGTGTCAGCGAAATTAAAAATTGATAAAACGAGTGATTCACATAAACATTTCTTTATATGAAACGGTAAAAGATGTCTACTTCCATAAATGTTTTTTAAAATATAATATGCGCGTTGTATTAATTTATTTATATGATTCTCAAACCTCAAATCTGCATCCATTAAGACACCAAGATTTCGGGCTTCTCTCACAACTGCCAAAGATTCCCCCCGAATGCTTATATTTACAGATTGATATAAGTTTTCCCTATAATGTCACCTATCATCTGTCACCTATCATCAGTCACCTATCATCTGTCAGCTACCATTTATCATCTGCCATCTATTATTTGTCATCTATTATATGTCACCTGTCATCTATATTCGTTCAAATATTATTTCTCAACTACCATTTGTAATCTATCTGTCTTCTATTATCTGCCTTCTATCAACTGTCATCTATTAGTCATCTAATATCTGTCATTAGTTGTCTATCATCTGTCATTTACTATCATCTGTCATTTACTATCATCTGTCATTTACTATCATCTGTCATTTACTATCATCTGTCATTTACTATCATCTGTCATTTACTATCATTTGTCATTTACTATCATCTGTCATTTACTATCATCTGTCATTTACTATCATCTGTCATTTACTATCATCTGTCATTTACTATCATCTGTCATTTACTATCATCATGTGTTACCCAATATCTGTCACCTATCATCTGTCACTTATCATCTGTCATCTATTATCAGTCATTCATCATTTGTCATCTATTATATGTCATCTATCATTTCACATCTATGCTTTTACATCTATCATTTGGCGTCAATGTGTCATCTATCTGTCATTTATTATTTGTCATTTCTTATCTATCATCTTTCATTTAAAACTTGTCAGTTATCATTTGTCACCAGAAAGAACTGCTAAGATTTTTTCTATCGTACTGTTTAGGTATTATATATCCATGGTATTATACACGAAGTATGGATTCCAGGAGTTTAAATGAATGTTAAAAAAATTGTCTCAATTTAGGGGACAGAACTATTGCCGGTAGAGTGCGCTCGTGTTCCTTACGCGGAAAGTTTTGTTACTATTGACAGCTTTTATGACAACGAATTTTAAATAAATAAATTATTAATTTCGCGAAATTTAAATGTCATAAACATCGGTTCTTATAGGGCTCTATAAGTTCTTATGGTTACTCGCGCCGCAAATAGCAAAAAATAGAACTATGATCTGGGTTGATTATTGAGACCAGAAATGTTATGGAAAAGCCTATACCGTGTAGACTCCTGGTATCTAGTCTTCGTGGTATTATATATCCATTTTCAGTCCACTGTCATAAGTTGACATACCTATATTTATTACCTTAGTGGGTACCTGGTTCAGCTTAACCGTAAAATCACTAAAGTTAATTTGTAAAAGCAATTTTTGTGAAATACAGAAAAAATCAATTCTGATTATCTATACTCTCTCCATGTGTAAATTACCAAAACTTTGTAATGCAAATTTTTAGATTATCTAGAAACAGTATAATCGATTTTATAACTCTAATTGCGTCAGATAATCTAATCCATTTATCGGTTTTATCCCGTACTGATAATAAAACCAAATTGCTTCCACACAGACGATAACAAAGTCTATCTAAAAAGTAGTTCCACAAAATGTGTAAATACACGTCTTGATTTACCGCTTGACGTCATCATGACGACAAAGCGACGTCCAGGACACCATAACAACGTCGTAGATAAAATGCCGACAAAAAAAAACCAAACCGATGCCAAAATACTAAAGTATGTACTTTTAAATAGCTGATCATAAGGGGTGCTTTCTATCTACGATAAAGATTAGAAATTTCATCTGATATCTGATGAAATAAAATACAGTATTTAATTCGATTAAGATATTTAACGAATTACGAATCACCAGAACGTTATCATTCCTGGCCTCGTACTTCGTCCTCTGGGTAAATTGTCGAAAATATCCTCGAAATTGTGCTTACGCAATAAGTTTTACGCTATACCTCAAAGCCCAATTGTTTGGCAGTAACTTCATTGTGACGTATAAATGTAAGTGGAACCAATGCGAGGTTCAATTAAGTGATAGTTGCCATGTTTAACTTAGAAAGACTTACTATCTTTTACTTATAGTGACGTTGATGTTTTAAATTTCCCTCGTATATCTGTGGTGCCTGATGAATAAATAAGGTAATGCCGGCTGTACACTCTCGCAGAGACACCACAAGACAAGACGAGCGCGAGAGTGTACATGGTGCTCTCGCCTCGCCTCGGCATGTCTCGGAGTACCTCGCCTGCTCTCGCTCCAGAAGCGGTTTTTTGAGGCTGAGTCAAAGGGTCTCGACGGCATTTCAAGACTGTCCGAGACTTAACTGGCTGAGACTGAGAGTGTAGAGGGTCACGCTCGGATTAATGCCTCTCGTCCGAAAGGCTCGGGCGAGTGCTCTCGGTGAGAGTGTACAGCCGCCATAATGGCAAGTGCAAGTGCACTATAATCTGAAAGCGCGAGACTAGCGAGTGTACAGCAATGCTCTCGGACAGTTTTGGAATGCCGTCGAGACCCTTTGACTCGGGTTTAAAAAACTGCTTCTGGAGCGAGAGCGGGCGAGGCACTCCGAGACATGCCGAGGCGAGGCGAGAGCACCATGTACACTCTCGCGCTCGTCTTGTCTCGCGGTGTCTCGGCGAGAGTGTACAGCCGCCATTTAGTTAACTGTTCATTATGATCACAGACAGTTGGTTGATGAAGGTTGACGAGAAATGTCGTTGCTTTTTAAAGTGTTGTTGTCGCCCCTTTGAAAATCATTTTTGTTGTAGTTTATTTCTGCGTTTCAAAGAGTGCCTTTGTACAAAATAAAAATAAAGACAACGAGAATTCTAGTTCATGTGACACCCTTGTATTGTTCAGTAAAACTCATTACCTCGTTGCTCTTTTTGCTGTTATTTTGGGATTGTTATTGGATTTAAAAAACAAATTAAAATATTTCTGATTTATTTTTTATTCATACTTAATTTGAATTGTTGTCTATCTAAATAGTAATGATTATACTTTTACTGGTATGACGGTATTTTTAAATTTATCCATAAAAAATTTGTGTGTCTAGACCTAGTCAATCATTAACGTTCCACATTTAAACAATTTTTATGATGCAATCTGATTTATAAAAGTACCCATAAAAATAGAGAGAAGTCCAATACTTATCAATGTTTAAAAGTAATTTAAAAAAGTCATAAACTACCTTTCTTAGTATTATATTTAACCCAGACTGTCATTTAAATAATGGCCAAAAGCTTATATCAAATGTTCCTTATTTACGATTATTCTTTATGCAGTCATAAATAAATTATTGTAACAATTTGGGGGAAGTACAGAAATAATAAGGAAACCAATAGTTGTTAAAATGTAAATCTAACAAAAGTTTGCAGACATTTTATGCTATTTCCCGTTTTCGTTTTCTTTTATTTATATATATAAAAAAGGAGATGTTTGTATGTATGAAATCGATGAACTCAAAAAGTACTGGACCGATTATTAAGAAAATTGGTATATATTGATATGGATTTTTCTTCTTGGGACAGTTTCCTTCAATGAGTTGTTGGAACGTGGTCCAGGATTTTTAAATTGGTTGTCTAGATTAAGTAATTTTTTTGATATGGTATTGTTTTCGGTTTAGTTGATAGATTGTTTTATATGGAGATGATTATTATTTTTTGAATTTTGATGGAAGAGTATTATATTGTCAAATTTGATAAAAAAAATAAAAATAAAAAGAAGTAAAAGATATAAAACAACAAAAGAAACAAGCAACAAAAATAAAAAGAAACCTGAGATTGGAAATATTGTAAGCAGTGCAGTCCAAGGATAGAAATAATATGATGAGACAAATGGAACAATAGGAAGAAGGTTTTTTCTTAAAGATTGCAGTAAGAAGATAGCTTTTGGAAATTATAAAGAAGAAGATTTTTATTATACATTTTTAAATTGATTTGTGAAGACAATCAATTTAAAAATCTTGGATCCACAACCTATAATTTTGTTGAAGGAAGGTGTTCCCGGAGGGGAGATCCATATCAATATATATATATATATATATATATATATATATATATATATATATATATATATATATATATATATATTGATATGGATTTTTCTTCGTGGTACACGTTCTTTCAATGGAATGTTGGAACGTGATCCATTATTTGTAAATTGGTTGCCCAGGTTAAGTATTTTTTGGTATCTTGATTGTTTTTATTTGAGTTTAGATATAGGATGTTAGGTTGTTAAGATATTATTATTGATTGGATTGTCATTGAGTTAATTTTGAAAAATGTCATAAAATAAAATGATTGTAAATGAAAGAATTTGAATTTAAATTAAAATAAAAACATAATAATAAATATTTAAAAGAATAATAAAATACAAAGAAACCAAAACTTGAAAGATACAGAAAAGCAGAGAGTTGGAAAATTGTAGGAAGAGGAAGGTATAGAGAAAGAGCTGAGCAGCAGAAAGGTATTAAATATATGGAACGGCAGCAGCAAGAAGGAGTTGGAAAATAGTTGGAAGAGGAAGATATAGAGAAAGAGTAGAAAAAACCGAAGAAGAAAGATTCAAAAGAAGATAAATTATTTTTTATATTTATAATTTTTGTACTTTATTTTTAGGACAATCAGTTTAAAAATTTTGAATCCACGACCGAGAATTTTATTGAAAGTGGGTGTTCCAGAAGGAGGATCCATTTCAATATATATATATATATATATATATATATATATATATATATATATATATGTATTTTTCCACGGAGAAGGTTTATATGATATGCTCATTGATGCCACTCGCCACCAGGTGGCACTGCAAAGTAGCAACTTCTGCCTCGTTCAACCGATTGTCATGAAAATTGGTATGTATATGTATTTTACCAGGGAGAAGGTTTGTATGATATGCTCATTAATGCCACTCGCCACCAGGTGGCGCTGCAGAGTAGCAACTTCTGTCCCGTTTAACCAATTGTCATGAAAATTGGTATGTATATGTATTTTTCCACGGAGAAGGTCTGCATAATATGCTCATTGATGCCATTTGCAACCAGGTGGCGCTGCAGAGTAGCAACTTCTGTCTCGGTCAACCGATTGTCATGAAAATTGGTATGTATATGTATTTTTTCACGGAGAAGGTTTGCATAATATGCTCATTGATGCCACTCGCAACCAGGTGGCGCTGCAGAGTAGCAACTTCTTCCCCGTTCAACCAGTTGTCATGAAAATTGGTATGTATATGTATTTTTTCACGGAGAAGGTTTGTATAATATGCTCATTGATGCCACTTGCCACCAGGTGGCGCTGCAGAGTAGTAACTTCTGCCCCGTTTAACCGATTGTCATGAAAATCAGTATGATGATCTATTTCTCCATCTCTTCTTCTCTTTTATTTTTCTTAAATTTATTTTAGTTGTTGGCGTAGCAATGCGCGCAGGGTACAGCTAGTAGCTTTATAATATTACCTACATTCAAGACGTTACCTACACTTTTTTTATGTAAATCGTTATTTGTTTGGTGTTGATGAAAAAAAGTAGTTGGACGAAAAACCGGGGAAAAAGATTCTTCAGATTGTGGAAATATTAAAAAAACTTATTCTGTGTAGTATTGTGGATTTAGGATCTTTATTAGAGCCATAAATCTAATTTAATAAAAACCTTCAAGGCAAAATGTTGAAGAGTACCTACCTACTTAAGATAGTGAATATAGACTTGAATAAATGTATACGTAGATCAGTAGTTAGAAGTTAGAACGTGGAAACAAATTCTACTTTTGCTTTAATTCATTATTAATATAGTTTCTTTGTTTGCTACAACAGGTGCGTTTTAAAAATATAAATTACATTATTTTATGTCTAAAAATTACACTTTAAACTCTTAGTGTAGGCAATTTAAATTTTGCGTAAGTATTGTTACGAGCCGGTCCAGACCTGTCGCCCAGACAGTGGTGTGAGTGAGTCGCTGTTCTTAAAATTTTAGAATATTCTAGTAGATGCTAGAACGTCCGAATAATTCGAGAGTGTTCTGTTCTAGATGTAATGTTAGAGATGCTTCTAGAAGGAATTAATTTCATATATAAGGGACCGCTTTGGACGGATAGGGAATTGTAATTGTAATATTTGGCGATAGACAGTGATTGAAGTGCGAATTGTTGTACGAGGTATTTTAAAGATGTTATTTAGTAATTGTGACTGTATCAAAGTTGTGTAGATTATTTTAGGAAATTGTTATTTATTTATGTTTATCAATAAATTGTTAAGTTTGTCTGCTGTTTATCACTTATCCCGAATTCAGAAAGGAAAATTTAACAGTATTATACAGGGTGAGGAAAAAGTATGGAAACCCCGTGGTAACTCAAAAACCATGGGTCACAGAAAAAAACTTGCAAAATATAAAATTTATGGTTTTTCTCTGGCTATCAGATGGTTAAGATGAATTTTACCATGACCATAACCATCATGGTCAGGTGATGGTAAGGTCAATTTTTTAAATGGAAACATGTATTTTTGACAACGGGAATCGAAAGAGCGTGAAATTTTACGTCCAAATATGACCTTGACCGTTTTTAAAAATTTTACCATGATGGTCATGGTCAAGGTCAAACTAAAAATTCCTATATCATCGCAATAACTCAAATTGTATTAGTCGCAGGGAAAAACTTCCAAGACTTAAAGTTTATGGTCTTTCCCGGCTATCAGATGGTTAAGTTGGATTTGACCATGACCATGACTATCATGGTCAGGTCAGTTTTTTTTAAATAGAAACATGTATTTTTGACAACGGGAATCGAAAGAGCCTGAAATTTTACGTCCAAATATGACCTTGACAATTTTTAAAAATTATACCATGATGGTCATGGTCAAGGTCAAACTAAAAAAACCTAGACCATCGTGAGGGGAACTCACTATAAAAAAGCACTCCAAGTAAGAGGCAAGGGGAACTCACTATAAAAACGCACCCCAAAGGGAACAGAATCCTTCCACGTCCAACTCGTTATTCCTAGGTAGTGCTAAAAGAAGGAATCTGGTTAGACAAAATCTACTCTAGACCTTTATTTGAGCTCTTCTGTGGTCTCAATTAAAAAAAAACGACCTTGAAAAGACTTTAATAGAGCGGTCTCTGTTTTAAGTCTAAAGTCGTCGTTATTTTCTTCATTAAAAATTAGTAAAGCTCTATCATAAACTTTTATTCTATACGCAGATTCTGCAAGATTTTCCTGAAAGTACAATGTGACTTTTATACGACCTCTACAGGTCACATTGCATTAATGCATAGGTATCTGGTGATGATGAATGATGGTCATGGTCATGGTCAAATTCAGAATTACCATCTGATAGCCAGGGAAAAACCATAAATTTTATATCTTGCAAGTTTTTTCTGTGACTAATACAATTCGGTTATTTCGATGGTCTAAAAATTTTTAGTTTGACCTTGACCATGACCATCATGGCATAATTTTTAAAAATTATCAAGTTCATATTTGGACGTAAAATTTCACGCTCTTTCGATTCCCGTCGTCAAAAATACATGTTTCCATTTAAAAAAATTGACCTGACCATCGTCTGACCATGATGGTCATGGTCATGGTCAAATTCATCTTAACCATTTAATAGTCAGGGAAAAACCATGAATTTTTTATTTTGCAAGTTTTTTTCTGTGGCCGATGGTTTTTGAGTTACCACGGGGTTTCCATACTTTTTCCTCACCCGATAAATGTTGAAATACGAAAAAAATATCTTTACGCTTCTGGTATTTATTTATTATTTAAACGATGAATGGTATTATCATGAGTGCATATCACCGCATACTGTGAGGGTCGAGAAAAGGTTCGGATTTATGGACGGTCCGCTGTTCCCAGGTAAGGGATGACGTCAAAGACTCTTTAACCAAAATCTTATAAATGATTCTTTTAGGATAAATTAAAATAAGCATACTAATTAATATTTTTTATTGTGTATTATTTTTTGAATTAAGCATTTAAAATTTTCACGTCCGATTAAATTTTTGATTAACAGAACGAACTTAATTAATAATTTTTTAATTAATTTCTAAGGAAAATTCATTTAAATTTCAGATAAAAATAGCACTTTTTCTAAATGTGGATACAGCAAACAGCTCTATTTGCGTTCAAAATATGCGATTTCATTCGATCGATTATTCATTCTGATTTATATGTTTATCCTTATTCGAGATATAAAATTTTATATAGACTAAGTCATCTATCCAAGGCATTGCTACAAATTTACATCTAAATACGGTATTTTCGTTTTATTTCAGAAAAGATTTATATCATTTTTTGACACGGATCCCGTACATAAATTTTGTTATGGATACCCAATATAGCACATAAATAGCATCTGCTATACCATAATCTAAGTGTCTAAATTATTTCCGCATACCTAAAAGAAATTCTCTAAAAGAGCTTTGACTATTTAAAATAACAGTGATGACGTGATGAGGTGTCGGCTCAGACAAGAATAAATCAACAAATGTTGCAGAATGCAGAATATTAATTATTCTATCGCTTTACGAGTTTTTGAAAAACATTTTCAAAGACATTGACCATTTAACTAAGAAGAAACAACTACTTCCCGGGCTATGTACCCCGACGGATATTGAATTATACTTCAAAGTTGTCACTTCTAACTACAAACCAAAATGGTTGGTTTAAATTATGTATTAGATATGCCAACCCCGTCAAGAGAAAGGACAGGAAGTAGAAGAAAAAGTAAAATCATAAGTAGAAGAAGAAATTAAATAATAACTAGAAAAAGAGAAATGAAAGACGAAGTAGAATGCGATTATAGGACGAAATAGAAGAAATACTCGAAAAAAGTAGAACAATAAAAAAAAGTTACGAAGAGGTAGAAGAGGAGAAGAAAAAGAATCTAATCTAATCTAATCTAATCTAATCTAATCTAATCTAATCTAAATAACCTGGCATGGACTCTCTGCGGAGCCCCATGTTTGTACACTGCTTCCTGTGGGAATATTGTGACCAGGTTCGGCACCAAGAGTCCTTACATGCACCCGTGCTTGCAGGACTCTAGTTTGTTCAGCTGCAAATCAGCATCCCGCTGATCCCCAGGAATGCTAGAATCCAGGTGTCCTAAATTCCTTAAGTTACTGTTGCCACAGGGCTGTTCCCTTTATAAGAGATTTGAGTCCTGTGACTAGCTCCTCAAGGTGGTGATAGGATTCAGGATTCGTGTCGCCGAAGATGAGGAACCGTTTATAGTCCAAGGCCCCACACTCGAATAGAATGTGAGTTGCCGTCTCATCGTCCATTTCATACAGTCGGCACAAGGTGGGTTCCTGTGTCAGAATCCCCATCCTCCGAAGGTGTAGTCTGAATGGTCCATGCCCGGTAAGCAGGCCCACTAGTACTCTGATCTGACTCCTGCCAAGATCCAGTATGTCAGACGTGAGTTTTTTGGAGTATCCTTTGAGCATCAGCTTCGAGTGCCTCAGCCCTACAGTGTTACTCCAGTGTTTGGTCGACTCTTCCCAGACCCAGTTCCTGACCTTGGTCCTTACCCAGGCTCTAGGCAGTCCCAATAC
Organism: Altica lythri; assembly: GCA_964028335.1. NCBI lineage: Eukaryota > Metazoa > Arthropoda > Insecta > Coleoptera > Chrysomelidae > Altica > Altica lythri. The sequence goes on along the minus strand of OZ034808.1, from coordinate 37,999,714 downwards.
AGGTTCTGGACCAGTAAATCGTGTATCCGCTCCCTTCTTGGCCAGAAGATCCGCGGTTTCATTTCCTTCAAAACCTTTATGCCCTGGTATCCAAAAAGAAAGACGTGGAAGAATAAATAGAAAGAGCTATAGATAAAGAAGAAGAAATAAGTGGAAGTAGACAAAGACGAAAAAGAAGAAAGAGTAGGCAAAGACGTAGCGGAAGAAATAGAAAAAACTAAAAAAGAATTAGAAGCATACATAAACAAAGAACAAGACATAGATTGCAAATAAAAATGAAAAATTTCATAAAATCGATGGAAATTAAAAAGCAGTAAAAAAATATATTTCTCCGATTCCTAACTTTCCATTACTTCTTCTTGTTGATCTTCTTCTTCTTCTTCTTGATCTTCTTCTTCACCATTCAATTCGTGCATGCTAGAGAACAAAACAGTGTAACATTTTTGCAACCACATTTAGCACTGCATCCCTTCTTACAGTTCTTTTTCCGGTGCAAGTGGGAGCAAAGTCGGAATTGGTTCTAATGTTTTATCAACCAACTATCAATCTGTTGGGGCTAGCTGATAATCAAGCCACACTTGAACTTGAAAATATACCCGAAAAAGATGATAATGAACAGCAATTGAGGTTGGAGGAAGAGAAGCTAATTGTGCTGGAATTTTATTCCGAGTGTTAAAATTAAAAAATATGCATATCGATATTTATGTAAGCAAGAATTTTTTTTAGGAGGTCCGTAAATGCAAAGAAAGAAATCGAATTCCGTTGGTGATAACTTCTTGTGGAGTTTAATTATCTTTTTAAAAAAACATTGAACTAAATCTTGCTTTTCAAACATTGATTGAAAGTTTGCTCTTGTATCTTTCTTTTATTTGCCATACTTCGCTGCTGTAAGTGATTATACTCTTAACAATTTTATTTTATAACCTGTTTGTTATTGTTTGATATAGACTGGTCCCACAGGATAAGATTGAGAAGCGTAATTGCTTTTCTTCTCTGATTGTTTCTTTTTTCTATCGTCTGGTCTACGTTTCCTTCTTGTATGATGGGCAAACCCAGGTACTTATATGCGTCGATATTTTTTATATAATTTCCCCATTCCCCAATGTAGCGTCTTGCTGTGCTGTGATCAATTTTTTTAAAATATTAAAAGATGCAACTAATATTAATTAGTTGATTGCCACAGCGTTGGTGAGAACAAAATTGTTAATGCATTTATGCATATTAGCACATACAATGATAAGGCATTTTAAGTCTATATTTTAATTTATTAATAAAAGTCGTTCTTAGTGGTGTCTCTAAACCGACCAATTTGGGTCTTGTGCAGCTGTGAATATTGTCATTTTTTAAAGTTATACTTCTATTCGTGCACTCGGCGGAAAAAGTTTGTGTGGGGTTAAATGCGAAAAATTATTACAAATGTAATATTGTGAGTAAGAGAGAGACAGAAACACATATAAGTTATATTGGTCGGTGCCACGTACTTTCAATGTAATAAAAGAATAAAAAAAACAATAAATTTTGAAAAATTATTCAAGTTCTTCAAATAGAAGTTCAACTCCAGCTGAGATCGGTAAGTGGTTTCTCTACTGGCAAATTAGTGCCCAGCTCAGCCGTAGAGAGTAAGTACAAAAATAAGAGTGAGTCGCGCCACCGATTTGAACGGTTAAAATCGGACACCCCTGTTGGTCCAGGCACTGACCTATCTCACGGAAGATAATTAAATACATTAAGAATCTTAAATCAAGGTTAATTGAGTTGCAAGTATAAGAACGTTAAAGTGAGCTAAATACAACAAAATGTCTTCAAAACTAGACCCTACTTTAATGATAAAAAAAAATATATCGTGGTTAATTCAAATTACAAGTTCAATTAACACGGATAATCTGTAATGAGTGATCACACGCACGACTTAAAATTAAAATTTACAATTAACAATATAAATTTACTAAATACAAAGGCTTTTAGCTTATCTGGTAAATCCCGGAGTTGATTTCCACCAGTACTTGGCTTCAAATGTTCCACACTATAAGGCCTGAACCAAAATTATCTAGGCCTGTACCAAAAACTAGGCCCCTACCAAAAACTAGGCCCGTACCAAAAACTTCAGCCCGTACCAAGAACTTCAGCCCGTACCAAGAACTTTAGCCTGTACCAAGAACTTCAGCCCGTACCAAGAACTTCAGCCCGTACCAAGAACCCTAATATACTAGGGTTTTTCCTCTAAAATCGTGACACTCCAGACTGGTAAAAGACTGGAATAACGTATTCGTTGCTAACTGTACTGATAGGGGATTCTGCCACTGCCACACTAGGCTGCGATTCGCCGGTCATGAACGGTAGCAAATTAGCTAAACAACTCGCTGACTGTACTATGATCTTATCCACAGAAGATCTCATAAAAATCCCTACACGAGGATATCCTTCGAATCACTCCAAAAATATCAACAGATTCTAATTCCAACAACGATTCGAATGGATAATAAGGTTTAGTTTCAAAAATCCAAAATCAATTGATACAGATGCACTGTGATTTAAAACTTAAACCGAAAAATCTTCTGACACACTCAAACAACTGTTCAGTTCGAAAGCAAATAGCAAAAATGGCTGAGACAATCGATTCTTATCGGCGGAATATATCACAACGGAAGAAGGCCTCTACCCATTCAATTCTTCTCCTAAACTACTGGTCTCGTTCGCGTCCGGTCTTTGATAAGTTGGATGCCAATGTAATGAATTACCTGACTGCAGACAACAACATACTAAGTTTTACAACCAGACGAAGAAGTGACAACCAGCTGTTTACAAACGTCAGCGATAATAATATAATAACAACAAATCTTATTACTTGTCATAATAATACAATAATTCTTAATATGTACCCAATAGATTATCACTTTTGATAAATGAAGAATCAAATTTGGCTATAACGCTAAATGTCGTTGTCGAGCCCTCAAATCTGGAGAAGTTAGTAAAAATAATTATTGCTAATGAGAAATTAGCCCGTGACATCGGTAAAAACAAAGATGAAATATTTACCACATGTTACCTTTGAATACCGTTTAAACATTTAGTACTAAGATAGATATACAAACAACAGTCTGAGCTAATGTTTTGAATATCATAGTGATGTATCACATTGTGTGACAGATTATTTTATAATTCTGTCACGTAAGTATACATATAAAGTTTAGTATTTTATATTAATTATATAAATAATAATATTCACTAATGATTATTGTATTGAAGTCCATAGTACCGTCACATGGTTGCATTATATCCTGCACTATGCTTTTGAGATTAATTGTTGGCTACATAAACAGAGTTTTTAAGAATAGTCGAAAAGTGCATTCCGAACAGACAATAGATAGAAAAATTACGACTCGGTAAGTATTCCAAATGGGTTCAATTTATGGACTCGGGTTTTTTGGGGTCGCTGAACATGAATATCATGATGTCGAAAGTCTCCTTGCAATTGGTGCCTAGGGTATTTACCTCTTCTTCTGGGGTTTTATGTAAATTCTGTACAAAATCAGTGCACACTTGGAACTCGGCGGTTTTTTGGGTCGCTGAATACGAATATGATAATGGCGATGGTGTCCGAAATACCTGGTGCTTAAGACGGACCTCGTCTCCAGGGGAATTTTATGCAAATTCGATACAAAATAAGTGTGCACTTATAACTAGAAGGTTTTTGGGGTCGCTGAACACGAATATCATATAATGATTTTGCTAAATCATTCGCATACAAATTTATGATTCCGGGTGCGTGCATAGAAGTATAACTTCTGGCGGCAGTCCCACTGACTGCCACACTTATTTTTTGAGTATAGTTTCGGATAAATTGTTAAAGCAAATTGCAATTGTTTTACAGAAATGTAAAAACTATAATTTTATTCGTATCACTCGATTATGAATGAATAAACTAATTTGATTTATAAGCGACTTTCGGAATTAATAGTTTTTTACAATATGTTTTGGTTAAAACCAGGATAAAATTTATCATCCTACATATAATCCGAAAGCAATTTGTTATAAAAAAGAACATTAAATATTCATCCTATTTACATACATCTGTAAAATGCCAGACTAAATCTATATTGTGTTTGATGTGATGCAGATAATACAGAATAGCGCAAATATTTTTAAATGTCAAAGGGCGTTTTCCATCCCCGGCTACCTGTTAGAGCTCTCAAAGGGCAAAGTTCAAATCCTGCATTTCTACCGTTATAACGGCTTAATTCAAAAAGGTCAACAGTTGATGGTGAATTTTCTGGGAAAACTTGCTACATAAATTACAGAGAAATCAGAACTTTTTACTTAATAAAAAATTTGCTTTCTTGGAGTTTACTTATTTAGATTTATTCTCTATTTTAGTTGAATTCTGTACTAAAAGGAACTTTTGAAGTTATTATCTGCATGTAATATGGTAGCTTTTCTTTGTGGTTATATTATTATACAAAAGGGAGAAGTTTTCTTTGAAGTTACCAAATTTAGATGCAATATTAATATTAAGTTGTGTTTACTATTCATTTTTGTTTTCTTGTTACTTATATAGTAGACCAACTTAACCTTTTATAGGTAAACTATTTTTTAGAGTAATAAAAACAAAGAGATTACCATTCGCCATTATGGTTCCAATGTCAGTGAGTATATCCACAACATTTGATATAAAAAACGGTATAACAATAAAAGAGTTGTTAACACTTTTATAGTTTTACTTCTAAGAAGAGATATGAGGAGCTAATACACAACTACATGTGATGTCACTGCTATTGAGGATTCTCTACCTACAGTGAACGCAACCAATAAAAAAGTTAGTATGGATAGTATATCTTTTTGCTGTCAAGTCAATATCTTGTCAATCTTGTCAAGACTCAGAAGATATTGGTGATTGACAGTTCGAAATAGAGATGGTAGAACTTGAAGCACATCTACATGAGACGACACAGTAACTGAGCGTTCCCTACTTTGATTGCAAACAATACCATTGTTAAATTTAAGACAATTTTTTACTGCTAATATCTTGTCAGTCCTGTCAAGACTGACAAGATATACTGGCTACTGATACTTCAAAGTAGAGATGTGAGGGACTGATAACATCGGTATATGACCACACTGGCACTGAGCGTTCTTTTATCTTACTGAAAATTATCTTGTCAGTTCTGTCAAGAGTGTAAAGATATTGGAGAGTACCTAGCTGATACACATCTTCATGCGATGTCACTGCTACTGAGCACTCCTTTCTTTGATTGCAAGTATTAATAGATTTCTTTTTACTTTTACTGCCAGTATTTTTCCAGTCCTGTCAAGATTATAATAATAAAACTTCACAAGCATTGAGCATTTCTTACTCTGACCGCAACCCAGAACTGTCAGGTTTGACAGTATTTCTTTTTACTACCAAAATCTTGTCAGTCTTGAATAACATTTAATAGTTTAACGTTGACATGTGACGCCTCTGTGACTAAGCATTCTCTAACTGAATAACATGGACTGAATAAAGTCGTTAGTTTTGACAAAATTCTAACGACATCTGAATGTCAAGAATGACAACTGACGATTTTTTTTTATTAAGGATGTCCTCGTAGGTATAGATAGACCTAAATACAAATGTACCGAGAACATCTATTGGGGCAGAAGAGACAATTTATTAATTTGGGATTTAAAGGCCTGCAAGTTAGGACGAGTGGGGAAGACGTGGGAAGGTAAGGAATTCCACAATCTGGTGACCCTGGGGATGCAAGAACGATCGAATCGATCCGTTCTCGATGTCGGGCATTGAACAGTATAAGGGTGCATGGAGTTGGCACGTCGCGTTGCTCTGGCTGGTCTGACAAGTGGAGTTCTTCTGATCAAAATCCGTTTATGTATCGGTAAAACAAGGAAAGATGAGCCACTGCTCTTCGGTAGGATAATGGGCCTAGGTTTATGGCGATACTGCTGTCGATTATTAGTCAAACTGCTCTTCTCTGTATTGCATCAAGAACTCCTAGCCTTGACAGAGCCGCCGAACCCCATACATGCACGCAGTATTCAAGATTAGGCCGTATTTGGGCTTTGTAAAGAGTAGCTAAGTTGGATGGAGAAAAATATTTCCGTGCTCTAAACAGAAAGCCTAATTTCTTTCCTGCTGCAGTTGCTATGGATGCAATATGTTCGTTCCATAGTAAGTCCTGGGAGATCGTTATACCAACCAGCGTAATGGAGTCGCCCGCACCAGTGTCTGATCGTTGATTGTAATGGATGAGTCGCATGTTTGCCTCTTGTTGGACAGGCAACATGTCTTTGTCTTGGAAGCGTTGAAATTAACAAGATTCTTTCTTCGCCACTTGTCTACAATTCTCAAATCTTGTTTGAGAGAAGCCGTTGTGGATCTTCTGTCCTCTTCCAGAATATCTAGAGGTATGGGACGGTTGTGCGCTTTGCTATAGTGTAGGTTGCTATCATCTGCAAAACCATGTATCGGGTTATTAGTGGCTTCTAGTAGATCATTAATGAGTAATAAGAATAGAGTAGGAGCTAGAGCCGATCCTTGGGGAACTCCAGCGTTGATCTTGGAGAGAAAGTTGGATATCCATCTGCAAAGGTTTTGCGAGAGTCTGTATGAAGGCAGTTTGTTCAAAAGAGCCGCATGCCACACTTGATCAAATGCTTTTGAGATGTCTCGTGATACTATTTGAGTCTCCCCCATAGCGGTGGATGGCATCACTCCAGACATGAGTTACCATATTGCCTGTCACTTAAAAGGTTGTGTGTCTCAAGGTAGCTTAGGATCTCGTGATTGACGCATTTCTCCATAGTTTTGCTAATAACAGATAGAAGAGCTATAGGTCTGTAGTTAGAAGGCTGGGTTTTACAGCCTTTCTTGGGGACTGGTTGTACTCGAGCAGTTTTCCAGGATTCTGATTGACACCCATTGACAATGGAGTAAAAATGGCGATTGACACGAATCTTATCTTTTTTGCCTTACTTTTGTCACCAGATTCTAGTGATCTTTCTATACCGATAGCAGGTTAGTTTTGACAGAATTCTAACGACATCTTACTTTTACTACTATTATCAAACTGACAACTAATGATTGACAGTCATTGACAGTGGACTAAAAATGATGAATGATACGAATCTTATCATTATTGCCTTTTGACATCAGATTCCTGCGATTCTTCTTGATAAAGTATTTTTAATTAACAAAAAAAAGACTGACAACTGACGATTGACCATGGGAGTAAAAATGACGATTGATACGAATCTTATCTTTTTTGCCTTACTTTTGTCACCAGATTCTAGTGATCTTTCTATACCGGTAGCAGGTTAGTTTTGACAGAATTCTAACGACATCTTACTTTTACTACTATTGTCAAAACTGACAACTAATGATTGACAGTTATTGACAGTGGACTAAAAATGGCGAATGATACGAATCTTATCATTATTGCCTTTTGTTATCAGATTCCTGCGGTTCTTCTTGATATAGCATTTTTAATTAACAAAAAAAAAGGTAAAATTTGTCGTTTAATGTATGTGTCTGGTATGTTATAGTCCATTTCATCGTTTTTGGCCGATTTGATATTAGAAACCACTGAAATAAGATTAAACTGTCATCGAAGTTACCAATGGCGGAGAGATTTTTTTTTTCTAATTTAGGTGATAAGTTTCTGAAACTATCAGTATGGTTTGACATCTACAAAAATATGACATAATAATTATTAAATCCAACCCTTCAACAACGAGCCGTACATGACGGTTACTAGGAATGTGAATTAAATAAAGACCTCCGTATTGAATACTTTTTATCTACTGATGAAACAAGATGCAGTTACGTAAGTGTTGTATTAAAAAACAAACGTCCTCATTTAAATTTCGAGAATGATTTCTGTCATCGGCCAAAATCGGTGAAATGGAGTATATAAAATTTGATTCTATTTAATGTTTAATTAAATAATGAAATTAAATCGTTTTTTATTGGTTTTTTATTCGATCGTCATTTATAGTCTGTGAACAGCTAATTAAATTTTATTAATATTTTTATGTTTTTTCTTAATTACAGAAAAACAATTAACAATATTAAAAATTAGCGTAATCTTTTGGAAATAATTTAAAAAATCACGAAAATTATAAATGAAAATTCGCGAAAAACAATTAAAAATTAAAAAAAAACAAATTCATTCGATTGTCCCAACTTATTATTTTCTAAAACCGAAAAAAAAAATAATCTTAGAAAATAGCAACATCCCTACTAATATTATAAATGTGAATATAAGTTTGTTTGTTACGCTTTCACGCGAAAACTACTCAACGGATCATCATGAAACTTTGTACACATATTCTTTGAGGTATTAGAAGTAACATAGGATACTTTTTATTTAAAAAAATATTTTTTATTTTATACGAAAAATAAAAAAATTGTTTGTCAAAAAATGTCAAAAAAAAAAATGGAAAATACTAAAAAAACAGAAAAAATGCAGAAAAAATAAAGCCAAAAATTTAATAATATAACGTCACCATAAGGTGGCGTAGTTAATATCTCATATATTTAAACAAGCAATTACTACTATGACGCCACCGTAAGGTGGCGCAGTTATTATCTCACATATTTAAACGAGAAATTCTTACTAAATTAAATACTATAAAGCCACAGTGGGGTGGTACAGTATATATCTATATTTAATCCATAAATTATAAAATACAACGAAAAAATAGTATAAACCTGATAACGAGAAAATATGATATAAAAAAAATCATTGAAAACAAAATAATAAAAATTCGAAAAAACGAAAAATGAAAAAAAGGCACGACAGTGTTATGCGGTACGAAGTCCACCGGACAGCTAGTAATCTATAAAATCGAAAATTCTTCTAATAGGTATTTGTTCTTTTCAAAAAATCAAAAGAAAATGAAAAATTCGAATGTTCCATCTTTTATTAAAAAAAAAACACCTTGTACTGACGAGGCCCAATAGGCCGAAACCGGTCTACAAGTTATGTCGTCCCTACTAACTGCAAACCAGAATGGTTGGTTTAATATCTATTAAATATGCCAACCCCGTTTGACTTTGAAGTGTAATACAATATCCGTTGGGGCATATAGCCCAGGAAGTAGTTGTTTCTTCTTAGTTGAACAGTCATTGTCTTTGAAAATGCTTTTCAAAAACTTGTTAAGCGTTAGAATAATATTATTCTTTGATCTTTGATATCTATAGATAACTTTTAAGTCAAAAATCGCAAATAAATATTTCAAATTGGAATTTTTGAAAAATTTTAGAAACAATTTTTAAAAAGTCTAACACTGCAAATGTCTGTTTTTTGCTATAATAAAATAGTCATAATTTCTATATTTTTTGGAATACTTCCAATAATTTTTAAGTAAAAAATTTGAAAAATATAAATTTTAAAACACAAAAGAAAATTTAGCGATTTTTTACAATTTTCAGACAATCAAAAATTTTTTTAATTTTTAAAAAATGCAATACACTGATTAGTAAGGAGTTTTGAAGTTTCTGGAATATTCCCAATAATTTTCAAATTAAAATTTTAAAAGCTCAAAAGAAAATTAATCATTTCCCAACCAATAAAAAAAATAAAAAGATATCTTCATTTCTCATTTTTTAAATGCTATCTACTAATCGTTACTTTCTGGAATTTTCCCAATAAATTTCATGTGGAAAGTTGGAAAATATTTTAAATATTAATAAGAAAATTGAAAATTTTATGATATTAAATAAAAATTTTAAAAAACCCAAAAAAAAATAAAAAAATCTTGAAATTTTCCAACCAATTTTTAAACAATAAAAAAATATCTTCATTTCCCATTTTTTAAATATTCTCCACTAATCGTTACTTCTAAAGTTTTTGGAATATGCTCAATTATATTCAAGTGGAAAATAGGAAAATTATTTAAAAAAAAATTAAAATTTTATGATATAAAATGAACATTTTAAACAACTCACAAGAAAATGAAACATTTCGTGAAATTTTCCTACCAATTTTCTAAAAATCAAAAAATTTCTTCATTTCCCATTTTTTAAAATATTATCCACTAATCGTTACTTCTAAAGTTTCTTAGATATTCCCAATAAATTTTAAGTGGAAAGTTGGAAAATATATATTTTTAATACTTATAAGAAAATTGGGAAAATTTATTGATATAAAATAAAATTTTAAAATTTTCAGACAATCAAAAATTTTTTTAATTTTTTAAAAATGCAATACACTGATTAGTAAGGAGTTTTGAAGTTTCTGGAATATTCCCAATAATTTTCAAATTAAAATTTTAAAAGCTCAAAAGAAAATTAATCATTTCCCAACCAATAAAAAAAATAAAAAGATATCTTCATTTCTCATTTTTTAAATGCTATCTACTAATCGTTACTTTCTGGAATTTTCCCAATAAATTTCATGTGGAAAGTTGGAAAATATTTTAAATATTAATAAGAAAATTGAAAATTTTATGATATTAAATAAAAATTTTAAAAAACCCAAAAAAAAATAAAAAAATCTTGAAATTTTCCAACCAATTTTTAAACAATAAAAAAATATCTTCATTTCCCATTTTTTAAATATTCTCCACTAATCGTTACTTCTAAAGTTTCTGGAATATGCTCAATTATATTCAAGTGGAAAATAGGAAAATTATTTAAAAAAAAATTAAAATTTTATGATATAAAATGAACGTTTTAAACAACTCACAAGAAAATGAAACATTTCGTGAAATTTTCCTACCAATTTTCTAAAAATCAAAAAATTTCTTCATTTCCCATTTTTTAAAATATTATCCACTAATCGTTACTTCTAAAGTTTCTTAGATATTCCCAATAAATTTTAAGTGGAAAGTTGGAAAATATATATTTTTAATACTTATAAGAAAATTGGGAAAATTTATTGATATAAAATAAAATTTTAAAATTTTCAGACAATCAAAAATTTTTTTAATTTTTTAAAAATGCAATACACTGATTAGTAAGGAGTTTTGAAGTTTCTGGAATATTCCCAATAATTTTCAAATTAAAATTTTAAAAGCTCAAAAGAAAATTAATCATTTCCCAACCAATAAAAAAAATAAAAAGATATCTTCATTTCTCATTTTTTAAATGCTATCTACTAATCGTTACTTTCTGGAATTTTCCCAATAAATTTCATGTGGAAAGTTGGAAAATATTTTAAATATTAATAAGAAAATTGAAAATTTTATGATATTAAATAAAAATTTTAAAAAACCCAAAAAAAAATAAAAAAATCTTGAAATTTTCCAACCAATTTTTAAACAATAAAAAAATATCTTCATTTCCCATTTTTTAAATATTCTCCACTAATCGTTACTTCTAAAGTTTCTGGAATATGCTCAATTATATTCAAGTGGAAAATAGGAAAATTATTTAAAAAAAAATTAAAATTTTATGATATAAAATGAACGTTTTAAACAACTCACAAGAAAATGAAACATTTCGTGAAATTTTCCTACCAATTTTCTAAAAATCAAAAAATTTCTTCATTTCCCATTTTTTAAAATATTATCCACTAATCGTTACTTCTAAAGTTTCTTAGATATTCCCAATAAATTTTAAGTGGAAAGTTGGAAAATATATATTTTTAATACTTATAAGAAAATTGGGAAAATTTATTGATATAAAATAAAATTTTAAAATTTTCAGACAATCAAAAATTTTTTTAATTTTTTAAAAATGCAATACACTGATTAGTAAGGAGTTTTGAAGTTTCTGGAATATTCCCAATAATTTTCAAATTAAAATTTTAAAAGCTCAAAAGAAAATTAATCATTTCCCAACCAATAAAAAAAATAAAAAGATATCTTCATTTCTCATTTTTTAAATGCTATCTACTAATCGTTACTTTCTGGAATTTTCCCAATAAATTTCATGTGGAAAGTTGGAAAATATTTTAAATATTAATAAGAAAATTGAAAATTTTATGATATTAAATAAAAATTTTAAAAAACCCAAAAAAAAATAAAAAAATCTTGAAATTTTCCAACCAATTTTTAAACAATAAAAAAATATCTTCATTTCCCATTTTTTAAATATTCTCCACTAATCGTTACTTCTAAAGTTTCTGGAATATGCTCAATTATATTCAAGTGGAAAATAGGAAAATTATTTAAAAAAAAATTAAAATTTTATGATATAAAATGAACATTTTAAACAACTCACAAGAAAATGAAACATTTCGTGAAATTTTCCTACCAATTTTCTAAAAATCAAAAAATTTCTTCATTTCCCATTTTTTAAAATATTATCCACTAATCGTTACTTCTAAAGTTTCTTAGATATTCCCAATAAATTTTAAGTGGAAAGTTGGAAAATATATATTTTTAATACTTATAAGAAAATTGGGAAAATTTATTGATATAAAATAAAATTTTAAAATTTTCAGACAATCAAAAATTTTTTTAATTTTTTAAAAATGCAATACACTGATTAGTAAGGAGTTTTGAAGTTTCTGGAATATTCCCAATAATTTTCAAATTAAAATTTTAAAAGCTCAAAAGAAAATTAATCATTTCCCAACCAATAAAAAAAATAAAAAGATATCTTCATTTCTCATTTTTTAAATTCTATCTACTAATCGTTACTTTCTGGAATTTTCCCAATAAATTTCATGTGGAAAGTTGGAAAATATTTTAAATATTAATAAGAAAATTGAAAATTTTATGATATTAAATAAAAATTTTAAAAAACCCAAAAAAAAATAAAAAAATCTTGAAATTTTCCAACCAATTTTTAAACAATAAAAAAATATCTTCATTTCCCATTTTTTAAATATTCTCCACTAATCGTCACTTCTAAAGTTTCTGGAATATGCTCAATTATTTTTAAGTGGAAAATAGGGAAAATACTTAAAAAAAAATTCATGATATAAAATAAAGATTTTAAAAGACTCACAATAAAATGAAACATTTCGTGAAATTTTCCTACCAATTTTCCAAAAATCAAAAAATTTCTTCATTTCCCATTTTTTAAAATATTATCCACTAATCGTTACTTCTAAAGTTTCTTAGATATTCCCAATAAATGTCAAGTGGAAAGTTGGAAAATATATATTTTTAATACTTATAAGAAAATTGGGAAAATTTATTTATATAAAATAAAATTTTAAAAAACTCAGAATAACAATAAACATAAAATATTATTCACCAATTGTTACTACTATATTTCCCAATAATTTTCTAGTGGAAAATTGAAAAATAAAAATTTTAATTACGCAAAATAAAATTTATGATATTCTAAAAACATTTTTTAAAAAAATAAAGGAAAATTAAGAATTTGAAAACCTTCTGAATTTCCCACTTTTTTATTAGATCGAAAAATTATAATATACCTCCTAAAATTTGTAAAATATTGCCTTAAATTCTCAAATTAATGTAAAAAAAAGAAAATTTTGGAAAACTGAAAAGAAAATTGATAATTTGATAACATTCCCATATTCCGAATTTTTTTATAAAAAAAGAACACGAATACTCGCTAACAATATATAATTATAAAATCATGCTTTAATTAATTTATTAATAATAATAACATACCATTTTTCTATCAGTAAAAAATCGCACTTCACTTCGTAAACGAAACCGTCACTGAAAAACTTTGTTGACAACGTATCTTGATGACGAAAAATACCCATCCCTTCTGAATAGCCCCTATATATAACCAAATATTCCCCTATCAAAGAGAGGGGGTAGCACCCACACATTCTGAATGAATTTTCCAGTAGTAGGGAGACATGCGACAATCTTTCTTATTGGTTGCATATTCAACAAGCTGCGATTTCATTGGCTGGTGTATTTTCATGTATTGATCTAAACTACAGGGGATCATCAATAATGTGAAACAAGTAGGAAGTTAGTACATGCCAACCAGTTTCCCGCCGGGGAGAAAATTCATTCATAAAATTTTGTGGAGGTATGGCTGTGGAAATGGGACTGGGACAATGTACGAGGCTGCTGTGATAGATAAGAAAAAGTTTTAATGGATTGAAGATTAGCTTATTTTACTCTCTACTACACAATAATTGGTTCCTTTGATTTATAAATTTTTTTATAGAATACAGAACTCTTATAGGAATTTTGTGCACTACCTGGTGGCATTATAAATATTTAATAGAGATCAGTAAATGACAGCTTTTGTTACGACCAATTAAATCATCTGTTACTTCATTTGGTCCCAAAATAACCAGGGCTTTGATTAGAAACCTAATGAATACATTGATGGTGAAGAGAATATATTTAACCTCAAGAGGCAGATGGATCATACCTCTAAACCAACCCAGATGAAACCAAACTTGTAACCCTAATAATCCCTTAAAAATTCAATTGGCATTGGGCGCCAATTTGTAACTTCTTATTTTCCCTTTTAAGGGATTACAACCCTAGGCTAGCTCAACTGGGTTCGTGGCTTCCTTCCTGAGTTTTATCAATTCCCTCCAAACATTAATTACAGGGCGCCAGAGTACAGACAAAGCAAATAATACGCAAACATCAGTTTAAATTGATTTATTAAAAAAAATCTTCAATAATGAAAAGTTAAAGTTTACACGATAATTAATTAAATCTCTTATCTTTTTATTATTCCAGGAATCCAAAATGAATCTACTTCTCGGGATGTGTTTTGAAATACTCTTCGGGATTTCAATACTTACCTATATTCCATTCCAGGGATGGTATGATTTCTCTTCGAAAAATTTTTCAATTTTCCTATCCAGGGAAGGTATGATTACTCTTCGATAACTTTATCAGTATCGGCTAACAAAATGGCTGACGACTTGTCACGTTCTCTAACATTTATTGTCTATCTCTAATAGGGCCCTTCTGAATGTGGCAAAAACCTGTACCGAAGAGCACCTATCAGGAATATAAACAGAGATGATATTGCAGGAGCAGTTATAATCTTCGCACAAGGAAACCGACGGATAACAGAGCGTCTCGTCTCCCACTTAATAATCGTGGCACAAAACAATAAAATAAATATCTACCCGTAGTCAGGTGGATTTCGGCACATAAACGGTCTCTGATCGTTACAAACTATGATCCCAAAATGATATGGAAAGACTTAATAAAAACCCTGATAATGAAGATAATATATTTAACCTAAAAAACTGATGGATCACACATGTTAAATCTCCCTTCAGCCAGATGAAACCAAACTATGATAACAAAGGACCTAATGAAGACATTGGTGGAGAGAAGAATATATTTAACCTCAAGTAACAGAGGGATCATGCATCTTACCGATTCCGCCCCACCCAGAAGAAACTTAACTACGATAATGAAGTTAAAAGGAAAGACCTTATGAAGACAGTAATGGTAAAGAGAATATATTTAATCTCAAGAAGCAGATGGATCACACCCTTCCCCCTGTTCCCAGATTAAACCTTACTACGATAACCAAGTGATTTGGAAAGGGTGATTTAGTTTGGCTTAATAATCTAACAGAACGTTCTATTAATTTGTGTTAAGTTGTATACTTAAAACTAGTGAAGACCTATTTAACCTGATGAAACACACCCATGAACTTTAACTAGGTGTTGGGTTGCAAACCTGAGAAAGACATTAATGGTAAGATTAAACAAGATGGAACACATTTATGAATTGGTGGTTGGTTGCAAACTTATGGCTGGTAAAGATCTATGATGAAGCACGCCCATAAACTGATTTATAACTAAAATCTTCTTCGATCATCAAATAAGCTTAGTAGGTATGCTTCGTTTTATTTTTTACATACCGAGCAACTGATACTAAATCCTCTAGGCAGACTTCAGCAAAAGACGTATTGATATTACATTTGGACCTGGTGTTTGTTTGTTAACCTGAGGAAGACATTAATGGCAAGATTAAAGAAGATGAAACACATTTATGATTGATTAGGTATATATCGATCAGCTTTGAATGGATCTTTAGAATAAAACGCAATGAAAAGTCTATTTAGTAAAGATCTGTGTCTCTCGTGTGACTTGGTGTTTGGTTAAAATCATATTGAAGACTTTGATGGTGAACACTATATATTCAATCTGAAGAACAAGATAGGACCATCTCATAAGCATGTAATAGTCAAGAAAATCTGATATGGTAAAAGCCAAGCAAATCTGATATGTATGATAAAACTGATTTGATTGGGCTGTATAATTGAAGAAAAGGTCCCATTTGATCATAGAAATAAAATTGCCGTGTTACCTGGAATTTTATTACTATTATTATTTTAAGACTTTTTAACATGGAAAAGATGAGTTAATTCGTAACAAAAAGGTTATCTCTTTTACATTAACAAAAGTCAGATTTCTATGTTCTGGGTTTTTTAATTGCCTATGGGTCCGCTATCAATGAATCTTCAAGACATTGAAAGCTGGTGTGTGATTACAAACCTTTTCAAGATATTGATGGTGAATTGAACCTAAAGAAACATTTTGAACACATAATACGATAATCAAGTAAAAAAAAAATGAAAGCAAAACACATTTGTTCGAATAATGAAGTCGCTTTGTGACCTGGTGTTGCAAACTTGAGGAGGACATTAATGGCAAATTTAAAGAAGATTTATGAGTTGGTTCGTACCAAAAGTCTTCTCTAATCAACAATGAGCCTGAGACGAATATATTCGGTTCCTTTTGATTAGGTATAAATCGATCAGTTGAAAATGGATCTTCAAGATAAAACCCAGCGAAACGTCTGTTTAGTCAAGACCTGGTTCTCTCGTGTGACCTGGTGTTTGGTTTAAAACCTAATGAGGATATTAATAGTAAACACTATAAATTTAATCTGAAGAACAAGATAGGACTCATAAGCACACCCAGATATTCTATTCTATTCTATTCTATTCTATTCTATTCTATTCTATTCTATTCTATTCTATTCTATTCTATTCTATTCTATTCTATTCTATTCTATTCTATTCTATTCTATTCTATTCTATTCTATTCTATTCTATTCTATTCTATTCTATTCTATTCTATTCTATTCTATTCTAAATAAGAGGAATATATTTGATTAGTCTTGATTTTATATCATTCAGTTATGGATGGATCTTTAGAGAAAAGCCCAGAAGGTTTATTCGGTCAGGACCTGACGTTATCGTGTGAACTACTGTTTGGATTTGGATGTAAAACTGGTAAATACAAATACAAACAGGAGATGTTTCATAAAAATATCAACAAAACTTGAGGCAGATATTTTCTAGTGATCACTATATATTCAACTTGGAGGAGATGGAACTGATTCATGAGTTGATGAAGAAAATGTTCGATTTTTTCCTTAGCACATCGATCAGCTGTAATTGAATCTTCAGAATAAACACTAGAGAAGGTTCTGTATAATTGAGATATGACGATGCTGTCTGACCTCGTGTATGGTTGCAAATCTAATGAAGATATTGGATTTCAAGAAGATGAGTTGCTTCGTAAAAATACATTTTAATCTTTAACAAAAATGGAAAGTTTATGAGCTCTTTTATTGAACACTGATCAGCTGCCATTGAATTTTCAATACAAACACCAGTGGAAGTTCTACTATTAGAAAAATGGAACAGACTGACCGGTTGGCTCGTAACAAAAGTCTTTTCCGAACTTTAACAAAACTCAGATAGTCTTCCGGTTTTTTCTTGTGTGAAGATCAGCTGTGACTATATTTGCAAACCTGTACAAGACAATGACGGCGAAAACAATGTATTCAACATAAAAAAACATAAGGAACACTGGTGGATGAAACCGTATAACTATAAGCAAGTAAAAAAATATGATATGGACAGGGTTATTTGGTTTAGCTTCAAAATCTATTTGCTAAATGTATTGGTGTTTGATTGCAAACTTGAGAGAGGCTATGTGTTTAACATGAAAAAGATAGAACACACTCATGAGTTGATTTGTAACTAAAATCCTCTGCAAAGAATTTGAGGTAAATATACTCCGTTTTAGTTTATTACACACCTATAAACTGTCCAGTGAAAGACACATCGAGTAATGAAGTTGCTTTGTGATCTGCTGGTTATCTGCAAACCTGAGGAAGACATTAATAATGAAGATTAAAGAAGATGGAAAACACTCATATGATTTGGTTCTAATCATCAACCAAAGTTGATCAAGACCTGAGGCTACGGTGAATTGGTGTGACCCTTTAAACCTAGTGAAGACTATATAGTCAACCTAAAGAAAACTGAACATAAACAGGAGTGAAAGTTGTGTTTGATGGCGAAATGAGGATACAGTATAGATAACTTGTTGTTTAGAAGCAAATCTGAGGAAGACATTCCTGGTAACTACTATTTAATCAACTTGAATAAGATGGTAGGTACATTTGCATGAATTGGTTCATACAAAGATCATTTGCAATCACTAAACAAATTGAGACAATTTGTTTTTTATTACATACCTATCAAGTGTCTCTGAATTTTTCAGCCAGACATCAGTAAAATTCCTGTTTGGTCTAGCAATGATGGTGATGTCAAGGTATTTAACCTGAAAGATATATAACACGCTGTTGATTTGGTTCATTACAAAAGTCTTTTCGAATCATCAAAAAACCTGAGACGAATATATTTCGTTCCAGGTAAATATACTTATTTGTGGAAAAAAATCTGTTTGGTTAAGACCTGAGGCTGCCGTGCAACTAGGTGTTGGGTTGTAAACCGGGTGGAAGTAGGTAGTCAACCTGAAGAATGATTGTTCAATAAAAAATCTAGTGACAAATACGTCTTTAAGTTGATGAAATTGAAACTTATTCATGTGCTGGTTAGAATAAATGTCGTCTTTGATCATCAAGAAACCTTGGAGAAACGTTTGTTTAATCAAGAAACAACATTGCTGTGTCACCTGGTGACCACATTGCTGATGAAGATTCAGTTAGGACTTTCGTAAGAAAATCTACTACAAACATCAGTAAATTAGAATGTACGTATTTCGTTTTTTTTGCATACCAATCACTTAATCTTCTATAGGCAAATACTAGTGAAAGTCCTATTTATTCGAAAAATGATCCTGTTGTAAGACTTTGTGTTTAGTTGTTAACCTGTGAAAGTATGCATGGTAAACACTACATATCCAACCTATTGTAACGGGATAACCGTAAAGAAAAGGACCTTAATTTGAAAGATTGTTATTCTAGAAACTTCTAAACACACTAACTAGATTATATAATGTTTCTAGAAAATTCTAGAAAGTTCTAAACACACTGACTAGATTAAATAATGTTTCTAGAAGATTCTAGAAAATTCTAAACACACCGACTAGATTAAATAATGTTTTATATAAGGGGATGTATGGGCAGTTAACGTCAGTTCAAGTTCAAATAGTTCATTGTATTGTCAAGCAGTTAGACGTTATCCAGCAGAGTTCTGTGTATCTTAACAATTTTGTAAATAAAATTGTGTTAAAGTCCCCATAAGTGTTTCAAATTGGTGTCAGGTGTGGGGTGAAGATACAAGAATGCGTGGAAAGAAAATAAATGAACTATTGGTGGCTGAGTTCAGAAAAGAGCTCGAAGAATTGGAATTGGAAACTACTGGGACTAAATCCGTATTGTTGAGTAGGCTCCGTGAATACTACTTAGCTAATAATTTAGACCCTGACGCTGTGGAGTTGGAAGACCCAAATCAAAAAGCGAATTCTGAACTAGCCCAACAACTGGCCCAAGGCAATTATTCAGTCAGATGAGGAGCCAGCAAGAGGAGCTTTACAGTCAGATGAAGAGCCAGCGCGAAGATATGTCCCAGCTGTCGCAACGAATGACGAGCCAACAAGAGGAGCTATCCAGTCAGATGAAGAGCCAGCAAGAGGAGCTTTCCAGTCAGATAAACAGCCAGCGCGAAGATATGTCCCAGCTGTCACAACGAATGACGAACCATCAAGAGGAGCTATCCAGTCAGATGAAGAGCCAGCGCGAAGATATGTCCCAGCTGTCGCAACGAATGACGAGTCAACAAGAGGAGCTATCACAACGGATGTTTACCCTACCAGAAGAGTTATCCAGTTCCTTCTCCCAGCAAATATCGCATTTGCGCTCCGAAATGTACACTCTTCGTGACGAACAAAATCAGCAAGTGTCCAGCTTGCGAGACGAGCAAAACCAGATCAACCAGCAAATGCAGTCCGAAATAAGGAAGCTTCAACAAGAACTGGAAGCTTGTCGCCGAAACCAAATCATCCACCACGGTGACGGAAATGCAGAAAGGAGGGAAACCGGTCACATAGACGTCGAACGACGAGGAAACGGAGAGGCGGCCAAGGTACGAATGACGATAAAACCCCCGACCTTCGACGGGATGACTTCCTGGTCAAATTACCTAAAACAATTTGACGCAGTGGCCAGAGCGAATGGATGGTCACCCCCAGGAGAAGGCATTGTTCCTAACCATGGCTCTGCGAGGCGAAGCTTTAGACGTCCTGCATGTATTGACACCAGATGAGGTTGACAATTTTGAGCTATTGCGGTGAATCGTCTAGAGATGCGTTATGGTCAAAGTCATCTAGAACCGGTATACCGAGTGCAGTTGAAAAGCAGGAAGCAGAAAAATGGAGAAACTATCCAGGAGTTCAAAGATGAAGTGGAAAAAATGGTACGGTTTGCGTATCCAAATGCAGCGGAAGATTTTCTGGAGTGCCTGGCGATCCAAACCTTTACCGATGGTCTTCGAGACGCCGAATTGCAACGGGCTGTACGGTTGGCGAGGCCGAGATCTCTTGTAAACGCCTTGACCATTGCCCTGGAGTTCGATACGGCGACGGAGGCCTCACATGCAGCTGCTCGACTAATGGAAGACACTGGTAACTTCAACCATGCCGTTTATGCCGTCAGTGAAGTCGATGCGGTAGTGGAGAGGTTAATGAAGTTTTCTTCAAAAAGAAGACGCCCAGTGAGATGCTGGAACTGCGGAGAACTAGGCCACATAAGAAATACTTGCCCCCATTATACCCGAGTGAAACAGAACGAGGAAAAACTTGCCTTAGTTAAGGTTGTGCAAGAAGACGAGAGCTCTATGCTCGAGGAGCAACAAGAAAACGATCCCGTTCTGAAAAAGATTCGAGAATGGAAAAGAATGGACCGTCGTCCGTTGTGGAGAGAGATATCCCCATCCTCTCCTGCTTTAAAAGTATACTGGTCCCAATGGAACTCTTTGAATTTGGACGGTGGGCTCGTTAAAAGACTTGTAGAAAATTCCGAGGACACAGAAACAAGGAAACAAATAGTGGTCCCAAGAAATGCTGTACCGGAAATTTTAAAACAGATGCATAATGATAGTTCTGGAGGACATCTGGGTATCACGAAAACGCTGCAAAAGATCCGAGAAGATTTTACTGGGTAAATTGCACTAATGATGTTAAAGATTGGTGTCGAAAATTCACTACATGTGCTGCCAGTAACGGTCCACACCGAAAACCGAAGGCGGAAATGCAGCAATACCTGGTTGCAAGTCCTTTTGAAAGAATCGCAGTAGATGTATTGGGGCCACTTCCACAGACCGATGTAGGAAACAAGTACATCTTTGTTGTCATGGACTACTTCACTAAATGGGTTGAAGCCTATGCAGTTCCCAATCAGGAAGCCACCACTTTAGCAGATATATTGGTTGAAGAATTCGTAAGCCGATTTGGGGTACCACTGGAATTACATTCAGATCAAGGGAGAAATTTTGAGAGCAAGCTGTTTCAAGAAGTTTGCCAGAGATTAGGCATCCGCAAAACGAGAACCACAGCGATCCACCCTCAGTCTGATGGAATGGTGGAACGAATGAACCGGACTATAACCAACTATCTGTCAAAAGTGGTGTCAGATTGTCAGAGGGATTGGGATCGACATATTCCACTATTTCTAATGGAAATTCGATCGGCCATTAACGAATCAAAGGGCCAAACGCCTGCGAAGGTCCTGTTCGGTAGAGAAATGAGGCTAGCATGTGACTTGGTGTTTGGTTGTAAACCTGGGAAGAAATGGCCCGTGAACAATATGTCGCCGATCTTCAGAATCGAATGGAGAATATACACAACCTGGTGCGTGGAAAACTTCAATTATCTAGTGATCGGATGAAGAGGTACTATGACACGCGGACAATGGAAAAGAGTTACCAAGTTGGAGATTTAGTCTGGCTCTATAACCCCCGACGGCGTCGAGGTATTTGTCCCAAATTACAGAAGAACTGGGAAGGTCCATACACCATCAAGAAGAAGATTAACGATGTCATTTATCGGATCGTGAAAATTTCCAGAGGGAAACCCGTCGTGGTCCATCATGATCGTTTGGCGCCTTACCAAGGAAACCACAGTGGAGATGCGCAGCAACTCCAAGAAGATGGTTTGGCTGGCTCAGGGAGTGTGCGGGATTCCGATGTAGGAAATAACATTCCAGGAGGAATGAATCTAAGGAGGGGGCAGTGTAACGGGATAACCGTAAAGAAAAGGACCTTAATTTGAAAGATTGTTATTCTAGAAACTTCTAAACACACTAACTAGATTATATAATGTTTCAAGAAAATTCTAGAAAGTTCTAAACACACTGACTAGATTAAATAATGTTTCTAGAAGATTCTAGAAAGTTCTAAACACACTGACTAGATTAAATAATATTGTATATAAGGGGATGTATGGGCAGTTAACATCAGTTCAAGTTCAAATAGTTCATTGTATTGTCAAGCAGTTAGACGTTATCCAGCAGAGTTCTGTGTATCTTAACAATTTTGTAAATAAAATTTTGTTAAAGTCCCCATAAGTGTTTCACTATAAAAGAAGTGTCTTCTCAAATCCTTAATAAAACTGTAACCAAGATATTCGGTTCTTCTTGGTGACATATATAACAATTGTGAATGAATCTTTAGGGGAAATACCAATTAAAGTTCTATTTTATTTGTATAAGTCTTCTCCGAACATCAACCTTAGTAGTAATCTGATTCAGCTGTTACTCAAACTTCACAGTAACAGTAAAAACCATAAAAAGAAAGAGGAACATTTGTAAGCTTGTTCGTTCTTCAGTTATCCAGCAACCGTCAGAAACGATATTACGATAACTGAGCCGAAAAAATCTAGAAATCTGATATAGAAAAATTGATGTAGCTTGTCTGCATAATTATGGAGGAAATAAGTTCTGTGTTTCCTCCAAGCCCCCTGTAAAAAAAAACTTAACCTATCCTTACATTCTGTACTTATAGCAGATTTGTATCTCACCCTGTATATTACTCACTGCAAATGAAAGTAAAAACAAAAAAAAATACATATTTTTCATCTATTCCAGCATTCGCACCGATGTGTAACAAATTCGATTGGTAATTAGTTCTAACTTCAAAGCGAAAATCGGATAAATATAATCAAATAACTAAAAAAATTCCAAACCTCCAGTAATATTTCCAGTTCTGAAATGAGTTGAATGGAAAGCTAATCCAGGCCTGGATTCTGGAAAGTGTGGAGGCGGCAGCTTTGCCTGGGCTCTCCAGCCTTTCCGCAACAAGCAGTCGTACATCATCTGTTTTTTTAAAATCCTGCATTTAAAAACTAGATTTATAAATTCTCTGAGGTTAAGTGCGGACAGTCCCTCTCCAATAAACTTTTAAAGAATTTCATTAAGTTTTACAGTTATGTAAATGTCCCTATCATTGGAAGTCCTAATAAAAAAAATGATGAAATAACAATAAAACAAAGTTTTATAGTGTTTAAAACTGTTTAAAAATGGAAGTTGGGATATTAAAAAATTCAATGAATTACAAAATTATTTTAATTAACCATTTTTCATTTATGCATCATTCTGTTTTGTTTCCAACTTATTTACTTACTAGTTGTACCTGCGACGTCGTTCGCGTGGCTTGTTGATTGTTGTATAAAAATTTCTACTTTCCTCCCCGTTAAAGGGGAGAAAGGAGATTATTTTTATACACCAGATGTTAAGTTGAAAGAAGACAAATAAATCTGAGAAAACCGCATTCAAATCGGATCAGTAGTTTTCATGTAATGCGCGCACAAACATACAGACAGACAAACAAAAATCTAACCACATTTTTGGGTTCTATATCGATGTAGTAACACCGTCCGCTAATTATTTTTTAAATATATTTAATGTACAGAATTTTCATTTCTACAGTTTTATTATATGTATAGATTTGTATTTGTATTAGCTGTTCTTTTAAACTCAACTTCTCTCTTTCTTAATCTAATTCTGCATTTTTTTTATTCCACATTGTGGGGTTCAGAGGGTCGTTCATCTAACTCTAATCAAATGACACACGTTGAAGAACCATAACACTCTTTATTTCCACTAATAATTTATACAAAAGTATGTGATCAAAAATGTGCGTTACATTCACGGCTTCTTGACATCATTATTCTTATTATTGACCTTGACGGTCTTGACATATACCGTGTTGCCAACTCTCTGGAATCAGAGAGAGCGAGCAAGAAAAAGGGAGTGAGATAGAAAACAACTCCCACACACTCCCCTCCTAGTGGTAACTACATGCAAAATTTAAAAATAGTAAAGAAAAATCAAATGTTTTATAAAATTAACATTAACAGTAATGAGAAATCAAAAAATGATTTGTAAAACTAACATTAGTAATACTGAAAAATCGAACAGTGTTTTATGACAACAACATTAATAATAATGAAAATACGGAATAAAATGTTTATTACATAATTTGTAAAATAAATATGTTATGCCAGAATCACAACAATTATCGATCATATTCTTTAAAATATCTATTTATTTTGACGTTGGTGAAAATGTCACCTTTTTATTTCTGCGTGAATACGTTTTTGCTGGCTGGCTGGTTGATGCAGGTGTACTATTGCAATCTAGAGAATCGGGAACGTAAAATGCTGGTTTTAGGAGTTCCACAGTAACTGCCTTAACTTTACCGTTTACCTCGATTTCAAAAACGCGGTCAGAGACGCGACGAACGACTTTATGCGGGCCCGAGTAAGGGCGTTCGAGAGCCTTCTTAACTACATTGCGTAAAAATACGTGTGAGCACTCGTGTAATTCTTTGAAGTAGAATATTCTATTTTTGTTTTTATGTGCAGTAGGGATGGGTCGAACTTGGCGCATATAGTCTCTGAATTCCTCTATAAAGAAATTGGGGTCAGGTGTTATATCTTCTGGGAGGAAGAATTCACCAGGGAGTCGCAAAGTGGTTCCAAATAAAAATTCGGCTGGAGAAGCATTGGTGTCAGCTCGAATATGGGCTCGCAGACCTAACAATACTGTTGGAAGAGTGCGTACCCAGTTTTGTTCGGTGTGGCACATAATAGCCGCTTTAAAAACGCGATGCCATCGCTCGATTAAGCCGTTCGACTGGGGGTGATACGGGGTAGTTCGAATTCGTTGGGTGCCGATCAGATTTAATAACGCGTGGAATAATCTCGATTCGAATTGCGTACCTTGGTCTGTCGTTATGCATTTAGGCGAACCGTATCTGGATATCCATGTATTGAAAAATGTTCGTGCGATTGTTTCTGCAGACATGTCCTTAATTGGAGTTGCCTCTACCCATCGCGAGAATCTATCCACCATGGTCAAACAGTACATATATCCATCATGTTGTGGCAGAGGGCCGACGATGTCTATGTGTACTTGGTCAAAACGACCATCCGGAGTGACAAATTGGTCCGGGAGAGTTTTCACGTGTCTAGTGACTTTTGATGCTTGACAATCTGTGCACGATTTGCACCACGATCTAGCGTCTCGTTGCATGTTTGGCCAGACGTATCTCTGGCGAATAAGGCGATCTGTTACTTTAGCACTGGGATGTGCTGGGTGATGGACCATGCGGAATACTCTTTTACGAAGAGATTCAGGTACATACGGTCGAATTGTTTCACCCGAGATCTCGCATTCAAGTGCAACATTGTCAGGTCCCCATTGAATCTGTTTAAGTTTCAATGGGTGATCCTGGGAAGTCTTGATTAATTTCAGTTGTTCGTCGGCAGCTTGGTGCTCGGCGAGTTCATTTAAGTTAAATTCTAGAGGCAAACGAAGAGCCTCGATCCGAGAAAGCGAATCGGCGACAACATTCTCAGATCCAGCTACGTGTACAATGTCAGTAGTGAATTCGGCAATAAAGGATAGTTGTCGAAGTTGCCGAGGTGATGCTTTGTCACTGCGTTGTTTAAACGCGAATGTCAAAGGTTTATGATCAGTGAGGATTCTAAATTCGCGGCCTTCCAAGAAGTGCCTAAAATGTTTCATCGCGGTATAGATAGCAGTGAGTTCCCTATCATAAGCGCTGTATTTAGACTGGGCGGACGAAAATTTCTGGGAGAAGAAAGCTAGAGGTTCCCAGTCGTCGCCAGTAGATTGTTCCAAGACTGCTCCCATGCCAAAATCCGATGCGTCAGTCACTAACCTGATATTCGCATCGATACGGGGGTGAGCCAGTAAGGTCGCATTAGCCAAATCGTTTTTCGATTTTTCGAATGCTTCCGTGGCCTCAGGAGTCCACACGATTTCCCGCTGATCGTTTTTCTTAGCACCAGCTAGGTACGAGTTAAGCGGGGCGAGAGTTGTAGCGGCATTGCGTAAGCATCGACGGTAGAAATTTAACATTCCGAGAAACCGTCGTAATGATGCAACCGTTTTTGGCCTCTCGAACTTCTGTATTGCCTCGATTTTTTCGGTAGTAGGTCGAATGCCCTTAGAGTTAATCATATACCCTAAAAATTTTAATTCCGTAACGCCAAAAACGCAGTTGTTCTCGTTCAAGCGGAGATGGAAATCCTTAAGCCTTCGGAAAACTACTTCTAAGTGCTGTGAGTGTTCCTCAGGTGATGATGAAGCGACTAAAATGTCGTCAATATAAATAAATACATAATCTAAATCCCCCAAAGCTTGATTAACGTATCTTTGAAACGACTGGCCGGCATTTCGTAGGCCAAATGTCATAAACATATATTCGAAAAGCCCGAATGGGGTTATTATAGCAGTTTTTTGGATGTCCTCGGGTGCCATCGGAATTTGATGGTATGCCTTTTGAAGATCCAAGGACGAAAATATCGTCTTACCGCTTAGCTGAGCGGAGAAATCGTGTAAATGAGGAGACGGATACCTGTCGGGGATTGTGACAGCGTTTAGCCGTCGGTAATCACCGCATAGACGCCATGTACCGTCTTTTTTTAAAGCCATATGTGCGGGGCTGGCCCATGGGCTGCTCGATGGGCGGCAAATGCCAGCCTCGATTAGAGCTTTGATTTCCGCCTTGGCGAATTTTAATTTCTCCGGAGTAAGTCTACGTGCGCGCTCAGCGACCGGAGGCCCATTAGTTATAATATGGTGAAATACACTTCGATTTTCCGGGGGTGACAAAGAATGCGCACCGGTAATTTCCGGAAATTTTTGTAATAAATGAGAAGTTGAAGTGTTCGGATTGAAGCTACTAATTGATTGTATTGACGCGGAACTGAAATTTCCAAGCGAGAAACTGCCGGTTGTGGAATCAATAATTCGGCGCTTTTTTAAATCAACAATTATCCCGTAGTGGTTTAAAAGATCTGCTCCAATTATGGCACAAGGAACGGCCGCAATGCAGAAATTCCACTTGATGGGTCGGCGTAATCCGAAGTCTAGTTCGCGGTGCGATTCGCCATAGGTATCTATGCGCGTATCGTTTGCTGCGAAAAGTTTAAGTTTGGCGGGTGCGAGCTTAATTTTTGTATCAGCGGGTACTAACGAAATATCAGCCCCTGTATCGACTAAAAAATATTGCCCGGTTTTCCTATCACGAATATGGAGACGACAAGATAAATTTGTGCCCTCCGCCACTGTCTCCACGTGGGGAGGTACTACTAGTTTTTTTCTTTAAAGTCCGCGTATTTCTCGCACCAACTTCGACACGACGTAGGGTTATCAGGGAATTTCATGTGTGCATAGCACAGCCTAGACTTTTCCTTGTCCCTAGATTTACTTCGCGTTTGAGAGTTGTTTCGAGATCTAGAGCGCGTTTTTCGTTCTATCGCGTCCACCTTGACTGTGAGTTCCTTAACCGACTCTATTAGTGACTGAATTTGTGACTGTGAAACGGACGGCTCAGTATTGACGGTATTGATTTGAGAATTACCGGAAGACGCGTTAGAAATGTCTGCCAGTTGGTCAGCCAGATCGGCCATGGCGTCTAAGGATGCCGTATTGGACATCACGATACCTCGATGTTGCTCGGGCAACTGCTCAAGGAACAATGATTTAAGAATTGAGTCGTCGACCGCGTTATTTACATTAAGATTGCGAAGGCGGCTTAAAATTAACGATGGCTTACCGTCTGTTAATACCTGTCCTTTCAATAGTTGCCTCAGCTTGGCCTCGTTCGACACCGCAAAGGTTTTAATGATCCTCTCCTTCAGTTTTTGGAAGATATCAGGAGGAGGTGGTGACGCTGCGATGATATCCTTGACGCTACAGAGAACCTCTACATCGAGCGCAGCCAGCATAATGTCGGCCTTTGTAGTCTCACTTGTAATCCGCGCGTTTCGCAATGAAATCTCTACCTGCATAAACCACAGCGCAGGGTCCGCACGAAAGAATGTAGGAATTTTAGGAATTCGGTAACTGTGTACTTGTGTATCCATATTTCCCGTTAACAATTGTTCAAGTTGTGCGACACGACCTTGGGCTGCCTTTGATTCGTCGATAATTGTTCTGATTTGGTCCTCGGTAAATGACATATTGTTTAATAACCTACAAACTAGAAACTTTAAATATATGTTATATAAAATGTGTATTAAACACGATACAACTGTGTAATGAATGATTAATACATGTAATTAAAATACACTAAAATAACAAACAGTAATTCTTTTAAATAAAGAAACGCTTATTTGGTTACACCTAAAAAAAAATGTTAATGCTAAATCCAGTATAATAGAAATGTGATACAATGTTCACTCAACACAACGGAAAAAAATCCACTGAAACTTGTAAAAAAAATTGAATATAATTACAGTTCTTGTAAATGAACAGCTAATAAAAAAAATTCTTGGTGGATGATCCGTAGGCAACCAAGATTACACATGAATGTTTGTCGCTGAAGTTAAAAATCAATACCATGTGGACTTCTCGGTAGGCAACCAGAGCTACATTTTGTGTATGTTGGGTTGCAGCGCTGCCGGGCGACTATATGCATAATAGCATGAGAGAAAAAGGTTATAGAAAAAACTCACGTGTTTCGAAGACATAATATTATTCCTTGACAATCCCTACTGATCTTATGCTGAGAATCTGTGCCTTCGGTCAGGTTTACAATGGATTAACTGTCCCGATGTCTGCTACGTTCGCCGGAATGGTGAACATTAAAATATGAAGCACTCAATTTGTGAAAAACACACCAATATCACGTCGGGGTCACCAATGTGGGGTTCAGAGGGTCGTTCATCTAACTCTAATCAAATGACACACGTTGAAGAACCATAACACTCTTTATTTCCACTAATAATTTATACAAAAGTATGTGATCAAAAATGTGCGTTACATTCACGGCTTCTTGACATCATTATTCTTATTATTGACCTTGACGGTCTTGACATATACCGTGTTGCCAACTCTCTGGAATCAGAGAGAGCGAGCAAGAAAAAGGGAGTGAGATAGAAAACAACTCCCACAACATGATTGTCTATGGCGCTACCTTACGGTGGACTCATAGAACTTATTAAGTAAGAATTGCTTGTTTCAATACATGAGATATCAACTGCTCCACCTTACCGTGGCGTCATAGTAGGTACCAAAGATTAAGGTATTATCTTTGGTGAGTACTTAGTTTAGAAAGAAATGCTCGTTTGAATATACGAGATATCAACGACTTGTCCTTACCGTGACATTATTGTACTTTATTAAGAAAGAATTGCCGGTTTAAATATATGAAATATCAACTGCGTCACCTTGCGGTGACAAATCAAAATATTACGCCATCTACCGGGTATCTGTAAACTAGATATCCAAACAAAATAACTTACAACGCTATCTATTAGAAATTCATTGAAATATATAATAAATACATAATTTGTATTGGAATCATTATGGAGAGGTAGTATTGTCAGAATAAGACGTGAGAGATGGAGCTAAATTAGCCAAAACATTAGTTATTGTTATTGTGTATGGTTATGGAGGGTAGAGGTTCCATAGTATGGTGTAAAACTTTAATTTTGTGGATGTATTTTGTGATTTGTACTGTTTATATCATTTACAATTGTTGGACTTTTGTGTTTTGATACCATGGTTGCTTCGTGTGCAGCGTATGGTCGTGTAGTAAGACATAAGAGAGGTGAAAATGTTAAATTTCATAAGTAAGTAGGTACCTACATGGTTTTGGTTAAGTTATTATTACATGTTGAAATAGTAGATAAAATTTAGAAATAGTTAAAGAAGTCATTTCAGTTGATAATACATTGTAATTTAGGTTTCCAAAAGATGTGGCGCTTCGAAAATTGTGGGTGAACGCAGTTCGAACAAAGAATTATAATCCAAGTAATACGGCTGTAATATGCAGCAATCATTTTCGCATAGAAGACTACGAGAAAAATGTGCATGAGCGTAGCGTTCTAAAAAAAGATG
Organism: Altica lythri; assembly: GCA_964028335.1. NCBI lineage: Eukaryota > Metazoa > Arthropoda > Insecta > Coleoptera > Chrysomelidae > Altica > Altica lythri. Next base: position 37,969,213 of record OZ034808.1, on the reverse strand, counting down.
CCGTTCCGTCTGTTTTCAATTTCCCCTCACATTGTTCTACTGACACAAAAACTAGAAAACTTTTAAACAGAGATACTTTAACTCCATTAGAAGAGGAAAGACAAGAACAGCCAGTTTTAATTAACGAAATACCTTCGACATCTGCAATAGAAGAAATAGCTTCGACATCTGCAATAGATGAAAATAGTTTCGACATCTGCAGCATATGAAATAGCTTCGACATATGCAGCAAATGAAGAAGCTTCGACATTTGCAGCAGATGTAGGAGCTTCGACATCTGCAATAGATGAAATAGCTTCGACATCTGCAGCATATGAAATAGCTTCGACATATGCAGCAGATGAAGAAGCTTCGACATATGCAGCAGTTGTAGAAGCTTCGACATCTGCACTAGATGAAAGTCTATCAACAATAACAAGTGGTTCTCTAGGAGTAAGGTATATTGTTTTTATTTTTGCAATTTACTAATATTTTAAAATGTGTAAATGTTTATTTGTTTTCAGAAAGCGAAAAAATCCATTTCGTTTGGGAGATTTTACCGAAGAAGATCTGCAATCTCCAACTAAACGGCATAGGTATTTTGTCTTAACACGGCAAACTTTAGATGAAAACAGAAAAAGAAATAAAGCGTTACGCGTAAAAATTGGGCGACAAAATAGAAAAATTACTCACCTTAATTCTATATTGGATAATTTACAAGCGAAAAACAAACTTACGTCAACTGCATCAATTAGAATTCAATTATTATAGTTAATTTGGTTAGTTTATACATTTATTATAGAAATAAAGACTTTAAATTGTTAACAAATTTCATACTTTTAATAGAATAATAATTCTATATTAACATTGTTTTACTAACAGCTCGAACTGGCCATTATTTTTTTCAAGTTTGGTTCTTTACAATTGTATTTTCTTTATAGGAGCTCATGCCAGAAGCGCAGAAACAACTTATTTTATGACAAATGAAAGCAGGAGGAAAGAATTTTTCTCCTGAGTTAAGAAGTTTTGCCCTTACTTTAAATTTTTATTCTTTTGCTTGCATATCAGTGTGTCCGTAGTTTTTTCGGTAAAAGCTTGTCACATCCTCGAACTTCAGCAGAGTGGTACAGCTCAGTTGATGGTTTGCCTGGCTATATATAGGTAGGATATGTGGATTTTGAAACTCGTGAGCATAGCAGTGACGATCTTCCACGAGCAAAAAATGTATTGGTTTTTATGCTTGTTGGACTTAATTCTATATGGAAAGTACCAATTGCTTAGGTATTTTTTGATAGACACATGTTTAGATGTCATGAACCGCACTTTACTTTCGATGGTTGCGCAACCAACATGTCGATGGCTAGGTTATTAGGCGCTAGTCTGACCTGGCCAGATATACGTCCCTATTTTCTACACCCTCTTACCAAAGAAAAAATACATATAATGCTGGATGCGTGTCACATGCTAGATAAATTTATGCCGTAATACGTTGGGCGACAAAAGTATTTTGTATAATAATAATAATAAACCTATCAGATGGGATTATTTTAAAAAATTAGAGCAACTACCTCATCGACTTCCGTTTGAGGGTGGCCAAGTCCTTGTCCCCTACTCCGAAGACGATGAAATGCTTCCTCTCGAGACCTGAAGGTGCGGGTTTGGCCTTCTTAGCCGACGCAGCACAACCTCCTTCTTTTTGAGTATCTCGGTTGATCTATTTGGGATCCAGAGGGATCCTTTTGTCAGCTTCGGTAAGCTGTCTACTCGCACTAATTCGAGTGATGCGTCCTCCCACGGTCGAAGTCCAACAACAGTGTTGATTATCCCAATAACTCCACCATACAATCAAATCTATATTAACACTAGCTGTAACCGGCGCGCGTTGCTACGCCAACAACTAAAATAAATTTAAGAAAAATAAAAGAGAAGAAGAGATAGAGAAGGAAAGAAAGTTTATAGTTTTGTTTTACTTACGCACCAAAAATATATTTTTTGAACTTATATTTACACGAATTCGTATAGATATCTATTAATCAGTATTGAATTTGATACATGCAAGCGCCATCTGGTGGCAACTTCCATTAATACGAATATCATATTCATCTTATCCATTAAAAATACATCATCATACTGATTTTCATGACAATAATCGGTTGAACGGGAAAGAAGTTGCTAATCTGCAGCTCCACCTGATGGCGAGTGGCATCAATGAGTATATTATATAAACCTTCTCCGTGGAAAAATACATATACATACCAATTTTCATGACAATCGGTTGAACGGGGCAGAAGTTGCTACTTTGCAGCGCCACCTGGTGGCGAGTGGCATCAATAAGCATATCATATCAACCACAGATTATAAGGTAAATAATATAATAATATAATCTTTGATATCAACCTTCTCCGTGGAAAAATACATATATATATATATACCAATTTTCATAATAATCGGTCCAGTAGTTTTTGAGTTCATCGATTTCACACATACAAACATCCTTTATATATATATATATATTGTGATATTATCCTATTATATGTTATAAATTAAAGAACAGATCAAATTAAGTTATTAATAAATTCATTAAAAAAAAGGAATATTCTTGATCCTGGGCAGAATACAAAGTTTAGGTTGTATATAAATAGTATTAATTTTCTTCAAGTTCCTTAGTTTTAGTGTTGTTTTAAGTTTTTCTTCGTTCCTAAAAAAGGAAACATAAATTTAAAAATAAAATATAAGGAGTACCATGATATATTCATAATTATAAATAAAAGGAATCATGTAATTTTCTTTCTATAAAACAAGAAATTTGTCTGAGAAAGTATGCTAGAAATAATATTTTTTTTTATGCAAAGAATAAGTTCAAATATAAATTAAATGTAGAATTATATGCTGTATTAACTAATGCATATGAGTATTTAAAAGCTATTATTATGGTTTAAATTTTAAATGAAAAAATTTATTAAAAGAATGAAATGAAAAGTTTTAATATTAATAGTAATAAATAAAAAACATAAATTTGTATAAGAATCCTAGGTATAAGATAAATTGTAAATAGAAATTAATCAAGTGCACGGATGTCATAAATTAAGTTATTATCAAGTAGGCATCAGATAGATACTAATAAGAATTGTTAGGATAGTTGTTTTTTGTTATTTTTGTTTTGGAAGTTGTTGATTTTAAACGACTCTCTCTTGTTTTTTGTTCAGAAAGAGAAAAGACGTGTTAAATTTGCTCTTGTAATTTTTTACGATTTTTATTAAAAAATTTCAATATAAATCAGTCTTGAGTAATTGAATATTATTATAAACGTCTGTAAGAAGAAAACTAAAGTATATTGGTAAGCAGAAAGTTAATTTTTATATAAATAAAAGAAATCAGAAGATGAGAACGTGATAGCAAATGGTGCTATGAATGTAATCTTGAATTTCCAAGTACGTGTTAAATAGAAAGAAGGAATAAGTACATACCAGCGTTGCAGAGTTCATTAAGCAGTTAGAAGACCTTTTTCTTGAACGAGTTTATGGTTTCTTTTGATAATCCTGTAGCAGACTAGCTGAGAGAATTCATAGATCCTGGAGTCACGGTATTAATATTGCACTATTCACCTTAATAAAGAACTTTCTTGTGTTTTATATATATAATTGGATGAACAATTAATTTCCTCATTTTCACTTTTACTCTATTCACATATTTTATTAGTTTTAAGAATTTTTTTGATATGTATTGAAACACGTATGGGGGCTTTTTACACAATTTATTTACAAAATTGTTAAGATACACTGAACTCTGCTGGATAACGTCTAACTACTTGACAATACAATGAACTCTTCTGAACACTTGACTCGAACTGACGTTAACTGCTCATGCATCCCCTTATATACAACATTATTTAATCTAGTCAGTGTGTTTAGAAGCTTCTAGAATTTTCTAGAAACATTATTTAAAATGGTTAGTTGATTTTTTTAGAAACTTCTAAAAATCAACTGTCAATAACAATCTTTCAAATTAAGGTCCCTTCCTTTACGGTTATCCCGTTACACTGCCCCCTCCTTAGATTCATTCCTCCTGGAATGTTATTTCCTACATCGGAGTTCCGCACACTCCCTGAGCCAGCCAAACCATCTTTTCGGAGTTGCTGCGCATCTCCACTGTGGTTTCCCTGGTAAGGCGCCAAACGATCATGATGGACCACGACGGGTTTCCCTCTGGGAATTTTCACGATCCGATAAATGACATCGTTAATCTTCTTTTTGATGGTGTAAGGACCTTCCCAGTTCTTTTGTAATTTGGGACAAATACCTCGACGCCGTCGGGGGTTATAGAGCCAGACTAAATCTCCAACTTGGTAACTCTTTTCCATTGTCCGCGTGTCATAGTACCTCTTCATCCGATCACTAGATAATTGTAGTTTACCACGCACCAGGTTGTGTATATTCTCCATTCGATTCTGAAGGTCGTTGACATATTGTTCACGGGCCATTTCTTCACCAGGTTTACAACCAAACACCAAGTCACATGGTAGCCTCATTTCTCTACCGAACAGGACCTTCGCAGGCGTTTGGCCAGTTGATTCGTTGATGGCCGATCTAATTGCCATTAGAAATAGTGGAATATGTCGATCCCAATCCCTCTGATAATCTGACACCACTTTTGACAGATAGTTGGTTATAGTCCGGTTCATTCGTTCCACCATTCCATCAGACTGAGGATGCATCGCTGTGGTTCTCGTTTTGCGGATGCCTAATCTTTGGCAAACTTCTTGAAACAGCTTGCTCTCAAAATTTCTCCCTTGGTCTGAGTGTAATTCTAGTGGTACCCCAAATCGGCTTACGAATTCTTCAACCAATATATCTGCTAAAGTGGTGGCTTCCTGATTGGGAACTGCATAGGCTTTAACCCATTTAGTGAAGTAGTCCATGACAACAAAGATGTACTTGTTTCCTACATCGCTCTGTGGAAGTGGCCCCAATATATCTACTGCGATTCTTTCAAAAGGACTTCCAACCAGGTATTGCTGCATTTCCGCCTTCGGTTTTCGGTGCGGACCGTTACTGGCAGCACATGTTGTGCATTTACGACACCAATCTTTAACATCATTAGTGCAATTTACCCAGTAAAATCTATCTCGGATCTTTTGCAGCGTTTTCGTTATACCCAGATGTCCTCCAGAACTATCATTATGCATCTGATTTAAAATTTTTGGTACAGCATTTCTTGGGACCACTATTTGTTTTCTTGTTTCTGTGCCCTCGGAATTTTCTACAAGTCTTTTAACGAGCCCACCGTCCAAAATTAAAGAGTTCCATTGGGACCAGTATGCTTTTAAAGCAGGAGAGAATGAGGATATCTCTCTCCACAACGGACGACGGTCCATTCTCTTCCATTCCCTAATCTTTCTCAAAACGGGATCGTTTTCTTGTTGCTCCTCCAGCATAGAGCTCTCGTCTACTGGCACAACCTTAACTAAGGCAAGTTTTTCCTCGTTCTGTTCCATACGGGTACAATGGGGGCAATCAGGTCGACATGGTCTTCTGGAAAGTGCATCAGCATTACGATGTCTTGTTCCAGGTCTGTGCTCGATTTCAACATCATATTCCTGTAGTTTTTCGAGCCATCTTGCTATCTGTCCTTCTGGGTTCCTAAAGCTAAGTAACCACTTTAAACTAGCATGGTCTGTTCTGATTAGGAATTTTTTGCCATACAGATATTTATAAAAGTGTTCGACGGATTTTACAACTGCTAATAGTTCCCTCCGAGTTACACAGTAGTTCTTTTCAGCTTTCGATAAAGTTTTGCTAAAGTAACCAACCACTCTTTCCTTACCATCTTGTAGCTGTGACAAGACGGCTCCAATTCCCACATTGCTGGCGTCGGTGTCCAGAATAAGCTTACCATCAGGAAGTGGATAAGCAAGAACAGGTGCTGACGTAAGCTGTTTCTTCAATATTTCAAACGCCTCTTGACATTCCTGATCCCAACAGAAGGACTTATCTTGTTCTGTCAAACGTGTCAAAGGTTTGGCGATGTCTCCAAAATTCTTGACATATCGTCGGTAATAGGAACAAAGACCCAAGAAACTCCGGAGCTGATATGTTTGTCGATAGGGATTGGCCATTCCTGAACGGCTTGTATCTTAGCAGGGCCAACAGCAACGCCATCCTTGCTTACGTTATGTCCTAAATAGTTGACCTGTCTCTGGAACAAGTGGCATTTCTTAACATTCAATGTTAGATTAGCGTTTCGTAATCTTTTAAAGACTTCTTCCAGGTTAGATAAATGTTCCTTAAAGGTCTTACCCATTATGATGATGTCGTCTAGATAAACTAGACAAGTTTCCCATGACAAACCCCGCAGGATGTTCTCCATTAGCCGTTTAAACGTCGCAGGAGCATTACAGAGGCCAAACGGAAGTACCGTAAATTGCCACAACCCTGATCCACTGTTAAAGGCAGTCTTTTCTTTGTCTGCAGGATCCATTTTAACTTGCCAGTATCCGCTTTTAAGGTCCAAGGTAGAAAACAAAGTAGAACCCGCCAAAGCGTCGAGGGCATCATCAATCCTTGGCAGAGGATAACTGTCCTTCTTAGTGACATCATTTAGCTTTCGATAGTCGACACAAAACCGCATTGATCCGTCTTTCTTTCTCACTAATACCACAGGAGAAGCCCACGGACTACTGGATGGTTCGACTATGCCATTTTGGATCATTTCTTTAAGGGCTCTGTCTGCTGCTTCCTTCTTAACTTGAGGCATCCTTCGGGGTACCTGTCGAATCGGACGTGCATCACCAGTGTCAATTCTATGTTGTACAACATCAGTTCTTCCCAGTTTACTTTTAGAACCAAATACAGGTTTATAACGATAAAGTAGATCTCTTACCTGTTTCTTTTCTAATTTTGACAAAGAGGGATCTAATTTTGTCATTAATTGTTCAATTTCGTTGGTCTCATCTGTTTCCGTAACGTTTACCTTGTGAATTATTGCCGTTACTGGTTCTAAACTTCCCATTTCCGTGTCCTTTCGGAGAAAAACTGGATGATCGTTCAAGTTGATAACTCGGATGGGTACCTCTTTGGCGGATCTAACAAGAGTCTTACCCACAAGGAGTCCTTTTCCCAATTCATGGTCATGGTTCTTCGGCTCTATCATGGATGGGGCACCATCTGGCTCCGGTCCATCCAACCGCGCTGTGACGACACATTCGCAGCTCGCCGGAAGTTCGATATCATCGATTAGCTTGATCGAGGCATTGTCAACTTGTTTTCGGTGCAGGAATATTTCTTCATTACCAGTACGAAGGATACGTTGGCGAAGATCCAAATGAAAACCACAGTGGAGCATAACATCCATGCCCAGAACAACATCTTCATCAACGTCAGCCACCAGCACTGAGTGAACAAGAGAGGTTGAACCAAACTCTAGCGTCACCTGTATCTCACCGTAGACTCTAGCAGAATCTCCGGTAGCGGTACGCAGTCTCCAACTGGTAGGCCACATCTTCTTTCGCATAATGATGGATGGTCGAACGATAGTTTTCGTAGCTCCAGTGTCTACCAGCATGCTAAAGTTCTTCCCATCAATGAGGCCATCTACATATAAGCTGTCCACGTGATGTCGCAGAGTTGCCAATTTAATGGTGTGAGGGGCTTCGGGAATGTTTGGGGTCGATTTCGCCCTCCAGGAGTCGACCCGTTCTAGTTTTCCTGCTGCTGGGGTACTTCAGCAGAAGATTTTTCTTTTTGGGGGTAAGTATTTCTTATATGGCCTAGTTCTCCGCAGTTCCAGCATCTCACTGGGCGCCTTCTTTTTGGAGATAACTTCATTAACCTCTCTACTACCGCTTCGACGTCGCTAACGTAATGAACGGCATGGTCATAGTTACCGGTGACTTCCCTTAGTCGAGTAACTCCACGTGAGGCCTCCGTGGCCACCTCAAACTCCAGGGCAATGGTCAAGGCGTCCACAAGAGTCTTCGGCCGCGCCAACCGTACAGCGCGCTGCAACTCGACGTCTCGAAGACCATCGGTGAAGGTTTGAACTGCTAGGCACTCCAGGAAATCCTCCGCTGCATTTGAATACGCAAGTCGTACCATTCTTGCTACATCCGCCTCAAATTCCTGGATAGTTTCTCCATTTTTCTGTTTTCGGCTCTTTAACTGCATTCGGTACACCGGTTGTAGATGAGTTTGACCATAACGCATCTCTAGACGATTCACCAATAACTCGAAGTTGTCAGCTTCATCCGGTGTCAATGATTGCAAGACGTCTAAAGCTTCGCCTCGCAGAGCTACGGTTAGGGACAATGCCTTCTCCTGGGATGACCATCCATTAGCTCTGGCCGCTGCGTCGAATTGTTTCAGGTAATTTGGCCAGGAAGTCTTCCCGTCGAAGGTTGGAGGTTTCATCGTAGTTCTTTTTTGGGTCGTCTCCCCGTTTCCTCGTCGGTCGACGTCTACGTGGCAGGTCTCCATCCTTTCTACATCTCCGTCGCCGTGGTGGATGGGCTGGTTTCGACGACAAGCTTCCTGTTCTTGTTGAAGCTTTCTTATTTCGGACTGCATTTGCTGGTTGATCTGGTTTTGCTCGTCTTGCATGTTGGTCACTTGCTGATTTAAGTTGTCCACTTGCTGATTCAAGTTAGCAACTTGCTGATTTTGCTCGTCACGAAGATGTGATATTTGCTGGGAGAAGGAACTGGATAACTCTTCTGGTAGGGTAGACATCCGTTGTGATAGCTGGGACACCTCTTCGCGCTGGCTTCTTATCTGACTGGATAGCTCCTCTTGTTGGTTCGTCATTCGCTGTGATAGCTGGGACACCTCTTCGCGCTGGCTTCTTATCTGACTGGATAGCTCCTCTTGCTGGCTCTTCATCTGACTGGATAGCTCCTCTTGTTGGTTCGTCATTCGTTGCGACAGCTGGGACATATCTTCACGCTGGCTCCTCATCTGACTGGATAGCTCCTCTTGCTGGCTCGTCAGTCTTTGTGATAGCTCCTCGTGTTGCAGTGAAAGTTGTTGCGCTAGTTCAGAATTTGCTTTTTGAACTGGGTCTTCAAACTCCACAGCGTCAGGGTCCAAATTATTATTTAGGTAGTATTCACGGAGCCTTCTCATCAATACGGATTTGTTCCCAGTAGTTTCCATCTCTAATTCTTCGAGCTCTCTTCTGAGCTCAGCCACCAATAGTTCATTTATCTTTTTTCCAGGCATTCTTGTATCTTCACCCCACACCTGACACCAATTTGAAACACGTATGGGGGCTTTTTACACAATTTATTTACAAAATTGTTAAGATACACTGAACTCTGCTGGATAACGTCTAACTACTTGACAATACAATGAACTCTTCTGAACACTTGACTCGAACTGACGTTAACTGCTCATGCATCCCCTTATATACAACATTATTTAATCTAGTCAGTGTGTTTAGAAGCTTCTAGAATTTTCTAGAAACATTATTTAAAATGGTTAGTTGATTTTTTTAGAAACTTCTAAAAATCAACTGTCAATAACAATCTTTCAAATTAAGGTCCCTTCCTTTACGGTTATCCCGTTACAGTATAATACCACCATTTATTAATCTTTTCATATCATTTTACTCACATAATTAGTAATCATAGAATCTCACATTGACGAGAAGATAGGTTACAGATCTTCTTCTTTTTAATTTAAACATCCATAGGTATCATTTGGTACATAATAGTTATTATGCATATAATTTCAAGACAATATCAAATTAATAAAATAAAACATTGGATTCTGCCCTGAGATAGAGTCGTTGATAAAAAAATTTATAAACAATAATTCAATTCACATCAAATTTTAAAGTTAAATATAATTATTTTAAATTTACATCATTTTAAATATAACATATAATCAGATAAACAACACAAAATTATAAACAATTAATAATATACATTTACATTTTCATATATGTTATAATATATATATATATATATATATATATATATATATATATATATATATATATATATAAAGGACAATAAGTGCAATACCCTACTTGGTTATGCCGCACTGATGACGGCTAATGAGCCAGAAACATGCATGTCTGCGGTTACCATTCCTACTCGTGGCCTTATTGTCCTTTTTGCGTACATGCCCAATATTTTTGCCCTTTTGTTTATATTAAAACGCGTTTTCTTGGCACTTTGTTTATTTAATATCCTGGGCTTAGAACGACTCAAACACAATGAGTCCGTTTCGCCAACGTTGCGACGCTGGTTGCTAGCCGAAAACCCATTGGCACAGCTGGCCGAAAGCACAAAATGGCGATAGGACTCCTGTGTGAGCTTTCGTTGTTTTTGTGTTTTTATGTTTCTTTACACATGTTTCCCCAACATCCTTTGCTCCCAAGTACCCAACACTTTTGCTAGCCAAGTGCAATACCCTACTTGGTTATGCCGCACTGATGACGGCTAATGAGCCAGAAACATGCATGTCTGCGGTTACCATTCCTACTCGTGGCCTTATATTTTTGCCCTTTTGTATATATATATATATATATATAAATATAAATATATATATATAAAATTAAAATTAATAATATACAAAAATTCAACAACTTAAAAATAGAACACTTTTCAAAAATTAAATTTAATGAAAAATGGTTCAAAAACTTAAAATTGACTGCAACTCCACTATTGACTTCACGTTATATATATATATATATATATATATATATATATATATATATATATATTATAACATATAAGAAAATGTAAATGTATATTATTAATTGTTTATAATTTTGTGTTGTTTATCTGATTATATGTTATATTTAAAATGATGTAAATTTAAAATAATTATATTTAACTTTAAAATTTGATGTGAATTGAATTATTGTTTATAAATTTTTTTATCAACGACTCTATCTCAGGGCAGAATCCAATGTTTTATTTTATTAATTTGATATTGTCTTGAAATTATATGCATAATAACTATTATGTACCAAATGATACCTATGGATGTTTAAATTAAAAAGAAGAAGATCTGTAACCTATCTTCTCGTCAATGTGAGATTCTATGATTACTAATTATGTGAGTAAAATGATATGAAAAGATTAATAAATGGTGGTATTATACATATCAAAAAATTCTTAAAACTAATAAAATATGTGAATAGAGTAAAAGTGAAAATGAGGAAATTAATTGTTCATCCAATTATATATATAAAACACAAGAAAGTTCTTTATTAAGGTGAATAGTGCAATATTAATACCGTGACTCCAGGATCTATGAATTCTCTCAGCTAGTCTGCTACAGGATTATCAAAAGAAACCATAAACTCGTTCAAGAAAAAGGTCTTCTAACTGCTTAATGAACTCTGCAATGCTGGTATGTACTTATTCCTTCTTTCTATTTAATACGTACTTGGAAATTCAAGATAACATTCATAGCACCATTTGCTATCACGTTCTCATCTTCTGATTTCTTTTATTTATATAAAAATTAACTTTCTGCTTACCAATATACTTTAGTTTTCTTCTTACAGACGTTTATAATAATATTCAATTACTCAAGACTGATTTATATTGAAATTTTTTAATAAAAATCGTAAAAAATTACAAGAGCAAATTTAACACGTCTTTCCTCTTTCTGAACAAAAAAACAAGAGAGAGTCGTTTAAAATCAACAACTTCCAAAACAAAAATAACAAAAAACAACTATCCTAACAATTCTTATTAGTATCTATCTGATGCCTACTTGATAATAACTTAATTTATGACATCCGTGCACTTGATTAATTTCTATTTACAATTTATCTTATACCTAGGATTCTTATACAAATTTATGTTTTTTATTTATTACTATTAATATTAAAACTTTCCATTTCATTCTTTTAATAAATTTTTTCATTTAAAATTTAAACCATAATGATAACTTTTAAATACTTATATGCATTAGTTAATACAGCATATAATTCTACATTTAATTTATATTTGAACTTATTCTTTGCATAAAAAAAAATATTATTTCTAGCATACTTTCTCAGACAAATTTCTTGTTTTATAGAAAGAAAATTACATGATTCCTTTTATTTATAATTATGAATATATCATGGTACTCCTTATATTTTATTTTTAAATTTATGTTTCCTTTTTTTAGGAACGAAGAAAAAATTAAAACAACACTAAAACTAAGGAACTTGAAGAAAATTAATACTATTTATATACAACCTAAACTTTGTATTCTGCCCAGGATCAAGAATATTCCTTTTTTTTAATGAATTTATTAATAACTTAATTTGATCTGTTCTTTAATTTATAACATATAATAGGATAATATCACAAATCCCCCAATGAAAATTTTTACATCAAACATTTCATTGATGTTGGATTAAAAATTATAATTTTAATCTATTTTTTTTATATAAATAAACACTCATTTAACAAAAACTTTAGCCTCAATTAAAATTATTTGCACAGATTGTATAAACCTTTTTTCAATAAAACCATTCAATCTTAATTTAATATTTACAAAACTTTGCTATTAATATCATCTACCCATGCATTTTCTTTATAAATTTCTTTATTTCTATTTTTTTTTTAAATTCACATTTATTCTTTCTTTCTAACATTTATTCAAATATACTTTATTTATTATCTTTATAAACTTGTTTTTTTTTTTTTATGAAATATTAATACCTATACATTAAATTTTCCTATACACCTAAATATCTTGCCTCTTTCCTGATAATTCCAAATATACCCAATACCTACTATATTTTTAAATTTCTTCCCCCTTTCTTGGTATTTTCCTATATACCTAAAACTATCTCTAAATTTACATTTCTTCCCCTTTTCTTGATAATTCCCTTTATACCTATAACTTTCTTTAAATTTACAATTCTTCCCCCTTTCATGATATTTACAAATAGACAATTTTTCTCGAAGTGCTTGTTTTATCTTCCCCAAGAAATCACTACAGAACTGCTTATCATCCACATACAAAATTTGATTTTTCTTGTTACTGAACCATAATAAAGGATGTCCCGTTAGCATATTACGTATTAATAATTTTTGTTCAATAAAATCTGTTGTATATTTTATTTTGCTTTTTATTATGTTGATAAACACCTTAGGATGAATATTGTTAATGTTTCCGTCAAATTTGATTCCATTATTGTTGTAATTTGATATAATATTAGGCATAACTCCCCATGCATTTCCTCTAACATCCTTCTCCATAACTTCTTGTAACTTCTTATGTATATCCTCCATTTCTTTATTCAAATTTAACCCTGTTAATTCTAAATTTTTACTACAAGTTTCTTTTTGATTCTGTATTTCTCCTTCTATCCTTTCAAATTCCTTACCTAAGTTAATTTTTAAATTGTCTACAACTTCTTCATTAATTTGCTCTTGCAACTTTATCTGTCCTATTTCTTTTTTTATTTCTTCTGTTTGTTTACTCACTTCTACTATTTTCTCTTCTACAATTTTAATTTCCCCCTTAATTTTAATCCCTGTCTCCTGGATTTCATTCCTTAATTTAATATTTTGCTGTTCCATATTCTTGTCACAGTCTATCTTCATAATTTTCATTTCTTCCTTGATCTTCAAATTATCTTCTTTAATACTACTAATTTCTCTTTTAAAAATCTTATTATCTTCTTTTATTTCATCTAATTTTTTATTAATATCTTCTTTTTGCTGATCCAATTTCTTGTCCATGTTTTCTTTTTGCTGATCTAATTTATAATTCATATCTTCTCTCATTTTTACATTATCTTCTTTTTGTTGATCAAACCTCTTGTCCATAGTAATCATGATCCTTTGTAACATGCTGAGCATGTCTAATTGACTTTCTTCCTTTGATTGTGTTTGTACCTCCTGTTCTTCTTTTTCATCTCCACCACCAGTTACATCTGTCTCCATTTCAACCATAGTTTGATCATTCTCTCCCCCTATCTCCATTAAATTATCACCTTCTTCTGATTCTGCTCCTTCCTGTTGTCCAGTTTGGATCAATTCCTCCACTCGATAATCTCCTGCTCCCAATACTCTCTCTTCATGTACTTGTACCGCAACACTCTCTACCTCAATCTCTCCTCCATCACTATTCTCGCTATCCTCTCCTACTACTTTACCATCTCTCAATCTCATTTTTCTATCCATTCTTACAATTTAAAATACCCAGATAAATACAAGTAATGTGCAAATTTCTAAAGAAATACCTTTATACCAATTAATATTTTATAAGCTATTACCTTTGTATTTAGCTTATAACTAATATGGAATCACAAAAAAAAAATTTCAAATGAAGTTTTCAAAAAAAAAAATATTTTAAATATTAATTATTTAAATAGGCTCTAGTTTGTATTATTTAGAGCCCCACGTTGGGCGCCAATTTTATAACATATATGAAAATGTAAATGTATATTATTAATTGTTTATAATTTTGTGTTGTTTATCTGATTATATGTTATATTTAAAATGATGTAAATTTAAAATAATTATATTTAACTTTAAAATTTGATGTGAATTGAATTATTGTTTATAAATTTTTTTTATCAACGACTCTATCTCAGGGCAGAATTCAATGTTTTATTTTATTAATTTGATATTGTCTTGAAATTATATGCATAATAACTATTATGTACCAAATGATACCTATGGATGTTTAAATTAATAAGAAGAAGATCTGTAACCTATCTTCTCGTCAATGTGAGATTCTATGATTACTAATTATGTGAGTAAAATGATATGAAAAGATTAATAAATGGTGGTATTATACATATCAAAAAATTCTTAAAACTAATAAAATATGTGAATAGAGTAAAAGTGAAAATGAGGAAATTAATTGTTCATCCAATTATATATATAAAACACAAGAAAGTTCTTTATTAAGGTGAATAGTGCAATATTAATACCGTGACTCCAGGATCTATGAATTCTCTCAGCTAGTCTGCTACAGGATTATCAAAAGAAACCATAAACTCGTTCAAGAAAAAGGTCTTCTAACTGCTTAATGAACTCTGCAATGCTGGTATGTACTTATTCCTTCTTTCTATTTAATACGTACTTGGAAATTCAAGATAACATTCATAGCACCATTTGCTATCACGTTCTCATCTTCTGATTTCTTTTATTTATATAAAAATTAACTTTCTGCTTACCAATATACTTTAGTTTTCTTCTTACAGACGTTTATAATAATATTCAATTACTCAAGACTGATTTATATTGAAATTTTTTAATAAAAATCGTAAAAAATTACAAGAGCAAATTTAACACGTCTTTCCTCTTTCTGAACAAAAAAACAAGAGAGAGTCGTTTAAAATCAACAACTTCCAAAACAAAAATAACAAAAAACAACTATCCTAACAATTCTTATTAGTATCTATCTGATGCCTACTTGATAATAACTTAATTTATGACATCCGTGCACTTGATTAATTTCTATTTACAATTTATCTTATACCTAGGATTCTTATACAAATTTATGTTTTTTATTTATTACTATTAATATTAAAACTTTTCATTTCATTCTTTTAATAAATTTTTTCATTTAAAATTTAAACCATAATAATAACTTTTAAATACTCATATGCATTAGTTAATACAGCATATAATTCTACATTTAATTTATATTTGAACTTATTCTTTGCATAAAAAAAAATATTATTTCTAGCATACTTTCTCAGACAAATTTCTTGTTTTATAGAAAGAAAATTACATGATTCCTTTTATTTATAATTATGAATATATCATGGTACTCCTTATATTTTATTTTTAAATTTATGTTTCCTTTTTTTAGGAACGAAGAAAAAATTAAAACAACACTAAAACTAAGGAACTTGAAGAAAATTAATACTATTTATATACAACCTAAACTTTGTATTCTGCCCTGGATCAAGAATATTCCTTTTTTTTAATGAATTTATTAATAACTTAATTTGATCTGTTCTTTAATTTATAACATATAATAGGATAATATCACAATATATATATATATATATATATATATATAACGTGAAGTCAATAGTGGAGTTGCAGTCAATTTTAAGTTTTTGAACCATTTTTCATTAAATTTAATTTTTGAAAAGTGTTCTATTTTTAAGTTGTTGAATTTTTGTATATTATTAATTTTAATTTTATGAAAGTTGGTGTTATAATTAATATCTTGTCTTCGTTTATATTCTTTTAGGATTTGATTAGGAATTACTTGATATAATTTAGATTTTATGATTTCTAATTTGTTTTCTAGAAATTTTTTATCAGAAAGAGTACAACTAATTTCTAGATTTATTATTTGTTTTTGAAGTTTTGTGTTTAGATTTAATATTTTATTACCTGTTTTGCCTCCTCTGTGATGTAATAAGTTATTTACATTAATTATGCTGTTTTTTATATGTTTAGGTGATACATCATGTCTTCTGCATTTTAATAAGAAAATGTGTCTGTTGTTCAACTTCGCCAGCTTGGTGTTAATTTTGGCCCATTCTTTGAGTAAACCAACGTTAGTAGGTCCATACCTTGATTGGATGTTCTCAAAAAACCCCATTTTTATGAAATATGAATAATGGTATAGTGACTGCAACTCCACTATTGACTTCACGTTATTGAACCAGTCACTATACCATTATTCATATATATATATATATATATATATATATATATATATATATATATATATATATATATATATATATATATATATTATAACATATATGAAAATGTAAATGTATATTATTAATTGTTTATAATTTTGTGTTGTTTATCTGATTATATGTTATATTTAAAATGATGTAAATTTAAAATAATTATATTTAACTTTAAAATTTGATGTGAATTGAATTATTGTTTATAAATTTTTTTTATCAACGACTCTATCTCAGGGCAGAATCCAATGTTTTATTTTATTAATTTGATATTGTCTTGAAATTATATGCATAATAACTATTATGTACCAAATGATACCTATGGATGTTTAAATTAAAAAGAAGAAGATCTGTAACCTATCTTCTCGTCAATGTGAGATTCTATGATTACTAATTATGTGAGTAAAATGATATGAAAAGATTAATAAATGGTGGTCTTATACATATCAAAAAATTCTTAAAACTAATAAAATATGTGAATAGAGTAAAAGTGCAAATGAGGAAATTAATTGTTCATCCAATTATATATAGAAAACACAAGAAAGTTCTTTATTAAGGTGAATAGTGCAATATTAATACCGTGACTCCAGGATCTATGAATTCTCTCAGCTAGTCTGCTACAGGATTATCAAAAGAAACCATAAACTCATTCAAGAAAAAGGTCTTCTAACTGCTTAATGAACTCTGCAACGCTGGTATGTACTTATTCCTTCTTTCTATTTAACACGTACTTGGAAATTCAAGATTACATTCATAGCACCATTTGCTATCACGTTCTCATCTTCTGATTTCTTTTATTTATATAAAAATTAGCTTTCTGCTTACCAATATACTTTAGTTTTCTTCTTACAGACGTTTATAATAATATTCAATTACTCAAGACTGATTTATATTGAAATTTTTTAATAAAAAACGTAAAAAATTACAAGAGCAAATTTAACACGTCTTTCCTCTTTCTGAACAAAAAACAAGAGAGCGTCGTTTAAAATCAACAACTTCCAAAACAAAAATAACAAAAAACAACTATCCTAACAATTCTTATTAGTATCTATCTGATGCCTACTTGATAATAACTTAATTTATGACATCCGTGCACTTGATTAATTTCTATTTACAATTTATCTTATACCTAGGATTCTTATACAAATTTATGTTTTTTATTTATTACTATTAATATTAAAACTTTTCATTTCATTCTTTTAATAAATTTTTTCATTTAAAATTTAAACCATAATAATAGCTTTTAAATACTCATATGCATTAGTTAAGACAGCATATAATTCTACATTTAATTTATATTTGAACTTATTCTTTGCATAAAAAAAAATATTATTTCTAGCATACTTTCTCAGACAAATTTCTTGTTTTATAGAAAGAAATTTACATGATTCCTTTTATTTATAATTATGAATATATCATGGTACTCCTTATATTTTATTTTTAAATTTATGTTTCCTTTTTTAGGAACGAAGAAAAAATTAAAACAACACTAAAACTAAGGAACTTGAAGAAAATTAATACTATTTATATACAACCTAAACTTTGTATTCTGCCCAGGATCAAGAATATTCCTTTTTTTTAATGAATTTATTAATAACTTAATTTGATCTGTTCTTTAATTTATAACATATAATAGGATAATATCACAAATCCCCCAATTAAAATTTTTACATCAAACATTTCATTGATGTTGGATTAAAAATTATAATTTTAATCTATATTTTTTTTTTATAAATAAACACTCATTTAACAAAAACTTTAGCCTCAATTAAAATTATTTGCACAGATTGTATAAACCTTTTTTCAATAAAACCATTCAATCTTAATTTAATATTTACATCTTAATACTATTATTTACAAAACTTTGCTATTAATATCATCTACCCCTCTTCTGGTGTAAACTTGTACACATCCTTAATATTAAAAACTCCCCTTAATCTCCCTGTATCCGGATATACTAACCGATAGCTGTTTTCAGCATTATGATTATCTACCACATATGGTCCCTCAAAAGGCATTAATAATTTTGCACATAAATTTTCCCTTTTATCCGCTACTTGTAAAGCTCTTATTATGACAAGTTCTCCCTTTTCAAATTTAGTTTTCTTTTTCAATTTCTTTTCTTGTCTCTTGACATATCGTTCTGCGTTTCTTTTTAAATTTTTATTAACTTTATCTAATATTTCTTGGATTTCTTGTCTTCTATTCCATTCCCACTTTCTTTCTGGTACTCTACCTTTAAATAAAAACTCTGGACATTCTTTCGTCACTCCATGAGGTGTTTCATTCACATATCTTTGTACTTTATCCAAGTTATTTTCCCACTGATCGTGTTCTTGTATACATAAAATTCTCAAATATTTAATTACTTCTTTGATATATCTTTCAGCTGGATTTGACGATGGATTTCTAATGCTAATAAAATTTACTTGTATATTATAATGTTGACATGCAGATAAAAATTTATAATTCTCAAAATATGTGGCATGATCTAAAATTAATTTCTCTGGTTTTCCATGAATTTGTATATAATTTTTAATGCATTTTAATATTGTATTGGTATTTGTTCTTTTACAAGGATACATCTGTACATATTTTGTAAATATGTCTACCATGACCAATATGTGTTTACATCCCTGAATACTCTCCACTAAATTACTTATAAAATCTATTGCTAAAATTTGTAATGGTTTTTGTGTCACTATTGATTTATTTATATTGCTATTATGATAATTTTTTTCTTTGGCTAATTGACATATTGTACAAGCTTTGCATATTTCTTTGGCTCTAGTTAAATCCTTTTTCGCATAATAATTTTCCCTAAATAGCATCCATAATTTTCTTACTCCGATATGACCATATTCGTGATGAAGATTATATAGAATTTCCTTTGCATAATTAGTTGTAATAACATACGTATCCCAATTTTCTAGTTTTTTATAAATAATATTGTCTTCTGTAAAAGTTCTTCTCTTTTCCACCTCTGTCAAATAATTCTGATCTTGTATAACCCTTTCCAAAGTAAATAATCCCTCTTTATCCAATAATTTATTTATACCTATTTTGAATTTTTTATAGTCCCCTTGTTCTTCACTTTCCCTACTTAATGCATCTGCTATGATGTTACTCTTTCCTGGAATATATTTAATCTCAAAGTCGTATTCTTGCAACAATAATAACCATCTGTGTACCCTATTATTTGCACACCTATTTTTCATCATCGCCGTTAAAGCATTATGATCACTCTCCACTATAAACTTTGCTCCTAATAAATAAAACCTTAATTTGGTTATACAAAATACCACACTGGCCATCTCCAATTCCGTAACCGTGTACTTCTTCTCACAATTCTTTGTTACTCTTGATACAAAACTAATAGGTACTTCTCCTCCTTCCTGAACTTGTATTAACACTCCTGCTAATCTTTCTATCGATGCATCTGTCCTAAGTATAAATACTTTATCGTATTGTGGGTGATACACTTTTAAATTATTGGTAAAGACAAATTTTAATTCTTAAAAAGCTTTTTCTCTCTCGGGTGTCCATTTCCATTTAACATCTTTTTTCAGTAGCTCTATTAAAGGAACTTCTTTATTTGACAAATCTGGTATTAATCTTTTATAATAATTTATAATTCCAAGGAATCCTCTTAACGTCTTCAAATTTTTAGGTGTTTGATAATTCATAATAGCTTGTACTCTTTCAGGATCCATACTTACCCCTGTCGTATTCAAGACATATCCTAAATATTTAACTTCTTTTTGATAAAATTTACACTTTTCCACATTTAATTTGAGTCCAGCTCTTTCCACTTCTTTTAATGTAATTTCTAAATGTTTTTTATGTACAATTTCATTTTCCGAATAAATTAAAATATCATCAATGTAGTGTAAAATGAATGATTCATATTTATTTAAAATTGTATGTAAAGTTCTAACTAAAGCTGCACATGAACTTTGCAATCCATATGGCACCACACAAAATTGATATACAATACCATCTACCATGAAAGCTGTATATGGTCTACTATTTTCTTCTAAAGGAATTAACCAGAAACTGTGTTTAAGATCTAATTTAGAATAAATTTTTGCATTTGTAATTCTTCCAAAAATTCCTTCCACATTCATAGGACTTTCATATTGTTTGACTGTATAGGCATTTATGTTTCTTGCATCAAGACATATTCTAATCTCTCCTGACTTCTTTCTTACACAAGTAATTGCATTTATGTATGGAGAATCCGATCTTTCTATTATTCCATCCTTCAACATTTTATTTAATTCTTCATATACTTCATCTTTTATTTTATACGGTATCGGATAAGTTTTTATTTTAAAATTCTTAATATCTTTATTCATCTCCAACTTGTGCGTGTAATTTGTAGCTATACATATATCTTCATTAAACAATTTATAATATTTCTTACATAATATTTCTACTTCCGTCCTATACAATCCACAATTTTCTTCTAATTTGTCAAACTCCATATTTTCTATGTTGTTGTACATAACATTCTTATTAATTTCCGAACTTTCATTTTTTTTTACTATAAATGGTATTATTTGTTGTTCCCATCTTAAACATTCATCCTCATAATCGATGATAACCTTATGATTATTTAATTCATCTGAACCCAATATAATGTCATAGTTCAAATTTTGTATTAATAACATTTGAAATTTATACATTTTAAACCCTATTAAAATTTCCCCCATAATCATATTACTTGTTTCATATAATTTCTTATTATTCGCTCCCACTAATGATAATTTATTTGTTTTTATCACCATAATATCATCTTGTTTGATTTGTGAAACCACCCTTTGACTAATTAAAGTAACCTCTGAACCAGTATCTATCATAATTTTACATTTAATATTTTGGAAAACCCCCTCTATAAAAATTAACCTTTTTAGTTCATTAATTTTAACCTCGTCATCATTCACAATAAATTCCCTAGGATGTTCATACTTAGAAGAGTAGATGATATTATGCACATGAGAGCGATTTATGCAAAATCCACGCTCTGTTCCTGGCCTTGACTAGTCACATCACTCTGATTAGCACTTACAACATTCACCTGTCTACTGTTTTCACCTCTATCTCTCCTTTCATTATCCCGATTTACTACATTTCTATTATCATAATTGCTATTACTATAATTATTATCTCTGTTCCACCTATCACCTGATCCTACATTCCTATCATAATTATTATTATTTGGAAATTCCCTATTTCTTCTATCAGAATTTCTATTCTCCCCATTTCTATTATATCTATAATCATTCCTATTTACATTTCCCCTAGTATCATTCCTATTAAAATTACTATATCCCCTATTAAAATCTCTGTTCCTATTATTGAATCGGTCATTGTCATTATTTCTATTTTCATCCCTATTTCTATCATTAAATCTATTACCCCCATTACTTCTATTTTCATATCGATTCCTTTCATTACCTCTTTCATTCCTATTATCCCTATTCTCACTCATCATACTTCTTTCCAGTCGCATCAAATAGTTGGATAAATTTTCCATAGTTTTGATATTGTGTAGAGCTATTGTTTCAGTCACATCATGATTGCCACGTACAAAACTATTTCTTCTTCCCTCATTTTCGGTTCCAAATATTGAGCATTGTTGTATAGTTGCATGGCATAATTATTATAATTTCTTCCCCTACTATAATCGTATTTTCCAAAATATAGTTTTTCCCTGAATATCGCTTGTTGAATCTCCCCCCAAAAATATTTACAAAATTGTTCCTCAAAATCAAGGATTGACAGTATTTGATTTTCTTTATTACAGAACCATAATAAAGGATGTCCCGTTAGCATATTACGTATTAATAATTTTTTTTCAATAAAATCTGTTGTATATTTTATTTTGCTTTTTATTATGTTGATAAACACCTTAGGATGAATATTGTTAATGTTTCCGTCAAATTTGATTCCATTATTGTTGTAATTTGATATAATATTAGGCATAACTCCCCATGCATTTCCTCTAACATCCTTCTCCATAACTTCTTGTAACTTCTTATGTATATCCTCCATTTCTTTATTCAAATTTAACCCTGTTAATTCTAAATTTTTACTACAAGTTTCTTTTTGATTCTGTATTTCTCCTTCTATCCTTTCAAATTCCTTACCTAAGTTAATTTTTAAATTGTCTACAACTTCTTCATTAATTTGCTCTTGCAACTTTATCTGTCCTATTTCTTTTTTCATTTCTTCTGTTTGTTTACTCACTTCTACTATTTTCTCTTCTACAATTTTAATTTCCCCCTTAATTTTAATCCCTGTCTCCTGGATTTCATTCCTTAATTTAATATTTTGCTGTTCCATATTCTTGTCACAGTCTATCTTCATAATTTTCATTTCTTCCTTGATCTTCAAATTATCTTCTTTAATACTACTAATTTCTCTTTTAAAAATCTTATTATCTTCTTTTATTTCATCTAATTTTTTATTAATATCTTCTTTTTGCTGATCCAATTTCTTGTCCATGTTTTCTTTTTGCTGATCTAATTTATAATTCATATCTTCTCTCATTTTTACATTATCTTCTTTTTGTTGATCAAACCTCTTGTCCATAGTCGTCATGATCCTTTGTAACATGCTGAGCATGTCTAATTGACTTTCTTCCTTTGATTGTGTTTGTACCTCCTGTTCTTCTTTTTCATCTCCACCACCAGTTACATCTGTCTCCATTTCAACCATAGTTTGATCATTCTCTCCCCCTATCTCCATTAAATTATCACCTTCTTCTGATTCTGCTCCTTCCTGTTGTCCAGTTTGGATCAATTCCTCCACTCGATAATCTCCTGCTCCCAATACTCTCTCTTCATGTACTTGTACCGCAACACTCTCTACCTCAATCTCTCCTCCATCACTACTCTCGCTATCCTCTCCTACTACTTTACCATCTCTCAATCTCATTTTTCTATCCATTCTTACAATTTAAAATACCCAGATAAATACAAGTAATGTGCAAATTTCTAAAGAAATACCTTTATACCAATAAATATTTTATAAAAAAGAGAATAAACTCAAAGTCTAGTACCACAAAAATATTTTAATTTAAAAGGGTACAAGTTTCGGGAATAAATATTCCCATCAACAAGCCCTCAAAAGTAAACAAAACGAAGCAATAAAATTATGGAATTGAAGTCAACAATTCCCGTTTGCAGTTAGAGGGACAACATAACTTGTAGACCGGTTTCGACCTATTGGGTCTCATCAGTACAAGGATATATGTTGTCGTCAGCGAGCTTACCCGCTGACTGAAAATGCACTAAAATCAACATCTATATATATCCATCGAGTGATGGAAACACAAACGATACGATAGTAGTGACATCTCCACCTCCAACTGCAAAACAGAACCCGTTTGACTGAAAACAATTCACACACAGGTGTTCAACAAAAATGAAGGATGATGATAGCCAAACTGGCAACTTTAAAAAAGAGAAAATCATCCATATCTCAAATGTGGTCCAATGGTAAACAAAGGAATAAACTCAAAGTCTAGTACCACAAAAATATTTTAATTTAAAAGGGTACAAGTTTCGGGAATAAATATTCCCATCAACAAGCCCTCAAAAGTAAACAAAACGAAGCAATAAAATTATGGAATTGAAGTCAACAATTCCCGTTTGCAGTTAGAGGGACAACATAACTTGTAGACCGGTTTCGACCTATTGGGTCTCATCAGTACAAGGATATATGTTGTCGTCAGCGAGCTTACCCGCTGACTGAAAATGCACTAAAATCAACATCTATATATATCCATCGAGTGATGGAAACACAAACGATACGATAGTAGTGACATCTCCACCTCCAACTGCAAAACAGAACCCGTTTGACTGAAAACAATTCACACACAGGTGTTCAACAAAAATGAAGGATGATGATAGCCAAACTGGCAACTTTTTGTTTACTTTTGTTTACTTTTGAGGGCTTGTTGATGGGAATATTTATTCCCGAAACTTGTACCCTTTTAAATTAAAATATTTTTGTGGTACTAGACTTTGAGTTTATTCCTTTGTTTACCATTGGACCACATTTGAGATATGGATGATTTTCTCTTTTTTAAAGTTGCCAGTTTGGCTATCATCATCCTTCATTTTTGTTGAACACCTGTGTGTGAATTGTTTTCAGTCAAACGGGTTCTGTTTTGCAGTTGGAGGTGGAGATGTCACTACTATCGTATCGTTTGTGTTTCCATCACTCGATGGATATATATAGATGTTGATTTTAGTGCATTTTCAGTCAGCGGGTAAGCTCGCTGACGACAACATATATCCTTGTACTGATGAGACCCAATAGGTCGAAACCGGTCTACAAGTTATGTTGTCCCTCTAACTGCAAACGGGAATTGTTGACTTCAATTCCATAATTTTATTGCTTCGTTTTGTTTACTTTTGAGGGCTTGTTGATGGGAATATTTATTCCCGAAACTTGTACCCTTTTAAATTAAAATATTTTTGTGGTACTAGACTTTGAGTTTATTCCTTTGTTTACCATTGGACCACATTTGAGATATGGATGATTTTCTCTTTTTTAAAGTTGCCAGTTTGGCTATCATCATCCTTCATTTTTGTTGAACACCTGTGTGTGAATTGTTTTCAGTCAAACGGGTTCTGTTTTGCAGTTGGAGGTGGAGATGTCACTACTATCGTATCGTTTGTGTTTCCATCACTCGATGGATATATATAGATGTTGATTTTAGTGCATTTTCAGTCAGCGGGTAAGCTCGCTGACGACAACATATATCCTTGTACTGATGAGACCCAATAGGTCGAAACCGGTCTACAAGTTATGTTGTCCCTCTAACTGCAAACGGGAATTGTTGACTTCAATTCCATAATTTTATTGCTTCGTTTTGTTTACTTTTGAGGGCTTGTTGATGGGAATATTTATTCCCGAAACTTGTACCCTTTTAAATTAAAATATTTTTGTGGTACTAGACTTTGAGTTTATTCCTTTGTTTACCATTGGACCACATTTGAGATATGGATGATTTTCTCTTTTTTAAAGTTGCCAGTTTGGCTATCATCATCCTTCATTTTTGTTGAACACCTGTGTGTGAATTGTTTTCAGTCAAACGGGTTCTGTTTTGCAGTTGGAGGTGGAGATGTCACTACTATCGTATCGTTTGTGTTTCCATCACTCGATGGATATATATAGATGTTGATTTTAGTGCATTTTCAGTCAGCGGGTAAGCTCGCTGACGACAACATATATCCTTGTACTGATGAGACCCAATAGGTCGAAACCGGTCTACAAGTTATGTTGTCCCTCTAACTGCAAACGGGAATTGTTGACTTCAATTCCATAATTTTATTGCTTCGTTTTGTTTACTTTTGAGGGCTTGTTGATGGGAATATTTATTCCCGAAACTTGTACCCTTTTAAATTAAAATATTTTTGTGGTACTAGACTTTGAGTTTATTCCTTTGTTTAAATATTTTATAAGCTATTACCTTTGTATTTAGCTTATAACTAATACGGAATCACAAAAAAAAATTTTCAAATGAAGTTTTCAAAAAAAAAATATTTTAAATATTAATTATTTAAATAGGCTCTAGTTTGTATTATTTAGAGCCCCACGTTGGGCGCCAATTTTATAACATATATGAAAATGTAAATGTATATTATTAATTGTTTATAATTTTGTGTTGTTTATCTGATTATATGTTATATTTAAAATGATGTAAATTTAAAATAATTATATTTAACTTTAAAATTTGATGTGAATTGAATTATTGTTTATAAATTTTTTTTATCAACGACTCTATCTCAGGGCAGAATCCAATGTTTTATTTTATTAATTTGATATTGTCTTGAAATTATATGCATAATAACTATTATGTATCAAATGATACCTATGGATGTTTAAATTAAAAAGAAGAAGATCTGTAACCTATCTTCTCGTCAATGTGAGATTCTATGATTACTAATTATGTGAGTAAAATGATATGAAAAGATTAATAAATGGTGGTATTATACATATCAAAAAATTCTTAAAACTAATAAAATATGTGAATAGAGTAAAAGTGAAAATGAGGAAATTAATTGTTCATCCAATTATATATAGAAAACACAAGAAAGTTCTTTATTAAGGTGAATAGTGCAATATTAATACCGTGACTCCAGGATCTATGAATTCTCTCAGCTAGTCTGCTACAGGATTATCAAAAGAAACCATAAACTCATTCAAGAAAAAGGTCTTCTAACTGCTTAATGAACTCTGCAACGCTGGTATGTACTTATTCCTTCTTTCTATTTAACACGTACTTGGAAATTCAAGATTACATTCATAGCACCATTTGCTATCACGTTCTCATCTTCTGATTTCTTTTATTTATATAAAAATTAGCTTTCTGCTTACCAATATACTTTAGTTTTCTTCTTACAGACGTTTATAATAATATTCAATTACTCAAGACTGATTTATATTGAAATTTTTTAATAAAAAACGTAAAAAATTACAAGAGCAAATTTAACACGTCTTTCCTCTTTCTGAACAAAAAACAAGAGAGCGTCGTTTAAAATCAACAACTTCCAAAACAAAAATAACAAAAAACAACTATCCTAACAATTCTTATTAGTATCTATCTGATGCCTACTTGATAATAACTTAATTTATGACATCCGTGCACTTGATTAATTTCTATTTACAATTTATCTTATACCTAGGATTCTTATACAAATTTATGTTTTTTATTTATTACTATTAATATTAAAACTTTTCATTTCATTCTTTTAATAAATTTTTTCATTTAAAATTTAAACCATAATAATAGCTTTTAAATACTCATATGCATTAGTTAAGACAGCATATAATTCTACATTTAATTTATATTTGAACTTATTCTTTGCATAAAAAAAATATTATTTCTAGCATACTTTCTCAGACAAATTTCTTGTTTTATAGAAAGAAATTTACATGATTCCTTTTATTTATAATTATGAATATATCATGGTACTCCTTATATTTTATTTTTAAATTTATGTTTCCTTTTTTAGGAACGAAGAAAAAATTAAAACAACACTAAAACTAAGGAACTTGAAGAAAATTAATACTATTTATATACAACCTAAACTTTGTATTCTGCCCAGGATCAAGAATATTCCTTTTTTTTTAATGAATTTATTAATAACTTAATTTGATCTGTTCTTTAATTTATAACATATAATAGGATAATATCACAATATATATATATTTATATTATAACATATATGAAAATGTAAATGTATATTATTAATTGTTTATAATTTTGTGTTGTTTATCTGATTATATGTTATATTTAAAATGATGTAAATTTAAAATAATTATATTTAACTTTAAAATTTGATGTGAATTGAATTATTGCTTATAATTTTTTTTATCAACGACTCTATCTCAGGGCAGAATTCAATGTTTTATTTTATTAATTTGATATTGTCTTGAAATTATATGCATAATAACTATTATGTAAGTACCAAATGATACCTATGGATGTTTAAATTAAAAAGAAGAAGATCTGTAACCTATCTTCTCGTCAATGTGAGATTCTGTGATTACTAATTATGTGAGTAAAATGATATGAAAAGATTAATAAATGGTGGAATTATACATATCAAAAAATTCTTAAAACTAATAAAATATGTGAATAGAGTAAAAGTGAAAATGAGGAAATTAATTGTTCATCCAATTATATATAGAAAACACAAGAAAGTTCTTTATTAAGGTGAATAGTGCAATATTAATACCGTGACTCCAGGATCTATGAATTCTCTCAGCTAGTTTGCTACAGGATTATCAAAAGAAACCATAAACTCGTTCAAGAAAAAGGTCTTCTAACTGCTTAATGAACTCTGCAACGCTGGTATGTACTTATTCCTTCTTTCTATTTAACACGTACTTGGAAATTTAAGATTACATTCATAGCACCATTTGCTATCACGTTCTCATCTTCTGATTTCTTTTATTTATATAAAAATTAACTTTCTGCTTACCAATATACTTTAGTTTTCTTCTTACAGACGTTTATAATAATATTCAATTACTCAAGACTGATTTATATTGAAATTTTTTAATAAAAATCGTAAAAAATTACAAGAGCAAATTTAACACGTCTTTCCTCTTTCTGAACAAAAAACAAGAGAGAGTCGTTTAAAATCAACAACTTCCAAAACAAAAATAACAAAAAACAACTATCCTAACAATTCTTATTAGTATCTATCTGATGCCTACTTGATAATAACTTAATTTATGACATCCGTGCACTTGATTAATTTCTATTTACAATTTATCTTATACCTAGGATTCTTATACAAATTTATGTTTTTTATTTATTACTATTAATATTAAAACTTTTCATTTCATTCTTTTAATAAATTTTTTCATTTAAAATTTAAACCATAATAATAGCTTTTAAATACTCATATGCATTAGTTAATACAGCATATAATTCTACATTTAATTTATATTTGAACTTATTCTTTGCATAAAAAAAAATATTATTTCTAGCATACTTTCTCAGACAAATTTCTTGTTTTATAGAAAGAAAATTACATGATTCCTTTTATTTATAATTATGAATATATCATGGTACTCCTTATATTTATTTTTAAATTTATGTTTCCTTTTTTAGGAACGAAGAAAAAATTAAAACAACACTAAAACTAAGGAACTTGAAGAAAATTAATACTATTTATATACAACCTAAACTTTGTATTCTGCCCAGGATCAAGAATATTCCTTTTTTTTTAATGAATTTATTAATAACTTAATTTGATCTGTTCTTTAATTTATAACATATAATAGGATAATATCACAATATAGATTTGTATTTCCTCTCCTTCTTCATATAATTTATTCAGAACAATCATAACTTTAATAATCGTCTGTGTTCAAATCGAAAACTGTGGAAACATTTTTCAATTTCTCCACCTAATTTCTTGATTTTCATGTCCATATATCAATCATATATTTATGAAGTGTCGAATAATAAGAAATCCATTTCAATTCACATTAATTTTTTTATAGTTATAATTAGTTTTGTATTTAAATATCCAATTTCACTTAAGAACTAAATGAACAACAAAAAAAGTATCTACAATTCAATTCACTCTTAAATGTATTGATTTTCTAAATCTAGTTAAATAATAAATCAAAAATTATTCTTATGATTTTATCGCAAAATATTCCCGGGGAAATTGAGTTTAGTGGAGTTTATGAAGATAATAAAATTTTAATCACTGTAAAGAGGGATATTTTTCGAAAACACGTGGATTTTATGATATAAACGCCGTATATAATTATATACATCAAAAAATGATTCATCGGAATGAGATTTTTTACTTTTGTCTATATAAAGGTCTTCGGCTAGGAAATTTAAAAATAAAATAAACCAACTATTATCAACAACTTTTTTAAGTTAAAACGCGGCAAGGCATCAAGAGAAATTTTGAGCATTCGGGAATCATTTAGGAACAAACATCATTGTGCCATCTACTGGATTATTTTTTAGTTTACAATATTTTTTTTATAGAAAACTGTGATTTTTTTTTTTTAATAATAAATGTTAAGAAAACAGTGATGCATAATCGTTAATATTAACTCAAAATAATCTTTTCATTATTAACTTAAAATTAATTAAACCATCTTACATATTTAAGTTGACTGAATAAAACTATTAAAGAAATATTGATAGAAAAAAGAAGAAGAAGTAACAGGTTAACGGTTGTCATATGATTGTCACTTTATTTATATGGGTTGTTTACTTGTTTACAATTTTTTATCGTTTCAAATTAATTCAAAATACAGAAATGGATTCTATAAAACAAGAAAATGATAATGGTGGTTTGATATACCTGTCACACATTAAAACAGAAATTGATGATACCAAATATCCTCAAGCTGTGAATTTTGAATTAATACCAGACATTCCAAATATTAAGACTGAACCTTTTGAAGATGTATTAGTCACAAAAGAAATTGAATTTGTTTCGACAGATCGTGTTAAGAATGATCCTAAGTATAGGAAAAAATCACAGTTAATTAGTGTTTCTAGAAATATTAAAAACGACTTCGGTATAACTAATTTCCAGAATAAAAAAGGAAGAGAATTATTTGCTGTTAAATTTAAACGTTTTGGTCGAACAAATAGACGTGGTAATTTAAGAAAATATCGATGCCCCTTCTGCAAAAAAAGTAAGTATTGATGGTTTTCATTAAAATTGTACTTTAGTAATTGAATAACTCTATATTATCTCTATTTATTTTTACTCTTTTGTTGAATTTGTGCTGTTTGTTTTTTCAAATAAATGTAATATATGGGGTTCAATGCAAATTCATCTTGTATCTTAAATTGGCAAACAAACTGCTAAGTAAATGCACATAAATTTGTTACACATGAAACCAAGATGCTAAATTGAAACTCTAATTGTTTAAATAACCTTTCAAAAATATGTCTATTACTCATTCTAATGACACATTTTATTTATTTGTTTTTAGCTTATATTCGTAATTGAATATTAAATACACGTATATTTTTTTTAGATTTTCGTTTTTGAAACCATTGATTACATAATAGAAACAACAATGACACTATCTCTGAATATACAACTCTTCAATATCAAACTGTAACTAATACGCAATACGCAACATTACCAGGATGAAAGTCGATTAGTGGGAGAATTGCCACCAGAGTAATATACTATTTTTTCTTTCTATTCGGTCCTAAATTCGTAGCCAATGCGTTACAAATAGAGCTAATACTGACATTTACTGTGTTTCGTCCCACTATATTGAAATTCTTCTTTAAATAAACTTCCAAAAATGTGTTACTCTGGTAACAAATTGTAGTTGTCTGGTTTTAGCTTCAGTTGTGTAATTTGTATATAAGAACAGAATCTCTAAATTTGTAACTATCAATATCACACTGTAAAAAAAGGTTCACGTTTCGATACATTTGACCATTTATTGATATTGGCATATATATTTTCTTTGGTATGTTGAACTTTAGATTGATTTTTTTTAAATAAATTTGAATATATAGCATTCATCTTCTATTTGGCCTTTTGTTATTTGACAAATGTGCTCAGTAAATGCAAATAAGATGGAGATAACTAATTTGTTACATAAAAACAGGTTGCCACATTGAAATTCTAATTTTGAATTGTTTAAATAAACTTCCAAAAATATGTATGACTTTCACTCTAGTAACAAAGGTTATTGTCTTAATTGTCTTCACGGTGGATGAATAGATCCCAAGTAATCTATACTATTTTTTTTTCTATCCGGTTCAAAATTCGTAGCCAATGCGTTACAAACAGAGTTAATCCCGGGTTTACTGTTTTTAATCCCTGCACATTGAAATTCTACTTTTTCAGACATTTAAATAAGCTTCCAAAAATATATCTTATGCTCATTCTATAAAAAAAGTTTGTTATATATGACTCCAGGTTGCCACTTTGACCAATTACCGATATTGTTATATCTATTTTCACTGGATTGTTGTTCAAATTCCTTTTTCCAAATAAACGTGACTATAAAGTCTTCATTGCATATTCATCTTCTTTGTAAACTGAGTAAATGCATATAAGAGGTCTGGCGGTTAAAGAGTCTTTCACGTCACCTCTTACCTGGGTCACGTGGTAGGCCAATAAAAGATACCCATATCCCCGACACTAACAGCATGTGGTTGTATGCACTCACGATTTTACAATCTAATCATACAACCACATGCTGTTAGAGTCGGGGAAAAGGTCTCTTTTATTGGCCTCCAACTGGGCCCAGGTAAGGGTTGACGTGAAAGACTCTTTAACCGGTCTGGCTTTTAAATAACGAGACTTTGCTCCTAGAGCGGTGGGAAAAAAGAAGTTTTGCTTTGGGTATCTCGAAGTCTTCTGTAGACACGTACCAAACCACGTTTTCGTCACTATTATAGTATTTCTGCAGTAGCGGTTTGAAATGAACGTGTTTTTTTCTCGTGCCGAAAACCATGTGACGAAAAACAGAAGTAACATACCAATCTCAAATTTCTCGTTAAATTGAAAAAAACTGACTGAGTGCTATAAATGGTTGCACGAGGCCTATGCGGACTATTCTCTATCTTGTGCGAATGTTTTAAGTGGTACAAGCGCTTCAGCACTGAAAATCACCAGCGCCCAGATCGCCCAGTCACTGTTTCAACTCCGGAAACAGTGACCAAAATTGTGCGTGCAGATAGCGGAATGGGCATCCGGAAGATTTCCGAAGCTGTAAACGCTCATAAAGAAATGGTTAGAAAAATTTGACACGACGAATTATACATAACAAAAGCCTGTGCAAAGTTGGTGCCAAAAAACGTTATTCTTGACCAAAAGCTCTTGCGTCCACAGATCTACTAAGATTTCCTTGAAAGGTTAAAAGAAGAACCCGGACTGATGAAAAACATTATTACTTGCGATGAAACGTGGATTGTTCAATGCGATGTTGAAACAAAGCGGCTATCGATGCATTGGAAAACGCCTGAATCGTCCAGAATCAGAAAAGCAAGGATGTCCAAATCATAATTCAAGGCAATGTTGATCGGTTTTATCGACATTAACGATATCGTGATGACTGAACGGGTTCCGGAAGATCAGACTGTCAACTATACTTACTATTTGTCAGTTTTGGCAACACTGCGAGAACGAGTTCGTAAGAAACGGCCCGAGTTGTGGAAGAACAATTCGTTGATTTTGCACGAGGACAACGCACCTGCTCATAACGCTTTATCTGTGAAGAAGTATTTGGCCAATAAACGCACTCCAGTGCACGAACACGCGTCGTACTCGCCAGATTTGGCACGGTGCAACTTTTTTTTGTTTCCGAAGATTAAATCTGCTTTGAAAGGGACCTTATTTGAGTCGATGGAAGCGGTAAAGCAAAAAACGGCAGAACTCCTAAAGGCCCTCACCCAAGAAGACTTCCAGCACTGCATTCGAATGTAGAATAATTTTTATAATAATACCCTTTTTCGTAAACATTCTCGTTATTTAATAGCCAGACCTCATAAATTTGAGATAATCTATTTTTTATACATGAAGTCGTAATGCCGCTTTAAAATTCTTTTCAGTCGTTTAAAGCTTCCATAAATATGTTTAATAAATACTCTAATGACAAATTTTACTTATCTGTGTTGACTTATTTTTATAATTAATTGTTAAATACACATATAATTTTTTATAGGTTTTCTTTCTTTGAAACTACTGAAAACACACATTGGCTGCCATTATGAGAAAAAGTGGGAGATGTGTTTATACTGTGGAGGATTTTATTTACATAGATCACATTGCTTAAATCATTTTATTATATATCATTTTCTGAAGCCAACTGGAAAAGTTGGAACTAATTTAAACGATACTAATCTAAAAACAACTTTAAAAAATAAGATTACATTTGAGTTTCAATGTAAAAAATGTTCTAAATTATTTCTATCAGAAAGTAAGTTAAAACAACATTTCGAAACTCACAACAATACTTTATTTAAATGTGATATTTGCATGAAGATTTTCAATCGTAAAGCTAAACTGAAAAACCACTTAAATATTCACACTCGTCGAAAACGAGTTAAATGTAAAGTTTGTTCGAAAACTTTCATGAGTAAAATATATTTGAGTAAACATATGAAATCTCACACTATTGTTGAAGACCGAATTAATAAATGTACAATTTGTTTAAAAACATTTGTCTACAGTAGTCATTTAAAAGAACATATACGAACTCATACTGGAGATAAACCATTTAAATGTACTACTTGTTCTAAAACTTTTACACAAAAAGTAAATTTAAAAAGACATATGATAACTCATAGAGGTGAAGAACCTTTTAAATGCGAACTATGTCCTAAAACTTTTACCCGCAACTCGTTTTTAAACAAACATAGGACTATTCATACAGGTGAGAAACCATTTTATTTTATTTACAAAACTTAACAAGTTCCTGTTAAAATTGATACATTTTGAACTAATATAAAAATAATTTACAGAGTGTGGGTCTTCTAAAGATCCTCCTCTTTAACAAATAAGATGTTAGCATAGAAGTCTATCTTAATATTCAAAATCAAATTTCTTATTTTCAATATTCAAAATGTTGTTTATCAGATCTATTCTTAATTCAGTTTGTTATTGCACTCGTTTACATTTTTTTAATAGAAAATATTTGGCAGACGTGATAGATAGATATTTGTTTGGGGTTGGCTGTTAGCCTATATCACTGCGACCTTTGCAAATCTATTGTGAACACCCATTATCTGTGGAATAGGATTAGAGCACCTTGTCCAGCTGTGCCCTCTTAATGAGACTTAATAGCCTTGACAGTGGCCACTCCGCATAACTTGGAGCAGCCGGTTTCTCCTCTCCCAGTACTAGATACCGCGTCCTTGCAAGGCCTTCACATTGGCATAGGACATGAAATTCGGTTTCCTCTTCCTCTTTGCAGTATCGACAAATGTCTTCATCTGCTAAGTTCAGCTCATGTGTTTTCTGACATCATTTCGCCTTTGTGATAGCAGCTCTGCAGTAAACTTCGCCGAGTGTCCCTTTATGAAGACTTTGGCTTGTCGCTTGCCCGGTGATTTTTCCCACCACTCCTGAGCCTTCTCTAGCCTCCATTTCTCAATGGCTGCCTTTCTGAATGTATTAGCAACTACGCCGAATGGTTCCGGGCCAATCATTGGAGTATTAGCTCCCATTTCATCAGCCTTCTCATTGCCCGGAAACCCTGAGTGTCCTGGTATCCATGTCAGTGTCATAGAATTTTGACTTGCGGCATGTGTCAGGTCCCCAACGCAGTCCCACACCAGCCGTAAGCTTATTTGTGCTGAGACTAACGCCTTTAGAGCTGCTTGGCTGTCCGGGTATATGACTACGGTTTTACCCGTTATACCCTGACTTACGATCTCCGTTGCACAGAGTTGGCAGACGTGAGACTGTTCGACAGAAGATATGTTTAGTACTATGTACTAGACTAACAAAGTCCGGGGCCTAACAAGGAAAAACACTTGTAATATAGAGCTATATTTATAAGGGTATTTATATTTGTAATTGTATTTATATTTATATTTATAGGTTTATGTATTTATATCTATAATTAATTAGGAAACACTCAGTAGATTTATTACGATTATTGAGAAACTATTTAAGTTTAGTTAAGCATATTAGTATTTAGAAATAATGTAAATTATGTCGTCACGAATTCCGACGACTCAGCAAGAGTTATGAACTCGTCGGAGTGAGTGACCGAAAATCGGGGCTTTTTAATAAAAACTATTAAACTGGTAAGATGTGTTTTTAATATAATTAAGAAGTAAAACTCATGAATAAATATATGAAAGAGATGTTTTATTACATGGCGATCCTGCCAGTCCAGCGTTATCACTTTGGTTAATGTTAATGGGCTACTCTGTTATTTTAATAAATAAAATGGGACAACAAGAATCAAAAGAGGAAGTTATAATTGCACAAGCTGGTAACAGTGGAGGCCAAACAAATAATACTCAATCCAATGGAGTAAAGGAGGTACTAGAAATTATATTTATTACATTGGCTTTTCTTATGGTATTAGCATATTTATACCGTAAATGTAAAAATATGGTAGAAAGGAAAATCGACAGACATATAAGGGCGAGCCAAGAGTTAGTTTAAGAAGATAGAGAAGATTTTATTTTTAGGTTTTGCAATTAAGTATAAAATGAATGGATCTAGAAAGACAATTCCAAAATTTTGCTGAAGAACTAAAAGTGTTTTATAAGAACTTAATAAAAGACAATACCGAAAGAAGGACGGATGAAAGTGTTACAAATCGTAAGTTAGAAACTTTAGCTAAGTGTAAAAATAGTTATAAGAATTTAAAAGATTTGTTTAATAAATCAGACATAGATTTTCGTATTAAAACTAATATTAAAGAACTTGCTATTACAATAGAAAAATTAATTAATGCAATAGAAAATAGTTTAACAGAAAGATTACGGGTTTTGCAGCATACTGAGCAAATTGTACAGGGTAATAGTGTATCAAATTCAGATTGTTCAATTAATAAAATGACGGAAAAATTCGATTTGAGAACAGCGGCAAGTCTGCTACCGGTTATGGACGGTTCTGAAACTGTAACCAAACAACTTATTGATGGAATTGAATTGTATGATTCTATGCTTGATGCAAATGGTAAAATATTATTAACTACTTATATTTTAAAGAAAAGTTTAAGTGAAAATGCAAAAATTAGATTAAATAAAACTTACACTGATAATGGGGCTCTAGTAAATGATTTAAAGAAATATTTTATAACTAAAAAATCTGAAACATCCTTAGCTAGTCAATTACACAATGCTAAACAAGGGTCAAAGACTATTGATCAGTTTGGAAAAACGTTAGAAAAACTATTAGCAGAGCTAACACTTTCTCAAGCTGGCGATAATTTAAGTCATAGTAATATTTTAAATCAAGTTAACGAAAAGATTGCAATCAATACTTTTGCAAAAGGGCTTAGAAATAATAATTTACAAATAATTGTCAAAGCACGAAATTATACAAATTTAAGTCAAGCAATACAAGGTGCAAAAGAAGAAGAACTTAATAACTGTTGCAAAAGTAATGACCAAATCTATCAGATAAGAGAACATAGGAATTTTAGAGGTAATAGTTTTAGGGGTAATAATAATAGCAGAGGAAATAATTTTAGACCAAATAATGTTAGAGGAAATAACTTTAGAGGAAACAATGGTAACAGAAATTCTTATAGGGGTACAAATTACAGATCAAATAATTTTAGGGGTAATAATAATAATAATAATACTAATAATAATACGTTCAATAATAATAATAATAATAGAAGGGTATTTCACCTAAATAATTCTAATGCTAATACAAATGGTGAATATTCAGAAAATCCTCAAATATCTCAACCATTTTTTCGTGACCAACAATAATTCAGAAACATTTTATAATATTTTTGCTTTAAATGGATTGAATTTTATTAATTTATTTTATAATGGTACTAAACTTATATTTTTACTTGATACAGGCGCTAGTGTAAGTGTAATTTTTAAAAATAAAGTAGTTATTAGCGAAAGAATTAATTCATCAAAGAAAATGCATATTAATGGATTATGTGGGTCAGTAGTATCAGTTGGCACAGTACATCTTTCATTACAAATAAATAAAATAGAACTTTGTCAGGAATTCCAACTCCTAGACGGCCTTGCAAATGACATTGAAATGCACGGTATTTTGGGATCAGATTTCTTTTATGACTACGGAGCTACGATAGACTATGAAAAGTGCTTATTCTCATTTAATTTATATAAGACCAGACAAGTAATTCCTCTTGTGTCGGAACAACAATTGTATATATCAATTCCTAGTAGATGCGAAATAGTTAAATATTTTAAAGTTCAAACCAACGGAGATTATGTTGTTCTGCCGGGTGAACTGTGTGAAGGAGTATTTGTAGCGGGAGCTTTAGTTCGTGCTAACCAAAATATAATCCCTATTAAAATTTT
Organism: Altica lythri; assembly: GCA_964028335.1. Taxonomy (NCBI): domain Eukaryota; kingdom Metazoa; phylum Arthropoda; class Insecta; order Coleoptera; family Chrysomelidae; genus Altica; species Altica lythri. The sequence continues at coordinate 37,931,088 of OZ034808.1, read as the reverse complement.
AAATGTTAGAGATCAAGAAGTTATCTTAAAAAATTTTAATCCAAAATTAGAAACAATAGATTGCTATAATTTATGCGAATTTAAAGCAAAGCCAACAAATTCTGTCAGTAGAGCAGATAAACTGTTAAATTCAATAAATTTCCAGCATTTGAATTCGGACGAAAGAGACTCATTACAAAAAATTTTAGTAAAATATTCAGACGTATTTCATCTTGAAAATGATCCGCTCACGGTGTGCAATATTTATAAAGAAAAAATTATACTTAAAGAATCAACAAAACCACATTTTATTAAACCTTACAGACTGCCACATGCACAAAAAACACAAATTCATAATGAAATAGATAAAATGCTTCGCGACGGGATTATAGAGGAATGTAGGTCAGAGTTTCAATCACCTTTGTTAATTGTTCCTAAAAAGGGTTTTGATGAGAATGGTGTTAGAAAGGCTAGAATTGTGATAGATTATAGACAATTAAACCAGCAAATAGAGGATGATAAATTTCCATTGCCTTGTATATCTGAAATTTTGGACTCATTATCAGGAGCAATGTATTTTTCTCATCTTGACTTATCTCAGGGTTATTATCAGATCGAACTAGACAAAAATAGCAGGAAATATACAGCTTTTGCAACCGATAGAGGTCAATATCAAATGACGCGACTCCCCATGGGATTAAAAACAAGTCCCAGTTCATTTTCACGGGCAATGACAATCGCAATGTCGGGACTAAACTACGAATGTTGTTTCGTTTATCTTGATGATTTAGTAGTTTTTGCAAATAATTTAATTAATCATAATAAAAATTTGGTAAAAGTTTTTCAAAGATTAAGACAGGTTAATTTAAAATTAAATCCGAATAAATGTGAATTTTTGAAAAAAGAAATTCTTTACTTAGGTCACCAAATATCTTCAGAAGGTGTCTCTCCTGATTCTTCTAAAATAGAATCTATTCAAAAATTTCCACTGCCCAAAGATTCCCAAGAGGTTAAAAGATTCGTTGCTTTTACTAACTACTATAGAAAATATGTAAAAAATTTTGCAAAAATTGCTCAACCTTTAAATTATCTCACGAGAAAAAATGTTCCTTTCATTTGGACTAACGATTGTCAAAATTCTTTCGAAAATCTAAAAAAGGCTCTAAGTAATCCACCGGTTCTACAATATCCAAACTTTGCACCAGAAAATGAATTTATACTTAAAACCGACGCATCAAATTATGCATTAGGTGCTGTACTATCTAATTCAGATGATAGACCTGTTGCATTTGCAAGTCGATCTCTTAATAAAGCCGAGAAAAACTATAGCGTTATAGAGAAGGAGCTTTTAGCAATCGTTTTCGCAGTAAAACACTTTAGACCTTACCTATTTGGTAGAAAATTTTTGATCTTGAGCGACCATAGACCGTTAGTTTATTTATTTGGAATGACAAATCCCAGCAGTAGATTAATTAAGTTTAGACTCATTCTCGAAGAATACGATTTTACAGTAAAATATATTAAGGGTAAAGATAATGTTGTAGCGGACGCGCTATCACGTATCGATATATCTTCAGAAGAACTAAAAAATTTAAATAAAGAAGTGTGCGATTCAATTTTTGTTACCACAAGAGCACAATCAAAAAACGTCGGAAAAGAATTTTTAAGTAGTTTTAAAGATGATTCTGACGAAAGGATTGATCACCCTGGAGTTTTAGAATTATTGAAACCGCCTAAAGATTCGTTTAGTTTAAATATAATTTCAAAAAAGGAATTTGACAATTTAGTACGTAAAAATAAAAAAGGTAATTATATAGTTGGAAACTTAATATGTGATAAAGATTCGCGAATCATATATTTTTATCAGGATCCTCGATCATCATCAGACTTAGGTACGATGTTGAGAGACCTGAAATATATTTATAATAAAAATAAAATTCCGGAATTAATTATTTTAAAGAATCGAAAAAGTGCACAAGTAATTAAATTGTTAATGAAATTCCGTAACGAGATTAAAAATATAGGTATCAAAATATCTATTATAAAAGATGTAGAAAATATCTTAGATAATGAAACTAGACAAATTATTCTAAATGATTTTCATATTCTCCCTACTGGAGGACATGCAGGTATAAACAGGATGTACAATAATATTAAAAAGAGGTATTTTTGGCAAAATTTAAATAAGGATGTAGAAAGTTTTGTAAAAAGATGCGACCATTGTCAAAGGTGTAAACATTTCAATCCAAACAAAGAACCTTTATCTATAACCACAACTGCTTCATCAGGATTTCAAAAAATTTTTATAGACTTAGTTGGTCCACTCCAAGAAGATGTAGAAAATAATAAATATATTTTAACGATACAGTGTGAGTTAACTAAATTTGTAGAGGCATATCCATTAAAAAACAAGGAAGCTAATACAGTGGCAACTACACTAACTAATAATTTCATATTACGTTACGGCATTCCAGATGAAATTGTCTCAGATCAAGGTACTGAATTTATGGCGTGTATTTTTAAAGAAGTCTGTCAAATTTTACAAATTAAGAAACTTAATTCAACCGCGTATCATCACGAGACACTAGGCGCTCTTGAGAACTCTCATAAGAATTTGGGTGCTTATTTGCGAATTCAAGTTGCAAAATTTCAGAATGCATGGAGTTCTTGGGTTCCGTATTGGTGTTTCGCTTACAACACAACAGTACACACTGAAACAAAATATACCCCTTACGAACTTATTTTCGGAAAACTCGCAAAAATCCCCTCTAATTTAAATTCTTGGATAGACCCTATATATAATTTTGAAGATTACCCTCACGAACTAAAATATAGATTACAACAAGCATGTAATGATGCAAAACACAATCTAGAGGTATCAAAAAGCAAACGAAAATCTATGTATGATAAAGACATAAAATCTGTAAAATATAAAGTAGGGGATAAAGTAATGTTAAAAAATGTAATTAAAAATAAATTAGAACCATTGTATATAGGTCCATATACGGTGATTGAGGAGAAAGATCCCAATATTTTTATAAAAATAGACAACCGTATAATAGAGATTCACAAAAATAGGATAAAGTTATATAATAGTTAAAAAAAAAAAAAATATATTGAGATGATATTAGTTACTATGTTATATTAAATAAGAATGTAGAACGAAAATCTAATGGAAAGTAGAGAAAGGAGATTTTCTTATTTCGAGTCAGAGCGCAAATTTAGTAACATTGGGATTGATTATCATCATCTTCTTCATAATTCCTAAAAAAGGAAAAAGAAAATAGAATAATAAGAAAAAAAAATACAAATACATTTCAAAGATTTTTATTTAAAGATTCAAAAATGATTAATCTACATTATATAAAGTTTTGATAATTATGAAATTGATAAATGGGTAAAGTAGATAATTAAAAGTTTATAAAATTGCCAATACGTTAGTAATCAAACATTAATTTTAAATGAATTAGGGGTGTAAGTAAATGAGAAAATTAAATTATAAAAAAAAAAGACATCACAAATAGTTAAAATACATGTTAAAACTTCTACTTACTTTTAAATAATACGTATTTACCAACCATATTCTAATTTATTAATAGTTCAAATGCCAAATGAAATATTCTGAAAAAGAGAAAATTATTAGTTTGTAGTGCTAGTAAATTTCATAAGAATATAAAAAAAGAATGATCATTGTTTTAAATTGTAATATTGAATCAAGAATTAGATTTTGTTAAAAATTTTATTTGAATAAGAAATTAGTAGGCGATTAGATGGAAAAGATGTATAGATTTAAGTTTGTTGAATTTGTCATTTGTTTTTTTGTTGATTCTGATAGAATCTCTCTTGTTTTCGACCTTCTGAAGAGGAAGGATGTAAAAAGTTTCGATGAAGATTTTTTGTAAAAATTATGATGTTAAAAGAAAGTTAAAAGGAGATTAGTAAGATTTATATTATAAATAATTAGTTAAGAAGTTTGTAGAAGAATCTCTCTTGTTTTCTGGTTGTTGAAAGAGAAGTTGTATTAAAAATTTGCTCCGTAGAAATTTTGAGTTTTTTTTGAAAGTATTGAGAATAGAAAGTATTAAAACAGTTTAAAGTATCAAGATTATCCCAAGGTAACCAGAGAGAGCAATTGGTAAGAGAAATTTATATGATTTTATGAAGAAATAGATATTTCAATTTATGGGGCTGAGCACTTTATGGTATAACTGTATTTTAATTGAGTTAAAGAAGATTAAATTAATATTTAACAAGAAAGAAAATCATAATTACACTTACCAGAGAAGATAGTAGTCATCCATCGCTTGGTTTTGAAGAGGAATTTATTATTTGATCTTCATAAAGTTTCCTGAAATCTTTGCTGTATTGGAGGAAGAAAATAGATTGTCCTAAGAACTGAATCCTGATTCCAGAAGAGGAGAGAAGCTTCACACAAATGGTAACAACTTTGCACTCGATATAATAAAGAGTTTTATATGTGTTTGATTTATGAAATTTTGATGAACATTTTTATTTCACTGTTTTATGTATTTAACTAAATTATTATTATTATTATTCATTTTTTTTTTGATAAGTTTAATCCAAATTGTTTAGTAACTCAAGTCAGAATACTTCATTTGATATATTTGATGCATGTTTTGGTTTATTAACGGTATTTTTGAAGTTTGACACATTTTGAATTAGAAAGGTTAGAAATTTATATGCAATTCACGCCTAGAAATTATTGTTGGTCTAGGATAGTGCGGTTATACAGTCATTTTATTGCAAATTTGTGTATTCACTGATTTTGAATCTAGTTTGGTTGAATATTTGAACTCTGACCTTGACATAAGGGAATAGCCGGTAGCATATTTAATTAATCATATTGGAAAATAATTACACTGAGTTAATTCTTACCTATTCACTATTTATATTTAAAATTAATTAAAGGTAAGGAATATTTTATAACATAGTGATTGATATTATCAAAACATATTATTATTATTATTCATATATGTTATAATATATATATGTCTAATTGGTTAAGTAAAGAATATTTTTTTTTTCTCCTTCCCGTGGGAGATGTAATATAGAGCTATATTTATAAGGGTATTTATATTTGTAATTGTATTTATATTTATATTTATAGGTTTATGTATTTATATCTATAATTAATTAGGAAACACTCAGTAGATTTATTACGATTATTGAGAAACTATTTAAGTTTAGTTAAGCATATTAGTATTTAGAAATAATGTAAATTATGTCGTCACGAATTCCGACGACTCAGCAAGAGTTATGAACTCGTCGGAGTGAGTGACCGAAAATCGGGGCTTTTTAATAAAAACTATTAAACTGGTAAGATGTGTTTTTAATATAATTAAGAAGTAAAACTCATGAATAAATATATGAAAGAGATGTTTTATTACACACTTTTTTGAAAATTGGATTTTATTCTTCGATATAACCTCCTTTTACCCCAATATAACTTAAATTCTTGCATCCACCTCTTGACTGTTGTATTCGATGGAGCAGAGTTGCTATAATATGTATTAACCTTCACCTTCGTTTCCTTTGCCGTTTTGACTCTCAAATAATAGTGCTTAATCAAAACACGAAATTCACTTTGTTCTATAGTTGTGTACACATACATATACATATGTATCCTGATGATAACCCAAATATGAATGTGTTATTATTCCTATTCTATATCATTAAGAGAAAATAAATACAACCCTGTTATAATACGTTGAATAATTTGGCGAGAATTTATTATTATTTGTTTTGATTGGTTTAACTACCTAAGCTGTAAAATCTGACCATATCAGTGATACTATCGGTTTATGAAGATCTGGAGTTAACGAAATAACTTGGAACATGCTTTAATTATTGTATTAATGTATATTCTGATCAATTTGATCATTTATTGCTTTTTATTTTTCAGGAGAGAAACCGTTTAAATGTGAAATTTGTTCTCAAACTTTTACTCGACTATTCAACTTAAATATTCATATGAGAACTCACACAGGAGAGAGGCCATTTAAATGTGATATTTGTCCGAAAAGTTATGTACACATTAGTAGTTTAAAAGTACATATTCTTACTCACACTGGAGTGAAATTTACATGTGAAGTGTGCTTAAAAACTTTTTTGTTAAGCAACAGTTTAAAGTTACATATGAGAAGTCACACTGGAGAAAAACTATTTAATTGTGAAATATGTTCGAAAAGTTTCACACACATTGGGGCCTTAAACGGACATATCAGCTGTCACACTAAACAATTCGAATGTAAAATTTGTTTAAGACCTTTCGCACGCAAATCTCATGTAAACCTTCACATGAAGAAAGTTCATTTTAAACACAAATAACTTATTTTAACTAAACTATGTACAACTTAAGTATTCAGTTCAGATCGCAACGGGCTAGAAGTAATGATAGAAAGAATCGAGAACTCAGTTCTCGAATACTGGTAAGAATCGAGAACTCTACCGAGACCAGAAAACCGAGTATCGAGGTTTTTATTTACTTGCTCATGTACCGCTCGAATGAGGATGAATTCAAATTTAAAATTAATGTCAATATTATTAGTTCTCGGTTTGCTCGATGTTCGGTACCAGAAGTATAAAGTAATAAAGTTTAAGTTTTGTATCTACTATTTTCCGAAAGTTTTTTTTTTTATTTTATTTATTACAAAACTTAAAACTTGGGTGAAAAAATCTATTGAGGGGAACCACTTCACACGAAATGTAAACACCAATTCGTAAGATGCTTAATCTGTAAAAAAGAATGTAAGTATTACGGAAATATAATAATCTACAGAAACACCTTCAAAAAATTCACGGCATTCAATTCTATGAAAATAAACCTTCCAGTGCTGAAAACAATGAAATAGAGTCAACTACTGCTTCATATAATTTATTTCTACAGTTTCATCACTATCTATTGGCACATACGATAATGGGGTAGTTTCATTGTTTTATATTTTATTGTATTATTTTGTATTTTAATCATCCAGGTCAAAGTCAGTACGTTAGATTTCAAGGCGACCTTATATAGTTTAATTCTTATTCTCACGTAGCGTATGAATTGGCTATAAAAGAGCGTTGTTGAGGTCGCACTCGAGGAGTTCGGAATCTAAGGTTGTCTGTGGTGTCCCTAAAACAGGCCCTTGGGTCTGGACCGTTGTGACTCTTGGCGTATTTTCGTGAGTAAGTGTGACATGTCACAATGTAGTTTATTTGATAAGATTAGTCAAAATTGTTGTATTTAGTTATTCCTTATTCATATTGTTTATTACTCGTTATTATTGCTTATTTATTCGTTAATATATTTGTTGTTCGTTTCCTGTTGTTTATCTCATCTTTCCCTTGGTTAATTTTCTGCCTTCAGCAGGATACCTACGAGGTGGGTAGATAACCACGACCTGGGTGGGAAGTGCCTTCAGTAAGCTACCCTTCATCCAATAACACTACGGCAGATTTCCCCAATCCCCCCAAGCGTGACACTATCTCAACTCCATTTTTATTTTCTACAAGTGAAATTCACACAACAGTATAATTCTTCGAAAATAACTGAAACTTAATTCCCGATCAAATGAATTTATTTAAACTAATAACTTCAGATTATCATTATTCATAGTAGAAAATAGAGAGTTTTAAAAATGGTAACTTCTTATTAATTTCCCTTTTAAGGGATTACAACCCTAGGCTAGCTCAACTGGGTTCGTGGCTTCCTGAGTTTTATCAATTCCCTCCTATTAAAAAAATCTTCAATAATGAAAAGTTAAAGTTTATACGAAAATTAATTAAATCTCTTATCTTTTTATTATTCCAGGAATCCAAAATGATTCAACTTCTCGCGATGTGTTTTGAAATACTCTTCGGGATTTCAATACTTATATTCCATTCCAGGGATGGTATGGTTTCTCTTCGAAAAATTTTCAATTTTCCTATTCAGGGAAGGTATGATTTCTCTTCGATAACTTTATCAATATCGGCTAACAAAATGGCTGACGACTTGTCACGTTCTCTTACATTTATTGTCTATCTCTAATAGGACCCTTCTGGATGTGGCAAAAACCCTAATAATGATATCATAATCAAAACTTTATCCCTTAATGAATTACAATCAAGTAGAATCGAATCGCTATCTGGTTTCTCCATATTATCAAGAATTAATTAATTTAAATACACGTGTTTTATACATTTTATGATCACAAAAACTGATGTCTGTGATAGCGATTGTACTTGAAATTAAGTGTTAGTAATATTTTACAATAACAAAATTCACCACAATTTGGACAATTTAATAAAAATAAAATTTATAACTGTAGCTAAAGAATTACTTACTTTATCGAGGAGCACCTATCAGGAATATAAACAGTGATGAAATGAACTAGCAGTTATAATCTACGTACAAGGAAACCGACGGGAAACCGTTTCGTCTCTCACTTAATAATCGTGGCACAAAACAATAAAATAAATATCTACCCATATCAGGTGGATTTCGGCACAAAAACGGTCTCTAATCGTTACAAAATACACCAGAAAATTAAACCCGCTGTATCAAATCCCTAGTTGAAAATATCTGGCAGAAACTATGCTACCTACTGTACAAAGGCGCATTTGCGTTTGAGAGAAATGCTAAATATAGTTAAATATGTTGCTATAACAAGTAATGCCTGGTTGACTGATAGCGCACGAGGACATCTAACAGCTACCACCCATTTTATATATGACGATAAAATGTGTCCCTAAGTAATTGTTGGAAATAATACTACAGAAAACGTTGGGAGCATATTAATATCTACATTAAATGAATGGAGCATTTATCAAAAAATAGTTACAGTGGTGTTAGGTAATGGCACAAATAAAGAAAACGCTATTAATGAACATTTGCGCAAACGATATCATCATTGTCTTGTGCATACCCTGAACTTAAGTGTAACTGAAACAATTGATTAAAATATGCTTTTCACTGCAATTTTGAAAAAGTGTAGAGATGTTGTTGGACATTCCAAACACAGTGTATTAGCTTCAGAAAAACTTAAATCACGCAAGTTCAACTGGGATTTCCTGAATTTAAAGTAAAACAAGAAGATTGAATTCTTCATTAATAATTAAAAATTAAAGATATTCCATCCATTGTCATAAACAGTCTTCCCAAAGCCCCAAAGTGTCTAGATCTGTCAGAGTGGTTAACTATAAAAGACAATCTTCCAGTCCTAAAACAAGGTTATCTATAGTTCTTTGATTACTGTTGCTCATACAGGATAGTGCTTCCTTTGTATGTTTGTTTGTGGGTATTTAACTCTCCGATGGACTAAGAGCTTGTGGCTTATTTCTGTTAGTATATCTCATGACCCTGACTTTCAGTGAATTGGTTGGTCAAGCCGGCCAAGGTCCGGGTCTTCGCTGACGTCGACCGCCGGATTCATTGATCGATAGTTCTAATCCCCCACGCCGAAAAAAATTTTTAGGTTAATTTTTAGTTTAAAAAACTAAAAAACACTTTTAAATCACATTAATCTAAAAAGTGATAAATAATTATTATTTATATAAACTGATGGCATAAAGAGTTCACACTTTTTTTACAATAATACTAGTATTTTTCGTTCATTATTGTTTTAAGTTTATTTTAAAAAGATATTTTGAACGTTTCAGTTCGATGTGCTTCCAAAGTGTGTTAGGTTTTTTAAACTATAAATTTGTAATATTATAGTAACAACATTTGATCTGGCAAGAATGTATTTGATTTGAATTTCTTAACGCAGAATTCAAACCAATTAACGATAAATTTCGATTGCACACAGCTATCTGCAAACGGATATTTATATTTCCTTATCTTCTAAATAGCATCATCACCAAAGAAAGATATAGTATGGAAGAGGAAGAGAATTTGAGATCAAACGAAACTACCTGTTAAAGTGAAGCTTTTAGTGTTGGATTCAGAAGAGGTGTCACAAAAATTACTAACGCAAATGTAACTGGCGTCTTATTATTGTTGCTGCCACTTTTAGGTAAGCCAATGCCTCCTGTATCTTTCATTCCTTTTTTTATTTAGGATTACACCCGATATCTTTAAACCCTTTGCTTCCATCGATTCCACACATTTTTTTATTTTTATTTGCAGTAAAGTATTTTTTTAATAATTAATACATCTATACGTACCTATAATAAAACTGTAGCTGATCACTGTCTGTACCTGGCAAATATATTGAAAAAAACATGAGCTCTTATACAGATAAGAGAACCCAATACAATGTTTTTTCATTTTGTCTGTATGTTTTTTAACGCTAATCTCAGCAACGGCTTAACCGATTTATTTGGATGCAGTTTTCAGGAATATATTGTGATGGGCTTAACTTAACATTTAGTAGTTTTTCATTTCAATCGCTGTAAAAATAAAGAATTTATGTCAATCTCGTACTATGTACCACATAAAATGTAGCTCAGATCTATATGATCAATTGTTAAATAGGGTTCAGCTTGAACTGGAAGCGCATCAGTTGATGCGACGCAGCCGCAAGCAGGGAGTTCTGGAGGCGTTGTAGAACATATCGAATAATAGGTATTTATGTATCAAGGGCGTAAAACAGGCGTTTATGGACCGCAACGTGTAAATAAGAGCCCGAGCCGCAGGCGAGGGCTATTAACACGTAAGGTCCATAAACGCTGTTTACGCTCGAAATACATACAAACTTTTATGCACGACCGATTTAATAATCATTTATAAAAAAAATTGCACAGTCAATTGAAAAAAGTCAACTGTCAATTGACAAAACTCTACTATCAAATGCCAACTGTCAAATGGCAGCTATCAAATGTCAACTGTCAATGGTCAAATATCAAACGTCAACTGTCAAGTTCCAACTGTCAAATGCCAAATTTGAAATGTCAAATCTCTACTGTCACATGTAAAATATTATCTGTCAGCTGTCAACTGTCAATGTCAACGATTGTTTTAATAATAAAACTTATAAAGGATTTTTTTTTGTGAACAATTTAATATAAATGCCATTTCAACTTGCATGAAAGTTATACCTCGAACCTCGATATTATTAACAACTTACCCTGTATAACCATTCACCTAATAATTTGTATTCATTCGTTATTTAAAATAAATAATTTGATTGAAAGTAATATGCACAGAGGCTAGAGATAATATTTTAAAACAATAATCTATATACCTATGTTGTCGTTACCCTTACAACAAAGTGAAAATATTTTTATTTAGACTCATTGTCAGCTTAGATGATTGCAAGTATTTCAATATTTAAGACAAAAAAATTACTTTACCGCCCGCCATTTACACTTTATCGCCCGGCGGGCGGTAAAGTAGTCCACGGGCGCTAAAGTGGCACTTTACGCCCGCTAAATGTATGTAATAATCTGTACTTTACCGCATCAATAGTTTTAATCACAGTAGCCAAGTAAGTTTATTATGATATAATATGTGATAGCCCTAAGATCAGGCATTATTCTCATCTAAATTTTGATGCCAACGATGTCGCGGGTAAAAGCTAGTTTATAATAAAATGCTTAATTTAATTTAAACCTTAAGCTGCTTGGATGAATTTCGCAATAAGAGAAGGAAAAATAACACAATATTTAATAATTAAATAGGAATGAGACTTTTATCAAACAAGTCCTTATTAAATTTAGTTCAACTACAATCTCATTGAATGGTTTTTTAATTCTATTTCATGTGTTAATTCTGTGACCATACTAAAAGTCTTTATATACCTACTCAATTTCTTACGACAATTTAATCAACCTGTTCATATCGGCCTTCGATCTTCGATGCTACACTTTATATCTTCATGAATGCAATAAAAATTATATGCACTTTTAGACATTCATTTTTTCCTGTTAAAAATTGATATCCAATCTGTAAATCCTTGGTATAAAATATGCATTATTGCTATGTTGTCCATGATCAAAAATACAAAGGAATGATATAAATAGCGTCAATAACGGCGTTAAATTAAGTTTAATTAAAAATTTCAACACTTATGGGTATTTGTTTATAATATTTTTTAGGTTAATTCACTATGAAATAGTTAACAAACAGCCATTAATTTTCTTCTGTTTATTATATAATTGTTGTAAATTCCTTTACAGGAAATAAATTGTCTTATGAATCGGGTAACCCCGCTTAAATTCGTAGATTTTCGTGCCATACATATATACCTCTTCGCGGGCTTTTCTTGTCTTGTTCATTCCTGTTTCTTCAGAGTTAATCACCTAAGTATTAACACGGAGTGATTTCTCTTAGTTTCTTTGGCTCTTCGTTATTCCAATAATGTCAACTACTAGTTCTAGTATTGGATACTGTAGTGCCGATCAAGATTTAATGGATGAAGACGAACAATTGGTTAATGAGTATGGAACAACTGAAGAAGATTACTTACTACAATCATGTTTTTTTATTAGTAATTTTTCGATAACAGTTGGTATATCTCCAACACGTCTCTTCACCCCAGCAGTTATTTTATCTGAAAATTACTATAAGCCAAGTAAAATGTCATTTGGTACCATCGAATGGTTAAAGCTGATGAAATTATTTGATCAAAAATGGAACGATTTTTTCGTTGAAAATTTATTAGATGAAAATACGCCAAGGGTATTTTCACTTAGTGAGTTTTGTAATGTTAAACAGTTATACTACAACAACACTAAATTCTTAGTCATATCAAAAGATTCTATCGAATTCTATTTAAATAAGGAAGATGTGGCTCAACTTCTTAAAATTAATCAACATTTAGTTTCTTATCAAATAGCATTGCTAGGAAATCTAAACTTTTATAGTTATTATGATGATTTGGTGGGTTTTATTAAAGATTATTTTAGGAATGGATATCATACCTACCACCCTATTGAAGCTTTATCTGCACTTTGTGAAATTTCTACGGATAGTCTGTTAATCAGCGCTTTACGTCAATATATGTATTATTATATAGATAACGTATTGTATGATTTACAAAATTGATCATATATTAAGTACAAAATAGTTATTATCCTAACAAGTGCGGAAAGTTATACTTTCCCGCACGCGAACTGCCGATGCCCGAACGACGCGAAGCGGAGTTCGGGCAAGCAGTTAAGTGCGGGAAAGTTAATTTCCGCAAGAGTTAGGATCAGTATTTTTTCTACAAGCAAAATCACCTCGAAAATTATTTAGATATTTGAAAAGATGCGATTGTGACAATTAAATCTTTCATAGTGTCAATAAATACACGACTGTAGCTATAGCAACCCTACTTAAACAGGTGAGTTTGTTGTTGCTTTAAGTAAGGTTTACAGGGGTGATTTAATAAATTATGATTTTTTTAAAATTTTTTAAAGCCAAACATTTTAAAAATCCCTATTTTCATGTAAAATAATCCTATTTTTTTTTACTATTTGTATGTAGTCCAACAAGATAAAGATAATAATACAATAATTTGTCAAAAAGGTTATCGGAAAATATATCTAATTAATAAAAAAAAATGCGTGCGGGAAAAAATCTTTCCCGCACGCCGTGCGGGAAAAAGTATTTCCCGCACTCCGTGCGGGAAAGAGATATTTTCTGAATTAAAATGCGTGCGGGAAAGTGTTGTTTTACGCATGCTTGTAGAAAAAATAAGTTTTTTATTGATACCTATTCTTAAATACTCTATATTACGGAAATTGTCATTCTTTTTTTTTTTTAATTGTCAGTAATATCAACAGTAATTTGTGATAAGAATTATGCATTTTTATTTTTATAATCTGCAATCTTTAATTTTTAAATACTTTCTCTCAATTCAGGGCCAGACAAATTTAATGAACCGGTTTTGCAAAATAAGTTCTTGTCCATCCCGCATAAATGGGCCGTATTAAGGCACAGCAATTATATTTCCTTAAATGTTTGAAAGTTAAACGTTTACTTGTATCACTAAAATTGTTTTTAAAAAATACGTACACCATCATGTGGTACACTTTTTATGAGTAGTTTAATTTGCCGTTTTTAAGATCGATATTCATGTGTTTTAACGAATACTGCCAAAATTAGCAATACCGGACGCACCCCGAGAAGGTTGTTAATGATTATGCGTAAGTGATGAGACATGGGGTCCCTATTTTAAACGATGACTTACCCAATCAGCCCTTTTCAGGCCCAAAGTGATGCGTAAAATCCCACCCTTCTCGCGGTACGTATCGGCTAATGTTAAAGCTGGGAATTCACTTTATCACGAGGCTGCTTCGGCGCGGTAATGAGTACGCCGTTCCGAGCTGAGGCAAACAAGCTAAGCTTGCCTGTTGTCGGTAGATCAAAGTGAGGCAAACCCAATGCACGCCTCACTTTGTGCTCAGGATGGACAGAAAAAGTTAGCAGTTTATTTGCCTCAGTGGCAAACGAATGTACACACTTCTCGTCTTTTCTCTTTTATAGGAACCACTTACTGTGCCCATTTTTCGTGACACTGTTCAACAGGAACATTTAATTTGTTTCACATTTCCTGCCAAGCATCGTACTTTATTATAATATTCGGGATTGGTTTGTTTCCAAAATACTTCCCTTTCACGGATTGATTTTGGTTATTCCACGCCATACTTATTTCCAAATAAAAAGGATATAATAACTTACCTTTTAAATTTAAAAACACAATATGCAATGCTTTGATGACATGGCGTGCCAACCAAGTGCGAAGGCGAGGCAGCTTTGCCGCGCTTTGGCTTGCCTCGTGTTCAAGTAAATTTCCGGCTTAATGTTGACGATATTCGTTAAAACACAAATATTTTAAAAATCGCATAACTCGGTCAAAAAAAAATTCGTAGAAAATTGTTTTTTTTATTGCTCGTAAAAAAGTGTACTTTATGATGGTGTACGTGTTATCTATATATATATATATATATATAACAAAAGGGGAAAAATTAATGGGCATGTACGCAAAAAGGATGATAGGGTCACGAATAGGGAATGGTAACCGCAGACATGCATGTTTCTGGCTCGTTAGCCGTCATCAGTGCGGCATAACCAAGTAAGGTATTGCACTTGGCCAGCAAGAGTGTTGAGTACTTGGGAGCAAAGGATGGTAGGGAAACATGTATTAAAAAGCGAAAAACACAAACAACGAAACTCACACAAGAGTCCTATCGCCATTTGTGGCTTCGGCCAGCTGTGCCCACATTTCGGGGCTACGAACAGCGTCGCCGCGTTGGCGAAACGGACTCATTGTGTTTGAGCCGTTCCAAGCCCAGGATGTAAAACAAAAAAGGGGTGCCAAGTATGCGTACCTATAACAAACAAAAGGGGAAAAATTAATGGGCATGTACGCAAAAAGGATGATAGGGTCACGAATAGGGAATGGTAACCGCAGACATGCATGTTTCTGGCTCGTTAGCCGTCATCAGTGCGGCATAACCAAGTAAGGTATTGCACTTGGCCAGCAAGAGTGTTGAGTACTGGTGACGGCTAACGAGCCAGAAACATGCATGTCTGCGGTTACCATTCCCTATTCGTGACCCTATCATCCTTTTTGCGTACATGCCCATTAATTTTTCCCCTTTTGTTTGTTATAGGTACGCATACTTGGCACCCCTTTTTTGTTTTACATCCTGGGCTTGGAACGGCTCAAACACAATGAGTCCGTTTCGCCAACGCGGCGACGCTGTTCGTAGCCCCGAAATGTGGGCACAGCTGGCCGAAGCCACAAATGGCGATAGGACTCTTGTGTGAGTTTCGTTGTTTGTGTTTTTCGCTTTTTAATACATGTTTCCCTACCATCCTTTGCTCCCAAGTACTCAACACTCTTGCTGGCCAAGTGCAATACCTTACTTGGTTATGCCGCACTGATGACGGCTAACGAGCCAGAAACATGCATGTCTGCGGTTACCATTCCCTATTCGTGACCCTATCATCCTTTTTGCGTACATGCCCATTAATTTTTCCCCTTTTGTTTGTTATAGGTACGCATACTTGGCACCCCTTTTTTTGTTATATATATATATATATATATATATATATATAAATGATATATATATATATATATATATATATATAAATGAATGTTTGTCTGTATGTATGTATATGTCTGTATGTACTCAATGAACTCAAAAACTACTGGACCAATCATTATGAAAATTGGTATACATATGTAATTTTCCACGGAGAGGGTTTGTGTGATATGTACATTGATGCCACTCGCCACCAGGTGGCGCTGCAGAGTAGCAACTTCTGCCCCGTTCAAACGATTGTCATGAAAATTGGTATGTATATGTATTTTTCCACGTAGAAGGTTTGTATGATATGCTCATTGATGCCACTCGCCACCAGGTGGCGCTGCAGAGTAGCAACTTCTGTTCCGTTCAACCGATTGTCATGAAACTTGGTATGTATATGTATTTTTCCACGGAGAAGGTTTGTATGATATGCTCATTGATGCCACTCGCCACCAGGTGGCGCTGCAGAGTAACAACTTCTGCCCTGTTCAACCGATTGTCATGAAAATCGGTATGATGATGTATTTTTAATGGGTAAGATAAATATGATATTCGTATTAATTGTAGTTACCACTAGATGGCGCTTCCATGTATCAAATTCAATAGTGATTAATAGATATCTATACAAATTCGTATAAATATAAGTTCGAAAAATATATTTTTGGTGCGATAAGTAAAACAAAACTATACTCTTTCTATCCTTCTCTTCTCCTCTTTTTTTTCTTAAATTTATTTTAGTTATTGGCGTAGCAACGCGCGCCTGGTACATCTAGTTTTTAATAAACAATTTGGATGATCCAGGTTAATTTTCAAATTTTTTTAAGAGAAAAAAACTACTGGGCCTTAATGCGAGTTGGGCTCAAATATATTTTTTATTGTAATTTCTGCAAATTACGGGTAATTACTTACAAAATGAAAAGAAAATCATTTTGTTACGATAAAAATCGAGCACTTAAAAAGTACCCACCTACTGAAATTTCGGTAAAAAAAATTATTGCGATAATTTTGTTGAGATTTGATCGAATGGAAGAAGATCCATAAAGAAAATTAACATAAACAGCTTAAAGCAACCTAACGTTAAACTAAAAGTCACAGAAAAATTAAATGAGGCAGTAGCTGATATCACGGCAACATCTAAACAACCGGCCAGTATAAAAGACAAATGGGATAATATTAAAAAAACTATCGTGACCACCACCAAGACTCTGATCGCCTCCCAAAATAACCAAAAGAAGAAATGGATGACTGACAAAATATTATGAATGATGGATTACCGCAGATCATTTAAAAATAAATACCAAACCAAATATCAGAAGATTAACCGACAAATACGAAAAGAGATCCGCAAAGCATAAGAACAATGGCTGCTAGACTTATGCGTAGAAATGGAGGAATTGGAAGAAAAGCACGACCACTTTAACAATAAACTCATTAAAGAAGTAACAGGTCATACAAAACCTTGCAGTTTCAACAGTATTGTAAAGGATAATAAATTAATTATTGATCCCAAGGAACTACTTCAACATTGGATAAACTATACACAGCAACTATACTCAGAAAACACTAGAAAAAACTCTGAAAATGAATATAAAAGCGAACCCTCCCCTAAAATATTGAAGTCAGAAGTTGTAAGGGCAATTAAACAGAGCAAATGGGGAAAAGCACCAGGCCCAGATGACATGTACATAGAGGTTCTAACAATGTTGAGTGAAGACAATATAGACGCCTTGGTAGATCTCTTTAATGACATTTATGGGTCCGGTCAAATAGCACAGGATTGGCTTCAATCAATCTTTGCACCAATGCCAAAAAAGCCAAACGCTAATAGTTTCGACCAATTCCGAATTATCAGCTTACTGAGTCAGGTCCTAAAACTCTTTTTAAGGATAATTCACACAAGAATATACAACATATGTGAGAGAGACATTAGCCCCACACAGTTCGGTTTCAGACAGGGTTTTGGTACAAGAGAAGCACTTTATAGCTTAAATGTCCTACTTCAGAAATGCAGAGATTAGCAAAAAGATGTCTTTCTATGCTTTATAGAAAGCGATCGACTGTGTTAACCATTCAGAATTATTAATAAGATTGCTCCAAGAACGTTTGATAGATGAGAACGATCTTAAAATCATAAAGAACCTTTACATGAATCAAGTAGTATCCATGAGAGTAGGACAGGAATTTACATCATATTTCCCAATCGAAAAAGGTGTACGACAGGGCTGTGTTCTGTCCCCCCTCCTTTTTAATCTTTACTAGGAAACGATTTTCGATAGAGCCTTAAGTGACATTGAAGATGAAATCAAAATCAACGGACAGACTGTTAACAACCTTCGCTATGCTGATGATACGGTCATAATAGCCGACAGCCAAGAAGCGCTACAACGACTAATAAATAGAATAAACACTTAAGGAGAACAAATGGGATTGAAGATTAATATAGACAAGACGAAGGTAATGGTGGTTAGTAGAACACGAAATGCAATTGAATATAAGAGTAAAAAATAATAACATCCAAAAGGTCTCCAAGTTCAGATATCTCGGTAGTTGGATAGCTGAAGATCTAGATCCAGACCTAGAGAGACGTAGCAGGATTGAGCAAACCAGAACAGCATTTACTAATATGAGAACCTTGCTAAGCAACAGTAGCCTCAACTTAACGTTTCGATATCGCTTTGTAAAGTGTTACATTTACTACATACTGCTATATGGTGTAGAAACCTGGACTATAAAGGCCAACGTGATGAAGCGATTGGAGGCCTTTGAAATGTGGGTATTTAGAAGATTACTTAACATTCCATTGACAGATCACACAACAAATGTTGAAGTATTAAATCGAATGGGCAGAGAAAGAGAGTTGTTGCCAATAATAAAAAGAAGAAAAACTGCTTATCTGGGGCGTATATTTCGAAAGTCCAAGTACCAGTTCTTAAAGCTTATAATGGAAGGAAACGGGGCATCGAAAGAAAAAAACACTCATGGCTTAAAAACGTCAGGGATTGGACAAACCTCGATGCCCATGCACTCTTTAGAGCCACACAATTTGTCTATGGCCACACAAGATCGAGAGGAGTTTGCCAGAATTGTCGCCAACATCCACTAATTGGATTAGGCACCTTAAGAAGAGAAGAAGAAAGGAATGTTGGTAAAATTGAACAAACATTTTTAGATAATGAGGGAAATAAAAATGAATAGCTAGTTTTAACGATATGATTCTTATAAGACTTTAAGAAAAAATTAAAAACAAAGAACTGAGAAAGGTCCTGAAGATTTGTTTTTTCAAAAATATGAAAGGATTACTTCCATAAAACAGCAAGTTATTTCCCTTGGTCAGTCCTACGCAAAGATAAATAATATTGAAACACTTATGGGTATGGGGGCTTTTTACACAATTTATTTACAAAATTGTTAAGATACACTGAACTCTGCTGGATAACGTCTAACTACTTGACAATACAATGAACTCTTGTGAACACTTGACTCGAACTGACGTAAACTGCCCATGCATCCCCTTATATACAACATTATTTAATCTAGTCAGTGTGTTTAGAAGTTTCTAGAATTTTCTAGAAACATTATTTAAAATGGTCAGTTGATTTTTTTACAAACTTCTAAAAATCAACTGTCAACAACAATCTTTCAAATTAAGGTCCCTTCCTCTACGGTTATCCCGTTACACTGCCTCCTCCTTAGATTCATTCCTCCTGGAATGTTATTTCCTACATCGGAATCCCGCACACTCCCTGAGCCAGCCAAACCATCTTCTTGGAGTTGCTGCGATCTCCACTGTGGTTTCCCTGGTAAGGCGCCAAACGATCATGATGGACCACGACGGGTTTCCCTCTGGGAATTTTCACGATCCGATAAATGACATCGTTAATCTTCTTCTTGATGGTGTAAGGACCTTCCCAGTTCTTTTGTAATTTGGGACAAATACCTCGACGCCGTCGGGGGTTATAGAGCCAGACTAAATCTCCAACTTGGTAACTCTTTTCCATTGTCCGTGTGTCATAGTACCTCTTCATCCGATCACTAGATAATTGTAGTTTTCCACGCACCAGGTTGTGTATATTTTCCATTCGATTCTGAAGGTTGGTGACATATTGTTCACGTGCCATTTCTTCACCAAGTTTACAACCAAACACCAAGTCACATGGTAGCCTCATTTCTCTACCGAACAGGACCTTCGCAGGCGTTTGGCCAGTTGATTCGTTGATGGCCGATCGAATTGCCATTAGAAATAGTGGAATATGTCGATCCCAATCCCTCTGACAATCTGACACCACTTTTGACAGATAGTTGGTTATAGTCCGGTTCATTCGTTCCACCATTCCATCAGACTGAGGGTGCATCGCTGTGGTTCTCGTTTTGTAGATGCCTAATCTTTGGCAAACTTCTTGAAACAGCTTGCTCTCAAAATTTCTTCCTTGGTCTGAATGTAATTCTAATGGTACCCCAAATCGGCTTACAAATTCTTCAACCAATATATCTGCTAAAGTGGTAGCTTCCTGATTGGGAACTGCATATGCTTCAACCCATTTAGTGAAGTAGTCCATTACAACAAAGATGTACTTGTTTCCTACATCGGTCTGTGGAAGTGGCCCCAATACATCTACTGCGATTCTTTCAAAAGGACTTCCAACCAGGTATTGCTGCATTTCCGCCTTCGGTTTTCGGCGCGGACCGTTACTGGCAGCACATGTAGTGCATTTACGACACCAATCTTTAACATCATTAGTGCAATTTACCCAGTAAAATCTATCTCGGATCTTTTGCAGCGTTTTCGTGATACCCAGATGTCCTCCAGAACTATCATTATGCATCTGTTTTAAAATTTCCGGTACAGCATTTCTTGGGACCACTATTTGTTTCCTTGTTTCTGTGCCCTCGGAATTTTCTACAAGTCTTTTAACGAGCCCTCCGTCCAAAATTAAAGAGTTCCATTGGGACCAGTATGCTTTTAAAGCAGGAGAGGATGAGGATATCTCTCTCCACAACGGACGACGGTCCATTCTCTTCCACTCCCTAATCTTTCTCAGAACGGGATCGTTTTCTTGTTGCTCCTCCAGCATAGAGCTCTCGTCTTCTGGCACAACCTTAACTAAGGCAAGTTTTTCCTCGTTCTGCTCCATACGGGTACAATGGGGGCAATCAGGTCGACATGGTCTTCTGGAAAGTGCATCAGCATTACGATGTCTGGTTCCAGGTCTGTGCTCGATTTCAACATCATATTCCTGCAGTTTTTCGAGCCATCTTGCTATCTGTCCTTCTGGGTTCCTAAAGCTAAGTAGCCACTTCAAACTAGCATGGTCTGTTCTGATCAGGAATTTTCTGCCATACAGATATTTATAAAAGTGTTCGACGGATTTTACAACTGCTAACAGTTCCCTCCGAGTTACACAGTAGTTCTTTTCAGCTTTCGATAAAGTTTTGCTGAAGTAACCAACCACTCTTTCCTTACCGTCTTGTAGCTGTGACAAGACGGCTCCAATTCCCACATTGCTGGCGTCGGTGTCCAGAATAAGCTTACCATCAGGAAGTGGATAAGCAAGAACAGGTGCTGACGTAAGCTGTTTCTTCAATATTTCAAACGCCTTTTGACATTCCTGATCCCAACAGAAGGACTTATCTTGTTCTGTCAAACGTGTCAAGGGTTTGGCGATGTCTCCAAAATTCTTGACATATCGTCGGTAATAGGAACAAAGACCCATTCCTGAACGGCTTGTATCTTAGCGGGGTCAACAGCAACGCCATCCTTGCTTACGTTATGTCCTAAATAGTTGACCTGTCTCTGGAACAAGTGGCATTTCTTTACATTCAATGTTAGATTAGCGTTCTGTAATCTTTTAAAAACTTCTTCCAGGTTAGATAAATGTTCCTTAAAGGTCTTACCCATTATGATGATGTCGTCTAGATAAACTAGACAAGTTTCCCATGACAAACCCCGCAGGATGTTCTCCATTAGTCGTTCAAACGTCGCAGGAGCATTACAGAGGCCAAATGGAAGGACCGTGAATTGCCATAACCCTGATCCACTGGTAAAGGCAGTCTTTTCTTTGTCTGCAGGATTCATTTTAACTTGCCAGTATCCGCTTTTAAGGTCCAAGGTAGAAAACAGAGTAGGACCCGCCAAAGCGTCGACGGCATCATCAATCCTTGGCAGAGGATAACTGTCCTTCTTAGTGACATCATTTAGCTTTCGATAGTCGACACAAAACCGCATTGATCCGTCTTTCTTTCTCACTAATACCACAGGAGAAGCCCACGGACTACTGGATGGTTCGACTATGCCATTTTGAATCATTTCTTTAAGGGCTTCCTTTTTAACTTGAGGCATCCTTCGGGGTACCAGTCGAATCGGACGTGCATCACCAGTGTCAATTCTATGTTATACAACATCAGTTCTTCCCAGTTTACTTTTAGAACCAAATACAGGTTTATAACGGTAAAGTAGATCTCTTACCTGTTTCTTTTCTAATTTTGACAAAGAGGGGTCTAGTTTTGTCATTAATTGTTCAATTTCGTTGGTCTCATCTGTTTCCGTAAGATTTATCTTGTGAATAATGGCCATTACTGGTTCTAAACTTCCCATTTCCGTGTCCTTTCGGAGAAGAACTGGATGATCGTTCAAGTTGATAACTCGGATGGGTACCTCTTTGGCGGATCTAACAAGAGTCTTACCCACAAGGAGTCCTTTTCCCAATTCATGGTCATGGTTCTTCGGCTCTATCATGGCTGCGGCACCATCTGGCTCCAGTCCATCCAACCGCGCTGTGACGACACATTCGCAGCTTGCCGGAATTTCGATATTATCGATTAGCTTAATCGAGGCATTGTCAACTTGTTTTCGGTGCAGGAATATTTCTTCATTACCAGTACGAAGGATACGTTGGCGAAGATCCAAATGAAAACCACAGTGGAGCATAACATCCATGCCCAGAACAACATCTTCATCAACGTCAGCCACCAGCACTGAGTAGACAAGAGAGGTTGAACCAAACTGTAGCGTCACCTGTATCTCACCGTAGACTCTAGCAGAATCTTCGGTAGCGGTACGCAGTCTCCAACTGGTAGGCAACATCTTATTTCGCATAATGATGGTTGGTCGGACGATAGTTTTTGTAGCTCCAGTGTCTACCAGCATGCTAATATTCTTCCCATCAAGGAGGCTATCTACATATAAGCTGTCCAACGTGATGTCGCAGAGTTGCCAATTTAATGGTGTGAGGGGCTTCGGAAATGTTTGGGGTCGATTTCGCCCTCCAGGAGTCGACCCGTTCTAGTTTTCCTGCTGCTGGGGTACTTCAGCAGAAGATTTTTCTTTTTGGGGGCAAGTATTTCTTATATGGCCTAGTTCTCCGCAGTTCCAGCATCTCACTTGGCGCCTTCTTCTTGGAGATAACTTCATTAATCTCTCTACCGCTTCAACGTCGCTAACGGAATGAACGGCATGGTCGTAGTTACCGGTGATTTCCCTTAGTCGAGCAACTCCACGTGAGGCCTCCGTCGCCGCCTCAAACTCCAGGGCAATGGTCAAGGCGTCCACAAGAGTCTTCGGCCGCGCCAACCGTACAGCGCGCTGCAACTCGACGTCTCGAAGACCATCGGTGAAGGTTTGGACTGCTAGGCACTCCAGGAAATCCTCCACTGCGTTTGAATACGCAAGTCGTACCATTCTTGCTACATCCGCTTCAAATTCCTGGATAGTTTCTCCATTTTTCTGTTTTCGGCTCTTTAACTGCATTCGGTACACAGGTTGTAGATGAGTTTGACCATAACGCATCTCTAGACGATTCACCAATAACTCGAAGTTGTCAGCTTCATCCGGCGTCAATGATTGCAAGACGTCTAAAGCTTCGCCTCGCAGAGCTACGGTTAGGGACAATGCTTTCTCCTGGGATGACCATCCATTAGCTCTGGCCGCTGCGTCGAATTGTTTCAGGTAATTTGGCCAGGAAGTCTTCCCGTCGAAGGTCGGGGGTTTCATCGTCGTTCGTCCATGGGTCGTCTCCTCGCTTCTTTGTCGTTCGACGTCTGCGTGGCAGGTTTCCATCCTTCTTGCATCTCCGTCGCCGTGGTGGATGGTTTGGTTTCGGCGGCTAGCTTCCTGTTCTTGTTGAAGCTTCCTTATCTCGGACTGCATTTGCTGGTTGATCTGGTTTTGCTCGTCTCGCAAGTTGGACACTTGTTGATTTTGTTCGTCTCGCAAGCTGGACACTTGCTGATTTTGTTCGTCTCGCAAGCTGGACACTTGCTGATTTAAGTTGTCTACTTGCTGATTCAAGTTGGCTACTTGCTGATTCTGCTCGTCACGAAGATGTGATATTTGCTGGGAGAACGAACTGGATAACTCATCTGATAGGGTAGACATCTGTTGTGATAGCTCCTCTTGTTGGCTCTTCATCTGACTGGATAGCACCTCTTGTTGGTTCGTCATTCGTTGTGACAGCTGGGACATATCTTCGCGCTGGCTGCTTATCTGACTGGACAACTGGGACAGTTGTTGAGCTTGTTCTTCTTGCAGCCGGGAAAGTTGTTGAGTTTGTTCTTCTTGTTGGCTCGTCATTCGTCCTGATAGCTCCTCTTGCAACCGGGAAAGTTGTTGAGTTTGTTCTTCTTGTTGGCTCGTCATTCGTCCTGATAGCTCCTCTTGCAGCCGGGAAAGTTGTTGAGTTAGTTCAGAATTTAATTTTTGAACTGGGTCTTCGAACTCCACAGCGTCAGGGTCCAAATTATTATTTAGGTAGTATTCACGGAGCCTTCTCAACAATACGGATTTGCTCCCAGTAGTTTCCAACTCTAATTCTTCGAGCTCTCTTCTGAGCTCAGCAACCAATATAGTTCATTTATCTTTTTTCCAGGCATTCTAATATCTTCAACCCCACACCTGACACCAATTTGAAACACTTATGGGGGCTTTTTACACAATTTATTTACAAAATTGTTAAGATACACTGAACTCTGCTGGATAACGTCTAACTACTTGACAATACAATGAACTCTTGTGAACACTTGACTCGAACTGACGTAAACTGCCCATGCATCCCCTTATATACAACATTATTTAATCTAGTCAGTGTGTTTAGAAGTTTCTAGAATTTTCTAGAAACATTATTTAAAATGGTCAGTTGATTTTTTTACAAACTTCTAAAAATCAACTGTCAACAACAATCTTTCAAATTAAGGTCCCTTCCTTTACGGTTATCCCGTTACAATATATTATATTCTCCTGGTCCTTTGAATTGAATATTAAACCTATTCTGCCTATAATAATATATTCAAAGTCCTGTGACAGCCAATTTTTTTCTTCGTTTTTCTTTTATGTGGAGCTGATGCGTAAATAATTAAAAAAAAAGTATGTTGATGAGATTATCAGCGAAAGATATCATTAAAACGTTTTTCACGTTACTTAACTGAAGTATTCTTGAATCTTGTATTAATAAATATATTTTTATAGTAGTGTACGTTAAGCTGTTAGCGAATACAGTTAGAGACCCTAATTGCATCATGCAGAAGAACTAAATCACTGTGAAAAAGACAAAATTAGCTGTCAGTTCGTCAGTTGATTATTTTGTGTCTTTGAAACTGTATATTTTATAATAATTATGGAATTTAATACTAAAAGAGGTGATATTTTAGCACACATACATATTGAAAGTAATAATTCTGAAAGATTATTAATACCGTTTATTAAAACTGAAAGTAATGATGTTTTAAATGAAACTGTAAAAAACTTCCCTAAGATTAAAACAGAACCCCCTGAACTAAATAATGATTCGGACAACATTGAAATGGAATATATTATGAATGATTCTATAAAAAGTGAGGGTGTAGTCTCAGCTGGTAATATTGAAACACAAGAATCGGCGGATATTAAAAATGAATTCTTTCTACCTAATGACATGATGAAAAATGCATATTGTCGAGAATTATCAACAGTTAAAGAGAAATATTTAAATGGAAAATTAAAGACATCTATAAAAAAACTTGAAACATTTAGAAAATGTCGGTGTCCTTTTTGTAAAAAATGTAAGTAAGGATTACGATACTAATATTTTTTTGGTAATATTATGTAAACTTGTTCGTTACTGTGGTGTTATTGCAATAGTTTTTACATTATTATCCACCTAAAGCCTACTCAACAGCTTAAAATCAAAATACTAATCATTAATTATAATACAAATAGTTTTAAAGCAAATTTCATATACATTACATATCTCTTCCTAACTTTTTGTTGTTTATTAAGGTAGTTGCTTATGTATTTAAGAGAATTACAAAAAAAAATGATATTTGCTTAATTAAGTTCTATGTTTATGGATTGTTAAGTCCAAAATTCGTGGAAAGATAATGAGTATTTATTATCTGGTAACGTATGTATATGTTTTACATACTGTTATGTTTTACAATCACCAAATATATATATATTGTTGGACTCTTCAGGGTGGGTTCATCGATTAACATTAACTAACGTTTTATTTTTCATTTTATACAACATTTAATGTAACATTTTAAACATTCAATACAATAGTATAATACAATACAATAAAATTCAAAATTTGTTCAATCAAAGACTTATAACTACTCTTAATTTATAATAATTTTGCCCCTTTTTCCTAAAATCCCTCTAATAACTATTTCTATTATAAAATAATACTATCAGCTGATACCACACCCTTATAACGGAAATACTTATCTTAATGTAAAATTCTTCTTATAATATCCAAATGATAATTTCAATCTATGCAATTTATTTCTAATTTCAATTTCCACATTCTATTCCATATTCTATTTCTGATTAACCATATTTACGATACTTTCTACATTATTCATTTTATCTTTTTGACAATTAATGTTACATCCATAAAATTTTCAACAACGTAGCAACCCCTTTTATACCCTTTTTTTTTCAATTATTTTCTATCATTACTTGATAACTTCCATAGATTGATATTATCAAATTTTTATATCTAGCTAGTCTTAAACATATTTACACTCTACATAAAGACCAACTAGTTCATACCATAATAATACGAAATACCTAAATTCAGTTTACTCAGTTTGTATCTTCAAACATATACCTCATTTATACTAACTTAAAGCCTTAACTTCTTTGAGAGGTAATATGGTATCTTTTTCCGGTGATGCGCATATACCAACTATTCCTTAATTAGAGCGAGGTATGACAGAAACAGCCTATACTTTTTCTCTATGTCGGTATTTACTTGTTTGATGCACGGTGCATTGAATGCTTTTTTTTAGTTAGTATATAGTCGAATGTTTATACATAATCAAGCATCCAGTTGCTCTATTTTTTTAAAAAACATAGACTGATTTAAATATTCTCGATAACTGCTTTGTGATATCAATTTCTACTTTTCTATTATTATTTGGAGTCCTTGTATTTTAAAATAGCTCTTGTGTATTGTATTAATGTTATTTTGGACTGTCTATTAAATCTGATAATGTCTAACAAATGGCGATTATTTAATACAAAAAATATATTGACTTTAATTTTTTAGGCTTCGATAACTATGTCGATTGTCGTATTCAAAGATTCACTAATTTGCAAAAAAACTCATTTTGAGTTTCCATTTATTGAAACATTCTCCTTGATTAAGACAGTCGAAAATTATCCATAACCCTGAAACCAGCGGAAATACGCCTTTTTCGCGTTTTTTTTTCTCCCTTGCTACTACTTTAAAAAATCATGGATATAGTAATATTTTTATAAATCAGTCACAATTTTTTGGTACCTATAGGGAAACGTGACACAACCGTAAAAATATGAAAAATATTTAACAAAGATAGCACAGGTCGATTAAAAAAGTGTTTATTGTAAAAAACTTTTATGGTCTTTTTCAGATATTTCCGCGAGGTACGCCAGCTCCAAAAATATGAAAAACACGATTTTTTAGTAGTTTATGGCGATCTCCGATTTATATAAGATTGTCAATTATTAAGGTACGCGTAAATTCAATCTTTAATGATGCGCTTTGGTGTAACAAAACGCCTAAGATTTATTCAGATACTTCAAATAAGCGCGTCACCTAAAAAAAAATAGCAGAAACTCAATTTATCCGTTAAATTTTGCGAGCTTAGATCGATTCTTGTGATTTTTGGCTTAACCAAAAATTAGAATGACGTAGAGCTGAAGGTTGCGAGTTCGAGTATCGCTGGGTGCGACATTTTTTCAATTTCTCCTTAATGTCATTTAATAAATTCTTGTTTGTATACTTTCACCAAATTTCAAAATTTTCAAAAATCTCATGAGAGAAATCTCAAATAATCGTTTACTAAATGATGTAGTTTGTCCTCCACTCCTTCTACTTCCACTAACTTTAGCATATTTTTCTGATAGATTTTACCTCGTAATATTTATAAAACTGTAGTAAAATAGTTATTTATTATACAAGGGAAAAAAGTATTAGATTTTAGCTCGAGGTTGTGTTGTCTCCCGACGCGAAGCGGAGGGAGACAAAAAACCGAGAGCTAAAATCTAATATTTTTCCCGTGTATAATACACTATTTTTTTCTGTGACGACGATTTAATATTTTAAATAAAATCAGAAAATTACTGATGCAAAATTTGAATTTTAAAACTAGTAGGCTTTTGTCCTTATAGTGACAATTAGACCTGCGTTATCAATCAACTACCTATCTGTCAAGAAACCTTTATTTATGTGTATATATCCGGAAAAAAAGTACTCACTTTTTTCCCATGGTAAAAAAGTAATAATTTCATAAAAAGTGACGTTTTGTGACCCGTTAACAGAGATAAAATGTTAAACTTTTTTCTCGTCGCCGAAAAAACATATTTATAACATACCGTGACTTTAAAGGTGGGTTTACACGAGATGTGAGCCACGATCGTGGCTCACGAAAGCTTGGCTTACGGTTTGTGTGTGTAAAAAATCAATTCGTATTTCACGATAGTGAAATTATCGTTCACGAACCTGTCATGACTGGTTCGTACAATATCAAACCATGTTGGATATTTCAGTCGTGAAAGCTCAGTCGTGATGTAGACTGTATAATATAAAGCATATTTGTTTGTCTGTAAAATATTAATTTATTATAATATATTATATATAGGTTAATAATTATAGATTTATATATTATAAATTAAATTATTATACCTACAACATTTTAAATTGTAAAAGTACAAAAAGTTGCAAACGATATGAGTGTAAAGAATGTTATGAAAATGAACGATGAACAAACAACAAACTATGAATTTCATAGATTATTACGAAAAGGAAGAAGTTTTATGGAACACAAAGTTACAGGCATATAGAAATAGAGATGCTAGAGGCGAAGCTGTGAAAAGAATAGTATCACCCATGAATATTGGACAAAACAGCACATGCTTCCGCTACTAACGAATCCATCTTACTGAATGAAAATCGCGTTCACGTGTAAACACCATTACAATTCGGATGATGCTTTTTGAAACCACGCTCGTGAGTCACAACTCTCAAGATCGTAAAATACGATCGTGGCTCACGTCTCGTGTAAACCCACCCATGTATCGCACTAATGCAAAATATATTCAATAATTTTATCGGCCTTTTTAAAGAGAAACAGTTGTCCTATTAACAGCATAAAAATTTTGTTTAACTATCTTAATCTAGTATGCAGATTTAAAAAGAGAATCGAGTCAAAGGGCATTTCGTCTATTTTAATCCAGGAAATCCCTTGATATTATAAAAATTGCAGTACTTAAATTTAAAAGAAATAATTTGATTAAGTTTACGATTAAATATTATATATTGTAACCTCTTTTTTCCCGGAAGGTGTTAAATGCTCGTTTTATAGAGGTTAACAAATGCGAACGGCACTCAGGGGGTAGGAGGAGAGCGAGCGTGGATTCGAACGAGCTAGATGATATTGTATTGGAAAGATATACGGGGACATATTTGTTAGAAAAAAGAAAAGATAAAAGAATTTAAAAGGGACTAAAGAGAAAATGAGAGAAATGATGGAAAAGGGAAAGGTAAATGGGCGCCACTTATTTTTTTATCATAAGGATGGGGAAATATAAGAAACCCAGATAAAAAAATATTAAATATATAAGTTGGATAAAATGATTTATCAGATGTTGTAGATAAAGTTAAAATAAGAAAGATATAAGAGATATAAGATCAGATAAGGTAAAATTAGGTAACCCGGCAGATGTTCTTGCTAAAAATTTAAATTACACACTCTTATTTAAGATACTAAAAAAATGATACTTACACTTTTCTTTTACTCCTCCTTATGGTTATCAATCTAATCGGTAAGATAAAGATAGATTCAAAAAAGCACAATTTATTGCTTTAATAAAATAATATATGCTTAAGAAATGAAAACTATTACTTCAATAAGATAAGGTATATTTAAGAAACAAAATCTATTACTTTGGTAAAGTATAGATTAGAGAAACTGAAGGTATTGATCAGAGTAGCAGGCTCTAGCTAGGAAAAGAAAATCTAGTTAAACACTAAACAGACTTTATTATCTGGGTTGATAATAAATAAGAGATACAATAAACAAAATAAAATAAAGAAAATATCAGTGTTATAAACAGTAGGTAAATCATATATCGGTATCATAAACAGTAAATAATATTATTAAACACATTTGTGTTTAAATTTAAAAACATAACTTTTACTACCATAAAACAACAGCTAAGTATAATTCTATTGTTATTTTTGGTATGTTTAAAACTAAAAGTGAGAGAGAAAAATTTAGATAAAAAAGAATCAAAAATATCACTTTTGGTTTTTCAATTATCTCGAGATAAAACGTACCCATATAGAAAAATATAGAGAGATCTTAATTAAATAAGGCGAGATAATAATTAAAAGATAAAAAAATATGTAAAACAGTTTACAGATAGTAGACACAAAAAAAATATAGGTAAGAAATAAAAAATTACAAATAAGCAATACACAAAAAAATCACATCCCGGATATTCTCATTACGGCACTAGCACTATACTTATGGATGTTACAGATAAGTACAATTACGATAAAATGATCCATAGAAATAAATGGTACTTCTTGCTCGATACAGATATAAA
Organism: Altica lythri; assembly: GCA_964028335.1. Classification (NCBI taxonomy): domain Eukaryota; kingdom Metazoa; phylum Arthropoda; class Insecta; order Coleoptera; family Chrysomelidae; genus Altica; species Altica lythri. Next base: position 37,900,103 of record OZ034808.1, on the reverse strand, counting down.
AAAAATTGTTAAAAACTTACATTGTCTCCTAAATGTTTCAGAGAGATATTTATAGTAGATGGTTTCTTTCTCTCGGTAATTGGTGTTAACGGTACGATATAATCTAAACCCATTCTTGTTTAGATTAATAGGTAATTAGAGAAAACCATAAACTCATCCTTCGAAGCGTGGGTTCGAAAAAGGAAGCGGTAGATGTAGTAATGGCGGCTTGTCGTTGCTACATCGAACACCCAGGAAAACATAAAAAAACACTATCTGGAATATTTTACGTGGTTCCTCGGTACAATAAACGGTAAACGAAAACAGAAACACTTAATTGAAAGTAATTTTTTAAAAATCTTAAGAAAATTTGCCGGGACTTGAATCTAGGGGTTGTACGTATGGTGTTGATCGCACAAAAACCCAAGCTAGACTGATCAGGAAAATGGCGGTACTCAGAGATGCTCTGTTTCGCGTCCCCTCATGTGATGTTAAAATCGGAACCTTATTGGCTAATACACCGATCGATATTTTGCTTAGCGACAGAAAACCGTTAAAGATGTGCAACCGTCTAATAGGTTGAGAGTACAGGGCGGTAATAAGTAAGGAAAAATTATGAAAAAAAATAAAAAAATTAAATTTTATACTAGAGTTTTTTGAACACGCTACAATATAAAGAAACATTTGATTTATTTCATAAAATATTTTCGAATTTCTAGATATAAAATTTCAATAACATCAACTAGTAATAACTAGTAATTTATAATATTTTCTCATTTATTTATAACTCTTTTTTTTTCAGATTTTTTATCGTCTAAACAATGTAAAACACATATTGGTTGCCACTTTAGGAAACAGTGCGAGATGTGTTTATTCTGTGGAAAATTCTTATATCACAGGTCACATTTTGTAAATCATTTTTTTGTTTATCATTTTCTAAAGACTAAATCAAAAGTTTTCAAATATATAAAAGACAATATGAGAAAAAATACAACAATTAATTCCGATGTATTACATTTTAAATCTGAAAGTAATACAGTCGAGAAAGAGTACAAACGTAATATTTGCACAAAAAGTTTAAGAAACAGTAAAGAAAAACCATTTGAATGTAAAAATTGTTTGAAAACTTTTACACAAAGTAGTCAAATAACATTACACATGAAAACCCATATAGATAAGAAACCTTATCAACGTAATTGTTTAACTAAGCATATGAAAACTAAGACAAGAGAGAAATTATATAAATGTGAAATTTGTTCATATCCTTTTTCTACCCGGTTTAATTTAAAAACACATATGAAAATTCATACAGGAGAAAAACCATTTCAATGTAATATTTGTTGGAAAACTTTTACACAAAATAGAAAATTAAAAATACATATGAGAATCCATACAGGCGAGAAACCTTATCAATGTAATGTATGTTCAAAATCTTTTATTCGACGTGATCATTTAACTTATCATATGGCTGTTCACACAGGAGAGAATTTATATAAATGTGAAATTTGTTCATATGCTACTTCCCGTCGATTTAGTTTAACATCACATATGAAAATTCATACAAAAGAGTTACCATTAGAATGTGAAATTTGTACTAAAAAGTTTTCACATATCGGTAATTTAAAAGTACATATGTTAACGCATACAAGTGAAAAACTGTTTAAATGTGATATGTGTTCCAAAACTTTTTTACGAAATAGTTATTTAAAAAAACATTTACAAACTCATCTTAGAGAAACAATATTTGAATGTGAAATTTGTTCAAAAACTTACACCTGTAATTATAATTTAACTGTCCACATGGCGACTCACACCGAAGATAATCAGTTTAAATGTGATGTTTGCTTAAAATCTTTTGGTCGATATAGTTATTTAAAATTACATCAGATCGTACACACTAAAGGAAAACCATTTAAGTGTGAAATGTGTTCGAAAACTTTTAGACGACCTGGTGATTTACTCAGACACACTAAAAACCATAATAGAAAAAAAAATATTTGAATGTACAATTTTGCACTTAATTCCATTGTAACTGTTCATGACAAAATTCACTTTAAATGAATGATTCAATAATGGAGTCCATTTTTTCTCGGAAGGATGTAAATTGGACAGAATATCATCTTGGAAATAGGGTAGAACTACCATTTGTTACTATCGGAACAGCATTCTTATTGGGAACTAAGCAAGCAATTTATCGTTTGCATAAAAAGCAAGTTTTTTATTTATTTCCAACAAACGTTTACGTTAATACCTTTAATTGGGTTGTTTCAGCCTTGAAAGTGCTTCTACGACTAAATTGATTTCGATTCAACAGAAGTAAATTTAATACACGAATACATTTTTGGAAAGTTAAAGGAAAAGCAATCCATCACTCAAAAGAGGAACTTTTAAAAATATTTTTGTTTACTCATGTTAAGAACAACAGAACCTGTTGTTTAAATTAACGGCAATTTCTAAGATACGTTCTTCTTCCACTAGGATGTAGAAGATTATGACAATAACTTGTAACCTTAAAAGTACCCTAGGCTAGCTCCCGTGGGTCGTGGCTTCCTTCTGTGTTCTACTAGATTCTCTCCAAACATTAATTAAGGGCGCCAAGTACAGACAAACAAATAAAATTCGAAAGATCAGTTTAAAATGGTTTATTACTTTAAAAGAGATTAGTAATTTAATTAAAAATATTTAATTAATTATTTCTCTTATCTTGGTTTGGTTCCGATGGCTTCTGACGGAGTTTTGATCCAGTGGAGCGGAGCAGTAGGAAGGATGGGGTACCTTCCTAGGGACTTCTAGACGGATTTTTACACGACGTGGAAACGGAATGGAATTCCCCTGTAGGAACTTCTTGTCAAATTTCCTAACGACGATGAATCGGAACAGCAATGGAATGGAATTGCCCTGTAGGGACTTCTTGTCGGCTTTTCTAACGACGTGGAAACGGAACAGCAACGGAATGGAATTCCCCTCTAGGAACTTCTTGTCGGATTTTTCTAACGACGTGGAATCGGAACAGCACGGAATGGAATTGCCCTGTAGGGACTTCTTGTCGGCTTTTCTAACGACGAGGAAACGGAATAGCAACGGACTGGAATTCCCACTCTAGAGACTACTTGTCGGAATCTCACACGTCGTGGAACGGAAGAGCTGTCGGAAGGGAATACCCCTCAAGGACTTCTAGTCAGATTTTCTGTCGACGTGGAACGGAACATGGCGTCGGCTTCACAGAATGACGTCGAACTGCGAAATTCTTTCAGATAGCAATTTGTTGGTCCTTAATAGGGCCCTTCTTATAGTTGGCAATAACCCTATTAATAAAATTGGAATCAAAACTCCGACTTTCAAGTAATAATTTTCAAACGCAATCGCTATACGTCTATCCAAATTTCGAGAAAAAAATAATTACCTTTCATGTAAAAATATTAAAATACCACAAAAACTGACCTTGAACAATAGCGATTGTATTTGGAAATTTAAATGTTAGTAAAAATACATAAGATATTCACCGCATTTTGGTTCATTATTAATTAATTAAATTAAAACCAAGGCAAAATGTTACTCACCAGAAGGGAAGGGCAAAGATAGTCGAAATGGCTCTGAATTTCTTCAAATTCATCGATAAAGTGAACGAAATAAAATCACAACGAAACCCATTCTGTCCTTCTCAATTACCTATCCCCTCTCGTATCAACGCGATAACAATAGATAAATAATTTAAAAATATTTATAGTCCGGACGGAATGTTCGAAAACCAACGATACAATCGTTACAAACTCTACCGGTATATACATGCAAATATTTTTGTATAGATTATTGTCGGATGACCTCTATTCCTCTATAGACCTATACCGTAACTTCTCATGACTTTTGTGATGGTCAACATTTGAGTATATTTTTCATGATGCGCAAGCGTTATATACCTACGAATGGAAGATTAACTTTGGCTATACAGTAAAAGCTCTTTATTCGCGGGGGTCTTGAATTTATTATTTCATCCAAGTCGGTTTCAGTTAAATTTTCATCTTTCAATTCAAGCAATTCTTGAATGTTACTTGATCCTATCTGTTCGAACTCATCTTTTATTTCATTCACAATTTCGGTTGTGTTTGCAGTCAAAGTGTGAATTTTATTTTAATGTGAGGCTACAGTCTACAGTTCTTGCAACGATTCATTTTGTTGTGTCAAATTTCTTCCATCATTCCACAACATTCATATCAGAAGCCATATAATTTTAAAGATTCGTGTAGTGTTGAAGAGCTTGAAGCAAAGCGGTCCTGTTGGGAGTTATTTATATTTGTGAGCATAGTTTAAAGTTTACATGAATGACCTGGTAAATTGCCCAAGGCTAAAACTACAAGACAATAGATAGGTAGGTAGATAAGAGAAAGTTTAAAGGAATGTTAGATTGAAGGACCCTGTTGTAGTACTTATGTCCTTTTAAGAGAGTGGATGCGAAGGTTTGGATGATGTTAGCATCGGTCGCCGGTCCCGCACTCGCAAACTCCCCCATTTGTAGTTGGTGTCTTGTTTCTTCTGTAGCTCCTGTGTTTTCTTCTGATTCCAAAGTTCCTCGAACGTGCCCAAACTGCCATTTCTTTTTTTAGTGCAATTGTAGGTGTGTGAGAAGTGTGGTAATAGCAACATAGCAAGAGTCTACCTTTTGCTGCCGTAAATTCAGGGGCAGACTTTCCGGTTTTAGATATGAATGTTTCTCTTCCAAAAAAATATAGATTCGTGTGTGTGTACCGATTACACCAGCGAATAAAGAAATGTTTAGTCGCGAATATAGAAATTCGGTCGCATTTTTTTTTAAACCGCGAATACTGAAAACGCGAATGAAGGAAGCGCTAATAAGGAGCTTTTACTGTATATTTTATATAGAACCAGAAATATAAAAAACATAGACGGTAGACGATACTAGATTTATGAAATAAATCAAGAGAGTCGTTAGGTGTTACTAGAATTAAAAACACCGGCATCTACCATTGCTTTACGGCATATATGTGCCTTATTCATTTTTCTACAGCTATCCGGCTATCTATAGTTCTTTCATTGCTGTTGCTGAAACAGAATGAGGAAAAAGACTGGATAAAGATTAAGAAAACACATATATCTGTTTTCACATGGCTTTGCGCAATCAAAATTTGTTGAAAAAGAGGAGTTCAATAAAATATTTTTTTTATAAAAGTTAATAAACAGAAATTTTCTTCCATATGCTTAAGAATTTTTGTATTCCCAACTTTTTTTACAGGAACTTATTAAAATATGTTATTTTTATTCATTGTTGTATTCAATTTACATCCTTACGCAGTAACACAATAGGGTACCGGACAGTAATCGAAAAAAAATCTAAGATGTGTTTTAAAATAAATTTTGTTATACAACAATATCACTCAATAAAGATTTTTAAGAAATAACAATGATTTATATTTTTAAATCAATAAATAAAGTTGCGTCAATTATCTGTGACGTGTAAGAACCCAAACGCCAATCACAGTGCGTAACGTCATATGTAGGTAGCCATAAGTAAACAGCACTGCTTTATATGTTATTTCGCGTTTTTTTACGATTTATTTGCATTTTTCTAAAAATATTTAATAATTGTAATAAGTTACGAATTGAAGGACTATAGTCATAACAGAAGATGTCGTAAGTGCTTAAAGCCTTCTGTTAAGTTTTTATTATCGAACAAGGTTATACAAAAGCCGAAAATAGAAATCTCCCAAAAGTTGATGTTTTCATGGTCAGCAGTTTCTTTGCCACTAATTCCGACTTTTGTTCTGCCGAATTTAGAAATATGAAAACATTTGTGTAAGTATTTCAATCTCTTTTTGTTTATCTTAACCATAGAAATGATTGAAGAAATAAGTAAAACATAACGTATAACACCTACATTACATACACACTAAATATGATTATTTGTATTATGGGCTGTGTAATAACACTCTAGGTACAGTACTTACATCAAAGTGATCTTCACAAATTGGTGAAGTAACAGACATTTCATCGCACTTTCGTCTTGCTAGGTCTTACCATTTCTTTCGTATGTCTGGTTTTCGAGGTACATCAATAAAAATTTTATTTGGAGTAGTTACTGATGTATAGTCGATTCAGATAGAAGTGTCATCAAGTGGGCTGGGTACGTGTGAGATCATCTTTAACTTTATTACTAGATTCAATGGAAACAGAACTTAAGTTAGGGAATTATATGTCATCGCGATGTGTCAAAATGTTTATAGTTATATTGAGCATATGTAGCAATCTGATCACAAGCTGGCTAATATTGCGATTCAAATATCACTAAACGGGGGTGCTGCCACTATAAATTTGAATTTTCCAGAGACTACTTGATGACACTTCTATTTGAATCAACTATATTTCCACATCGAGGTATAACACACCAACGATATCTTTTTCGGTCCATGATGGTTAAGAAAAACAAAATTCTTAATTTATCCAAGCACTGATCACTTGTAATATGGCTCGTAGTTTGTTTACCTCCATATGACGTCACGCGATCTGATTTGACATGAAGTGCTGTTTTCGCGGCAATTTTAAAAAAAATATGTTTTTGACGTTTTCAAGTACTCCAGAGGATTTATTTAATTAAAATATTATTTTTTATGGCTATATATATGAATAAAGATTATTTTTAAACACTATTTGAAAAGTTGTCCGGTTCCCTATTAGAACTGGCAAAAATGTATAAAATTTGAATTTCTCAGGCAGATGTTAAACGAATTTACAAATTTCAATACTGATAAATTTCATATCCTTAATAGCATCATTACCAAAGAAACATATTTCTTTCTGAGAAGAAAATTTGAGATCAAACGAAGCTTTTAAAATTAGGTTAAAATTGAGTAACTGAAATTCTACTGGCATGTATATCTCTTGTTGCTACTACTTTCGGGTAAGCCAAAGGCTTCTGTCTCTTTCATTCGCTGCTCTCCTTTAGTATTACCATCCGTTTAAAGCTTTATCTGTACTTTGTGAAATTTCTTGTGGTAATTTGTTAAACAATACTTTACGTATGTACTACTATACGAATTGCGTATTATAATATAATTTACAAAAGTGACGAAAATACGTTTTTAGTGTTTCTTTTAAACACTATATTAAGGAAAGGGTCATTCATTATTGTTCGCTGTAATTTTTATTAATTAGTCAACAATAAATTGTGTTTCGATGAGAAATATGCATTTTGATTTTAATGTCTAAATAACTACCTCCACATTCATATAAATTGATACGGATTTAATGAATTCGTTTTGGAATGAAAATTATTACAGAATAATAAGATTGAAAAAAAATCGGTTGTCTTTAAAGTCGGTTTACTGACGATAGTTGAACGTGACGTCATAAGAAAATACTAATGGACGGATGCATTTTTCAACAGTAAATACACAAGAGCTTTTTTTTTTACCGGAAAATTTTTCGATTCATCGAAAGATTTTGCCAATCAGTAATATTACGAAAAAAACTGAAATGATAAAATCGCGAGACCGAAGGTCGAGCGATTTTATCTAATTTCAGTTTTTTGAGTAATATTACTGATGGAAAAATCTTGAGATGAAGAGAAAAATTTATCCATTAAAAAAAAGATCGCGTGTATTTTGCTAAGATAAATTAACGACTAATTATATAAAGAAACAATAAAATTTATTCATTCTAAAACAATTAAACTAGTTAAAAGAACAGTTGTTAAAAATACAATTATTAAATATTGGTTGGGGAGTACTGATTTTAATGTTTTCTTCTCGTGTTTCTACGTATGTTGAATATTCTGTTTCCGAGGGTCTCAAATTATTTATAAGTTGTTCATGGTGTTCGGGGTCAATTTGGAGGTATGGTTTAATCGATTGTGATGACGAGTGTCCTGTTATCTTAATAAGCTGTTGATCGCTAACTCCTGCTTTGGCTAATTGGGAAACTGCGCTGGCACGATTTGAATGGTTAGTAACTTTATTATTGATTATGTCCAATCCAATTTTTGCAGCAGAATTTTTTGTCCAAACAGATATGGTATTAATACCTAAAGGAACATTTTTGTACCAACCTTTAGAATTTTTATTTTTCCAAAAAGGATTTGGAGTTAAAAATAATCGGTCAGAAGTAATATGTTCATTTCTTTTTTCTACTAGCAAATGGAATAGTTTTACAGGGCAAATACTTTCGTCACTTTCATTTCTAGTCAACCATTTGCTGTCTGTTAACTTTTTCGAGCCGCCTTGTGCCGTTTTCGAAAATATGGTGTTATATTCAATCCTACCCGTAGGAAGACCATTTTGGTTCTTTTCTACTTTAAAATAATAAATTTTGCAATTAACAGCTTCTCCTCCTCTCCAAGCCAATTCGTAAGAAGCTATATGAAAGAATCTTTTTTGCAGCCCTTCAGGTTCATTTATATTCCATAGTGTTGCCATTTTTATTATATTTTCTTTGTCTATTGCTGAAGAACACGTCTTTCTTTTTGTTGGAATCAATTGAAGTTGTTTTCTTTTGGCATTTCTAGCATCCCGAGCTTCTTTAAAGGTTATGTCTGTAAAAGGATCAAATTTCAAACCATATTCGTTAAAATATTTCTGTTGTAACATTTTAGCAGTCGTGTTCCATATTGTTTTGACCGCAAATTCTTTGTAATCTTCTCCATTCTTTTTTTTCATATTGAAAGCCCAATCTTTTAATATTTTTGCTAGATCTTGTATTGTAGTATTCTCTTCCAACTTATAATTTCGGCTTTGACAAAACTCCATGAATTGTTTCCATATTGATGACTTCGTATTTTTTGTTGACTTCGGTATTGACTCTTCAATATTTTTTGTAATTTGTTCATGTGAAACCTCTCCAAATCGGTTCATACTTTATGTTTTTTGCAAAGAAAAGGTAGTATTGTTTTATATTGTTAAATTTGACAATTAAATACCTGTCAACAATAATGCAAAATTGATACACACCTACTAGATTGAGGAACATGCGATAAAAAAAAGCGATAAAAAAGGATGCACCTTTTTTATCGATGTCAAAATGACAAAATAGTTTGTAGGTATATGACATTTTAACATTGGAGTTAATTTATCAAAAGAAAATTTTAATTTTATTTGTTTGATAAATATTTTGTATGAATATCATTTTTCATTCGGAACTCCTCCTAGTGAGGTAACGCCTCATGAACCGTGCATTCAGCCGGCGAGGTAACGCCGCATAAGTCATTTTTTTATGCGTGCAGCCGGCTCCATGGAATTATAAGACGTTGTCTCGTCAAAAAGAAAAATATTGGAAAACAATGAGAAAAATCGATAATTTTAAAACAAAGAGAAAAATCAAATTGAGAACAAATAACATAATTGCAAAAAACAACAAATAAGAAAATATGGGAAAAGCCGAAATTATTTTAAACAAATTGAAAAGCTGAAAAGATTGGTAAAAATGGGAACACCGAAAATAATGCAAAAATAAAAAAAAAAACTGAAAAAAAATGAAATACTGGGAAAACATTTTAAAGAATCTAAAAAATGGAAAAATATAAGAAAATATTTTATAAGAATGTTATATTTTTTTCCATATATAACAACTTTTATTTTTAACAGCAGAATCTGTACATTGGAATGTTTTAAAGTATCCTTCATTCTTTTTTAAATAATGAGCTCATTTGATGCTGCTCACAGGTTGTTGAGTATTTTCGCTTGATTGGTAATTGAGTTCCATTCTTTCCTGTTTTCTATCTTCCTTCTCCTGTTTCCAATGTTCGTCTTTCTAATATCTTCCCTGACCTGGTATTCCCAATTACACTTCGATCTTCCTCTGGGTCTCATGCTTATTGGTTCCCACTCTAGCAATTTCTTTATTGGTTTTCTCCCCTTCTTAATACGTGATTGAACCATTTTAGCCTTTGCGCCTTTATATGTCTTACAATGTCGTTCCCTTCATCTGAGCTCTTAACTCGTTGTTAAATAATCGTCTAAATTTTCCTTGTTGTGTTTTTTTGTAGAATTTTTCTTTCGAGTATTTCTAGTTTGGCTTCATCTTTGTTAGTCAGGTATATCGTTTCTATTGCATAGGTTATGACTGGTCTGATAGCAGCTTTTTATATATGTACACATATATTGATTTTAGTTTATAATGTGAACATCCTTAAATCTATAACATATACTTTAAATTTCAAAACATCCGTTACAAAATTTGTAAATCCTCAAATTAGGTAGAAAAGTATGCATTATTAATTTATGGTTAAAAATTAGATTCCAGATCAGTATAGTTGTTGTTAGAGACTAGAATTAGAAATTAGGGGAACCGATAGTCGTACAAAACTTGTTGAAATTGTGTAATAAAGATCTTGGATTTTTTTAAAGACATTAAATCATAACAATTTTGTTGAATTAATTGTAATTTGACACCGAAAACGTGATTTTTTTAAAGATTACTCCCTACACTCCATTTTTTACTGAATAGTTACCTAATTTTTTAAAAGAAATTGGTACTTGTCACGGGTTAATTTCGCGTTAGCGACAGATCTTAATTTGTAAACAAAATCGTTGGCTTACCTTATAATATTGTAGGATTTATCGAGGCAAAACCGGTTGATTTAGGTTCTTAATAGTAAAACGCCAACTGTTGTTGTTATTTTCGGCCATAAAATTATATTTAGTTGTCGCTAAAATTGGTTTTGTAAATAAGTTTATTATTATTGTTGATGTTTGAAATCTTTGACAGTAGGACATCTGACCTACTCTCTCGTCGTTAACTTGGATTTTGTGGGTTCGCAGCCAGCGTTTGGTCATATTTATAACTTTATTATTGAAATCAAAAATAAATGGGGAAATTAGGTAATGTTGGGATTTCGGTTGTCGCTTATATAAATATTAAGATTGGTCGTATCAAATGACCCCGGTTTGTTCGTAAGTTGTTGGCTGAATAAGCTACGGTTTGTCCCTATAGTAGAGGCCATATCTTATTTCGACGTGTGTCAAATTATTGTGATCGAAGTGACGTGGGATATCGTCTTTCTTTTCATTTACGAACCTTTTGGTGGAAGCATCGTTAAGAAGATTTGTCTTGAGTTTAATTTTGTAATCTTCAATCATCGAAGACAATTTAGTTTGGATTTACGAAATTTAACCTCGTTCATTTCCATTGAATATTGTGGGAGAGATTTCTCTGAATTTTGGTGAATTCGGTGGAAAATACGGCATTGTCCGGATATTTAATTAAATCTTCTATTGGTGGTCCAACGAACAAACAGTTGTGGTATTTTGGTAGTTTAAGACTGTTCAGACAGCGAATTGTGGTCAGGATTCCCCATCATTGCAGTTAGCAACGAAGTAATTGTGTCAAGTTTACCGAGAAAAGAAACCCTATTTTAAATAGGGTTTTAGTTACCGGCTACATTTCTAGTTACGGGCATAAGTCTTAGTTAAGCAGAATTTGGACTGCTGATCCTATACTTAGTACGAGTTTAAGTCATTACGATTGGTGCAAGCCTTTTGGTTCAAGAACAGGCTTGATTTTGGTACAGTCTAAGTATTGGAGAAGCCTAGGACTGCGGAAACTTATTCAGATTAACAGATAAGCTTTAGTCTTTAGTTTTTAGTTAAAAATCTATTTTTCCTTGTTTTTGTATTGCGTGTGATCACACCTTTGGATAAATTTACTTTTTTATTGTTCGCATAATTTTTTTTTTATAAATATCAATTGTGTTGTCAGGCACGAGGCTTGACAGTCTGTATTCTAGAAATTATTTATTAAAGAAGAGTCTAGTTGATATTTTAGTTTTATTTAGCTCACTTATCGTTATTTTCAGTTATAGTGTAATTCAATTAGAACCGTTAAATATTCAAAATTTATTTAATTATCTCCAGTGGGTGAAGTGGTGCCTGGAACATCAGGGGTTTCCGATTTTAACCGTACTAAATCGGTGGCGCACTCACTTTATTTTGGGCACTTACCCTCTACGGCTGAGCTGGGCATAATTTGCCAGTAGAGAAACCACCACCGAACTCAGCTGGAGTCGAATTTCAATTGATTAATTTATTTATTTTTCTAAATTTGATTTTGTTGTTAAATTCATTAAAATACGTGGCATACTTCATAGACACTATTATCTCTGTGGTACTTATTGCCCTTATTGGTGTTTGTTTATAATATTTTTTAGGTTAATGCACTATGCAATAATAGTTAACAAACAGCCATTAATTTTCTTCTGTTAACTAAATATAACAATTTCTTTTATCGGAGCAGGAAATGCATTGTTTTATCCATAGGCCCCTATTCTGTAACTTGTGAGAGTGCTCGTGTACGACTACTCATCGGTGTGAGTACTCTCTCACTCATCGCTCACATGATCCTAAAAAGCCACATTCACGATAGATCGGCGAGTCTACTACTTTTTGCTCAACGTTGCCAAGTTTAACCATCACATTTGAACTATTTATTTGGTACTTTAGGTTTGTAAAATATAAACAGCCACCGGGATGAGAAGAATAATAATAAATCGGACAATCTCAAGAAAGGGTCCTGACGTTGAAAATACAGGCGAGGTACCAATATTATTTGCCGCTTGTTTTTTCGCATCGTCAAGATCATTTATTAGCATTTGCATCACTATAAATCATCATCATCCATTTTAAAAACAATTTATAACCCCAAAAACAACACACTGGCAGAAAATTGTCACTAATAAAACAACAAAAAGACTAACAAAAACTAAATAATCAGCAATGAACCAAACATAAACTCTAGCAATAACAAATCATGAAAAATAAACTGTATTGAAAAATCCCATGTCATGTTTGTCATAAGACAACACCCATTGTGCGAAAGTCCACTCCACTCTCTCAAAATGTATCAATTCTCTTGGTTTTACCCAGTAGAGTACTCGCGTAGGAGCATTCTCTTAGAACGTGAATACGGATTTTATAATTTTAGGGGAGTGACTTGCGCAGTGAAGCTAAATTGTGAGAGAGCTCTCCTACACGAGCATTCACACGGTTAGTGATTAGTGAATAGGGACTATGGAGACTAGACAAGGAGTACGCGCTCGACCGGGGGAATTGTCAAAATCCGTCCACGGTATCGTACATATTAGGTTTACTTTTTTCACCACTAGCGTCGCTAGTTTTCCTTTTGTATCGGTATGAATATAGACAATTAAATAATCGTGAATTATTAAATTGGTTTTTATTATTTATACCTGAAAGATCGAACTATTGTTTTCATAGTGTAAATAAATTAATAATGAAATAATTAAAAATTATTTATTTTATTTCAAACTACATCTTCATTGGTCGTCACTTTGGTACAAATGGAACACCAGCGCCCTCTTATTTTGGTAGCCCTATTTGCATGCATGGACTTCGTACTCCTTGTCTAGTCTCCATGGTTTTATCAATTCGGGTGCCCCCGCCAAAATTCGTAGATTTTCGCGGGTTTTTCTTATCTTGTTCATTCTAATTTCTTTAGATGTAATCACCTGACCTAAATTGATTTCTCTTAGTTTCTTTCGCTTTTTGTTATTCCCAGAATGTCAACTATAAGTATTGGTTATTTTATGGATGAAGATGAACAATTGGGAAATGTGTATGAATATGGAACAATTGAAGAAAATTACTTACTACAATCATGTTTTTCTATTAGAAATTTTTCCATAACAGTTGGTATATCTCCTTCACGTCTCTTCACCCCAGCAGTTATTTTATCTGAAAATTACTATAAGGCAAGTAAAATGTGATTTGGTACCACCGAATGGTTGGAGTTGATGGAATTATTTGATCAAAAATGGAACGAATTTCTCGTTGAAAATGTATTAGATGAGAATACGCCAGTTGTATTTTCATTTAGTAACTTTTATAATGTTACACAGTTATTCTATAACAATACTAAATTCTTCGTAATTACGAAAGACTCTCTCGATTTCTATTTAAATAAAGAGGATGTGGCTCAACTTCTTAAAATTAATCAACATTTAATTTCTCATCAAATAGGATTGCTTGGAAATCTAAACTTTTATGCTTATTATTGTAATTTGGTGGGTTGTATTAGAGATTATTTTAGGAATGGTTATCATATCTACCACCACCCTTTTGAAGCTTTGTACAATTTTTGTTATAATTCTTCTGATAGTTTGTTAATCATTGCTTTACGCCAATATATGTACTATTATATGGATTACGTTTTGTATGATCTACAAAATTGATTATATACCTATGTTGTAAGAAAATAGTGATTCTCTTAAATAGTAAATTGTTATCTATTATTGTTTGTTTAAATATTAATTATTATTAACAATAATTTATGTTTTGATAAGAATTATGCATTTATATTTTTATAATATGTAATCTTTCATTTCTAAATATCTTTCTACAGATTTGTTTAAATTGTTAATAATTTAATAAATGAATTTTAGAATAAAAACTATTACTAGAATATTACAACTAGTATTAAGTATATTGTTGATTAAGTATGAAAGTATGTTTGTAGTAACTATTAGCTACCTTATATGTATAATTTATTTTATTGTATTTTTCACATTGTATTGTCCTGTAATTGGGAAACTGTTGGCAATAAAAGTATTATTATTATTATTACTATTTTTTCTGTTAAAGACATCGACAGCTATGGGCCATTATCCTTGCGTCTGCTTATATAGCATTCCTTAAATTTTGTGGTACATATCAATTTGTTTGATACATTAATACTTTATTTAAGTTCCTTTTCTGCATCAATTGAGCCATATTGTTGGGGAATTTTAACTGCTGTCGCTGTAAGTTATATTTACTGCATTCCAATAGTAGGTGCTTTACATCAACTTCCGTTATGCACGTATCACACAAAGATCGATTTCTTCCTAAGAGCATATAAGAGGAGGACAGGTTTGTATGACCGATACGTAATCGTTTGATAATAACTTGTTCCCAACGTTTTAGATTTATTGCACTGGCCAAGGGATCTACAGTCGGTTTTATTTCCTTTAAACTGGATGTTGTACTATTCCAATGGTTTTGCCACAGGGGTAAGTATTTTCTTTTTCAAGTGAGCTTTTGTGTCATCTAGGCTAACGATGTTAATATCGGTTTTGTCACATTCAGCAGCTTGCTTTGCTGTAAAGTTTGCTTTTTCTTTGCCGATATTCCCCACATGATTCTGGACCCATACAAAGACTATCCTTTTACCACTGTATTGAATTCTGTGACAGTTTTCTATTACAATTCGAGTTAAATGATCTGTAGCGAATGTATTAGATATTGCTTTTAGTGCTCTAGGCGAATCTGAACAAGTTAGTTTCGTTAGTGCCGCTCTCAACGTATTTTAGTGCTATATATATATATATATATATATATATATATATATATATATATATATAATTAAATAGTAATATTTGCTGAAAAATTAATTATTAGTAAAAGTGGTTATTGGGTAAACAGCAATACTTAACGTTAAATAAAACTCTTTAGAGTATTTTTAATCCAAGCTTTCGTAATTACTTTATTACATTATCAAGGAGCTACAAAATTAAGAGTGACAGAATGCAAGTAGAAATAAATTATAAATTTATACTTACATCTCTGTGAGGTTATAACGTTGTTGTTCTAAAAGAAATTAACATGAGTAAATAATAAATTATAAAATTAAAATGATGTTTTTTATAAGTATTATCAAATTGATGTTTCTCACAAGATATGACATTAATGATTAAATAGTCATGTAACTATGATATCAAAAGTAATAAATTAGAGAACTAACTATAAGGTATTAGGAATAATAAAAAAAAAAAAAAAAATAAGAAAAATAATAAATAAACTACACATTTGTAATTAATAAAAAAACAAAATGTAGATTTTCTTGAAAAACTTAAAATAAAAAAGACATCTAACAAATCTACAGTTTAAAGTTGTTAATGAACAAATAAATATTACAAATTCTCCACAATTAAACTATCTACTTTAATTGAATTTACATTTTGTGATACATAGATAAGATATAATTATAATTCAAATATATTAAGTTATTGTAAAGATCAGCAGATATAGTTTTTTCCTGGTTTTTCTATATCATTGCACAGTTATACTTCATAAATTATGGAAGTATTAAGATATAACAATATTAAAGCTTAGATGTTATTAGCCCTAAGGGATTATCCTGGATGTATATCCCTCTAAGATCAGTATAATAATAAGGAAAAGGTGGCCGGATGAAGGCACTCAAACCATGGGAAAATGCACCATATTCAATGGCGGAACAAGAGATGGGAAACACGAATTTGTAACGGGCTTCGCGGTAAGCGAAAAGTTGCTGGGACAGGGATAGATGGTACAACTATACACTCATCTCGAAGCATGCACCAACTGAAGATAAAGAAGAAATGGTTAAAGACGAATACTACGAACAACTGGAACAAATCATAAGTTCGGTACCTAAACAGGACATGTTAATCATTCTGGGACCCTTAACGCCAAGGTTGGGAAAGAAGAAGCGTTTAGCCCACATATTGGAAGGCATAGCCTCCATGAGCTATCAAACGACAACGGCCAACGACTGGTCAACTTAGCAGCGGCCAATAACCTGAGGATTGCCTCGACAATTTTCCCACACAAAAACATCCACAAAGAGACATATATATCCAATGATGGTAAAACGCGAAGAATTAAAAGAACCACGACAAGGCAAGTATCATCAACACTAAAAAGATGGAATACAGATAAAATAAACCAGGATGAATCATGCAGACACGAATACCAAAAATAATTAGAAACACAACTAGAGAGGAATGTTACACAAGAGGCGTCGGACGTAGAGGAACACTGGAAACAAATCAGAACATCAGTAATTAACGCTGCAGAAAGAATCCTAGGTGAAAACACAAACAACAGAAGAAAAAAACATTGGCATGACGAAGAATGCCACAGGGCCCTGGACACCAAAAGCAAGGCCAGAATACAAATGCTGCAGTGCCCAAGTGGTAGAAACATCCAAAGATTCAACGACCTCAGAGCGGAGACAAGAAGGATGATCAGAAGGAAAAAAAAAAGCTTACAATAAAACAATAGAGAATGTAGAAAGAGAGGTAGGGTCAACAAACAGCCGAAACTTTTTCAAACAAATAAAAATGATAAGTAAAGGCTACATACCAAAGACCACCATCTTAAGAAATGAAAACAACGAACTCATAACCGACATAAAAGAAGTAATGGAAGCATGGAAATAATACTTCGAAAAACTGTTAAACATAGAAGCAGTAACTAGGAACACAAAGAAGGTATACCAAAGAGCGGTAAGAGAGTATGTACCAGAACCCACGCTAGAGGAGATTAAAAGGGCAATAGACCAATTAAATAATAACAAGGCCCCGGGTGAGGCTCCATAACGGCGGAGGTTATAAAAAATGGAGGAAAACATCTATACACTGCCATACTAGAGCAACTGAAAAACATATGGAAAACAGATACCCTACCAAAAGAATGGAATGAGGGTATCATTATACCCATTTATAAGAAAGGAGACCGACTGGCGTGTAAAAACCATAAGGGAATAACCCTGCTAAATAAACATACAAAGTACTATCAAATGTGCTAAGAGGACGTATATCCCCATATGCAGAAGACAACCTAGGGGACTACTAATGCGGGTTTAGACCCAAGAGATCAACAACAGGCCAAATATTCACCATAAGACACCTCCTAGAGAAAAGTTGGGAGTTTGACAGAGCGGTTCACCAACTGTTTGTAGATTTCATTCAGGCATACGACAGCATCTCCAGGGAAAGTATCTGGCAAGCGTTGGAACTCATAGGGGTACCAGAAAAGATCATAAAGTTAACCAAGATATGCGTAGAAAACTCTAAAGCCAAAGTTAGGATAGGAAGGAACAACACTGAAACATTCTCTATCAACAATGGCATAAAACAGGGCGATGGCCTATGTCTTTAACATAGTGCTGGACATGGCTATCAAAGAAAGAAACACCGGTATTGAAATATTCACAAATAAGGGCCCAGAAATTATCCTGGCATATGCCGACGACATTGACACAGTAGAAAGCAGTACGATCAAAACAAATGAAATGTTAATGAACATAAAGAAGGAGACCAAGAAGGTGGGCCTCACGATTAACGAGGACAAAACTAAATAGATGCATGTCAGACGGAGAGAAGGAAGGGACAGAATAGGGCAAAATATAACCTACACCTACAATTTCGAATGTGTAGATCAATTTCACCTAGGAGCAGTTATAACCTCGGACAACGATATCACCAGCGAAATAAAAACAAAAATACAAAAGAGCAATACATGCTTTTTCGCCTTGTAAGATCTATTTAGGTCCCGACTAATATCTAGAAACTCTAAAATAGGCAGTATTCGGCAGTAATCAAGCCAATTATTATGTACGGTTCGGAAACATGGACACTGACGAAGCAGGACGAACTAGTGCTAAGACGCTTCGAAAGAAAGATGCTGCGGAATATCTTTTTGCCGACAGTAGACGAGAGAACCGGCCAATATAGAATAAGAACAAATGAGGAGCTTAAGAACATATACAAAAGACAGAGTTTAGTAAACGAAATAAAAGCACAACGGCTAAGATGGGCCGGACACGTACAGAGATCGCCAAACGAACGTCTTATCAAGAGGATATGTGAGGAGAACCCAGTAGGAAAGAGACCTTTAGGAAGACCAAGGCTTAGAGACAATATCAGAGAGGATGCAAAAGTCTTAGGAGTACGGGACTGGAAGGAGGCGATGTTGGACAGGGATAGGTGGAGGCAAGTCGTAGATGCAGCTAAGACCCACGAAGGGTTGTGACGCTATGAGAGAGAGAGAGAGAGAGAGATCTTTGGAACATCCTCTAGAATCTCCAGTAGCTACTTAATTTTGTTCTCGAGTTCCAGAAATCAACAGGTTGTTCTTAAACATCTTCTTATCCATTAGAAATACTTTAACATGTATGGAATTCTTGAAAAATCGAATTCAGAGCGGTGAAACAAACTCAAAACACTTGCTTAACACTTCTGTAACAAGTACAAACAACAACCATCGACTATCAACTACTTTTCAACGTGACAATTGTTACCAACTTAAAACTAAAATACAGAGTGCGCCAGATATGTTACATTTATTGACAAATTGGCGGTATATTTAAATTTAAATATCAACAGGAATATCCACTAGAATCTCTAATAGCTTCCTAATCTTCTTCTTGACTCCCAGAAATCAACAAGTTGTTCTTAAACATCTTCTTATCTACTAGATAATACTTTAACATCTTTGGAACATCCTCTAGAACCTCCAGTAGCTTCTTAATCTTCTTTTAGAGTCCCAGAAGTCAACAGGTTTTCCTTAAACATCTTTTTATCCATTAGATAGTACTTTAACATGGGTTTTAATTATAGCAGTTACGGGGTCCTACAGAAATCTTATTCAGGGCGCTGGTAGTGCTAAAATCGGGACTGGCGGTTTAATGAACTAAAATTTTATAGGATAGATACACTTCTAAAAATGGAACAATGTATAAGCTTATTTATACACCAAAAAAGCAACTGTTGCGAAATATTATGGAATGAGATCCAAAATTATAATATTTACTAGAATTGTAAAAATTGTAAACTACATTTATAGAATTCCAACAAGAACAAACATTGGTGTTAATAATAATCAGACATCTATAGAATTGAACAATTTACTATATTAAAAATATTGCTGTTTTAGATCTTTTTTAAATAATCTTAAAAGATTCTTAGATTCTTAAATATCGTGAAATATTATAATGTATAAATATACATTTACGATGTGGTAATATTTTGTTTAAAAAAAAAAATGATATCAATTTTCACAGACCGCATGAAACAAAAGGGTAAACAAAAATTTTGATAAAAATATTCTCAAGCCGCAATAATAATTCTATTCCTATAAAAGCAGAACTCGTTCCCTGAAATAAATTTTGAAGTCAATTTAAAATAGTTAATCGGTGCTTACAGTATAGGTAAATATTACTTATTAATAAATGTTATACATTTGGTTCTTCCATTGCTCCAGCTTCTTGGGTTTAGTTTTTTCTATTTTTTTTTTGATAAATATTTTTTTACTTTTCAAGTTTAACTTTATTACAAATCTCTATCTATCAAAAATATTTTTTCACTACTGTGTATTCATTTCTCTATCTCTCTCCCAAAATTAACATGTAGGTACATATATATATTTACAAAAATTTTAAAACAAAAAACTAGTCACTGTCGACAGAATCGTCTCTAAATTTTTTTTATAGTAAATTCTCCTATTTGTATACCTATTAGATATCATAAAAATCTGCCTAAAATTAAAAAATATATTTTTTACACATTTTTTTAATATTTAATTTTAATTTTATTTTAAACTTTTATTTTTATTTATTTTTTCTTTTTTTATAAACTTCATACCCCATTCTTAATATTTCCCAAAAATATATTTGTTTTATAAATTTTATAGATACATTTCCTCTTTTCTGATATTTTCCCAATATATTTTAATTTTAATTTCTTCCCCCTTTCTTGATATTTCTCAACATATAACTTTTTTATAAATTTAAAATTTTCTTTTCCATTTTTCTATTTGATATTTAGCTACTAGAATTAATTGTTTTATATATCAATTTTTCTTAATTATTCTAATATGCTTTAGTTTTGTATTTGGTCCCATCATACTCATATGTTATGGTTTTATTTTTTAGTTTTTCATCTTTAAAATATTTATCTTTATAATTTTTCTTATCATCTTCATAATTATCATTTAACTTTAATTTCATAATTTTATATTCTTGTTTCATTGTGTTTCTATATGTTATATTCTTTATAATATTTAATTTTACTTTTCCCTTCATGTATGAAGGAACTAAAAGTTTTGTTGACAAATAAATTCTTTTTCAAATTGTCTCCAGGGTTTATTTTTAATTTTCGTTTCTATAATTTTTATTTTCATAGTTTTCTTTCATGTTCATTTTCAGATTTTCCCTTTTTATATTTTATTTCATCATCTTCATAATCATTTTTGTAAGTTTTAGCTTTAAATTCTTCCTCTACATCATTATTTTTTATTGTGTATAGATTTATATCAAAAAATCGTTCCCCATAATAATTATCTTCATGTTTACTGTATCTTTCTTTTATTCTTGTTCTAAAATTTTCCACAATATATATTCTATTCTTGTTTAACACATTTTTCACATGGTCTTTTTTTTGTGTTATTTTAACATTTTTTTATTTTAATTTTAAGTTCTGTTCTAACACTATTAATATCTAATTTGAATTCTTTTATATTTTTTTTTAATCTTTTTAAATCATCTTTATCTTTTTTCTAATTTTTTCTTGTTTTTCTTGTTCTTCCTTCCTAAATTTTTCTTGTTTTTCCATTTTTTCTAAAATTTGTGCTAATATATTTCCAGGACCCTTATAACTCTTTTCTTCACTCATTTTTTTCCTCTTAAATTACATTCTATTACAACTTCTGTTAATTTTCTTTATTTATTTTAATTTTAATTATATGTTTTTTTTAATTTATAGTAAATTTATAATTTTCTATTCCCCCCTTTTGGTTGTTGTCTTCTAAGGCCCCACGTAGGATCGACAATATTTATAGGTAATGGTTCTTCTACTGCTGCGGCTTCTGTGGTTGTTTCGTTGCTCCGGTTTCTTGGGTTTGATTTTTTTTAGGATAAATATTTTTTTATTTTTATTATTTTATTTTAACTTCAATACAAAACTTCTTTTACAGCTGTCTATCCATTTCTCTATCTATCTCTTTCAAAATTAACATTAATTATAAAAATTTTAAAACAAAAAACTATAGTCACTGTCGTCAGAGTCGTCTCTTATTTTTGTATAGTTATATATTCAATTTACATATTAGGAACAGAGATATCATAACAATAATAAAATATTTAAATGTTCGTTTTCTTACAGTATTGCATATATTATCTAAGCCTAATTCCAGTGTGATTAAAAATCTCTATCGTTTCTAATTAAAAAAAAAAATGATTCGTCGCTTGATTATCGATTTATTTTATATATTGTGTTCAATAAACTGTGGTGTGTGTGTGTGTGTTGTGCGTGCGTGCGTGCGTGTGCGCGCTTGTCTGTGTGTGCTAATTTCGTAATTTATGGATGTTGCATAAATAAAAGCGTATTTTTTACTCCAGAAAGAGAACAAACCAACCCGAAAGTTGTCTGATTTAGAAAAGGATAAACCGTGTAAGGTGGTAGTCTTACTAAATTTGGAGGAATCCATGATATTTCTACCTCAACGGGTGACAAAATTTTACACACCAGTGGCTGCAAAGTTTAAATCCTGGAAATATAGCAAAATTTTCAAAGGAACTATCGATACAGGCAAAACCAAACCCACGACAACATTTGTTAAAATTGTTAAAAATTAATTGCAAGTTTTTTTTTCTTAATTAGTAGCGTAACATTAATACGGATAATGTTTAATGTAATGTACACTATTTTTCCTACGACCACGAGCTTACTTTACCGAATACTTTGTTATGTGGTTGTTTTATTTTTCACAGTGTCTACTATTCTAGTTCTATGTATTTAGTGTGTATTATAAATAATGCTGTTTTATTTACTATACATATATAAGTAGTGGAATAAAATACAAACAATCCTGTTCTAAATGTGCCGCTAAACAGTTGTAGTTTTTGTATACTTTTTGACATTTAGGACATATTAATGAACCGACAACTAAAAACAAAATTTAATAAAAAAAATTTTAGGGGAAAACCTTTTATTTACCAAAATTATCTGTAAAACTTTTAGACATATTTGAATTTTTTTATAAGGCTTGTACGAAACTGGGTTATGGCGAAAACATACTATTAAAACGTGACACGACGCCACGCCACCCGATGCATGTCAGTACCTATCAATTCCATATATTTATGTCGCGTCGTGTGGTCACATAGCGTGTTGTCTATGCGCTTCTGACTATATTGAATATATGGAATTGATAAGTAGTGACATGCGTCGGGTGGCGTGGCGTCGTGTCACGTTTTGGTAGTATGTTTTCGCCTTAAAGGCGGAAACATACTATCAAAACGTGACACGACGCCACGCCACCCGACGCATGTTAGTACCTCTCAATTCCATATATTTAATACAGTTAGAAACACATAGACAACACGCTATGTGACCACATGCCGCAACATAAATATATGGACTAACATGCGTGGCGTCGTGTCACGTTTTAATAGTATGTTTCCGCCTTTACTGTTCTTATTGCCTATTGGTATCTCTTAGGAATTATTACCAGAAAAATTTATTTTAAAAGAAAATTTGAGAAATACTTTTGGAAAATTTTGATTCCAGCTTAATTTATATTTTGTAATTTAACCAAATGTATAATATACAAAATGTGGCCAAAAAAAAAACACGAAGGAATGGAAAAAAAATAGGAAAAATGTAATATATCGCAAAAACTTTTTATTTACCAAAATTATACCATTTTAAAAATTATTTTAAAGGAAAACTTAAAAAATACAATTATTTACGTCTTTAATTGTATAATATACAGGGTGTTGTGGCAAAATTTGTTCAAAAAATAGGAAAATACTAAAAAAGATTTAAAAAATATGAAAAAAGATAAAAAACAAAGAAATATGAGAGAAAATCTCGTCGAGTCTCAGAAACTCATTATAATGCAAGCAGTTCAAAAAATCTCACTTCAACGAATATTTTTGATATACCGTGCTTACAGATAAGTCATGCTAATAATAGTACGTTTAATATAACTATTCAAAAATAATGTTTATATTTGTAAACCAAACATTAACAATTGTTAAAATTAGTTAATAAAGAGTTCTTATTATAAAAATGTAAACTGATTTTCATTAAAGATAGGCCGGAGAGTAAATAAAAATGAGTCCGGTAAGAGCTTTTACCGGACTTGTCCGACAAAATGAGATTTTCTGACCTAAAAATAAACCGGACAGTATTAATTTCTGGCCGGTTTTAAAAAATATAATAACTCCACTCAATTGTTTTATGAATCGTGTGCTAGCGCATAAATTCTCTGATTTTGCCCCATCTTACCTCTTCACGCCCTTTTGATCTTTTTCATTCCTATTTTTTCCGATATTATTTCCTTAATAATTACAGGGAATGATTCTTTACTTCTTTCTTGTTTTCAGTTACAACAAAAGAATGTCAACTACCAGTTCCAGAAGTGGTTACTGTAGTGCAGATTCAAATTTTATGGATATAGATGAACAATTAGTAAATGTGGATGAGTATGGAGCAACTGAAGAAGATTACTTACTACAATCATGTTTTTCTATTAGAAATTTTTCGATAATAGTTGGTATATCTCCAACACGTCTCTTCACCCCAGCAATTATTTTATGTGAAAATTACTATAAGCCAAATAAAATGCCATTTGGTGCCATCGAATGGTTGGAGCTGATGAAATTATTTTATCAAAAATTGAACGATTTTTTCGTTGAAAATAGGTTAGATGAGAGTACTCCAGTAATATTTCCATGTGGTGACTTTTATGTTAAAGAGTTGTTCTATAATTACTCTAAATTCTTAGTCATCACAAAAGATGGTATGGTTAGTGACGATAATGCCGAATGCTATTTAAATAAAGACGATGTGAACCAAATTCTTGAAATTAATCAACATTTAGTTTCTTATCAAATAGCATTGCTAGGAAATCTAAACTTTAATGATTATTATTATGATTTGGTAGATTTTATTAAAGAATATTTTAGGAATGGATATCATACCTATCACCCTTTTGAAGCTTTATCTGCACTTTGTGAAATTTGTACAAATAATTGGTTAATCAACGCTTTACGTCAATATATGTATTATTATCCGGATTTTGTATTGTATGATTTACAAAATTATATATTTTAAATGAAAAGAAATTTTTTTATTACTCCTCTTAAATCCACTACATTTAGAAAATTTTATGTAATATCAACCATAATTTATGTTTTACAGAAAAATAAAATTAAAATCAAAATATATTTTTTGACAAATTTTCGTTTAATATTTTATATATTTGAGCAACTTCGTGATGACATGTTTCAAAAAAACTTTGTTTTCTTCTGATTCAGAAATACAAGTATTATTTATATCAAAAAACAATGAAATTGATTACTATATATTATGTAATTACCTAAATGAATTAGGTAATATATACTTAAATACTCATATATTGTAATTACTAAGAAAAAAGGTTTAAAAGTGGTAAATTTGATATTAATGCTAGAAATAGATTCAACACCACTATTTCCAATTCCAAAAGTCTGACGCTCGAATGAGAGAGAAAGTAATGGAAGCCGGTCCTTTTGGACTCTCGCCAAACATACCAATAACAATTTTACAAATAGTTCGTTTTCTCCACTCACAGCAGGTGACGGCTCAATATTTACGTCCTCCACAGGAAAGGCAGAACTCTTTGCCAAAATGTTCTCTTTGAACTCAACACTAAACTCACTGGAAAACATGGAGCTACCTTCTATTCCACGGGCTCCCCACACAATGAAAAATATCACATTTAGGGTTAAGCGTGTGCAGAAATCCCTTGCTACTCTAAATACTCTATGAAATACCTGCTTTACTCTTAAAGGCTTGTGCTCCTGAACTAGCACCAGTTTTCACCAAGCTTTTCCAACCATCATCTATACGATACTGGTATTTTGATAGAATCATGGAAAACTATTCGAGGACAACTAGTCCCCACGGGGAGACTCATATAGTATGACTAGACATCTCAAAAGCATTTAAAGTGTAGCATGCAGCTCACTTTAACAAATTGCCTTCATAAGGACTCTCGCCAAACCTTTGCAGATGGATATCCAACTTTTTCTCCAACGGGCACATCCAAGTTGCAGTAGATGGACACTCCTGGATGCTGGAGTTCCCAAGGATCGGCTCTAGCTCCTACTCTATTCCTTTTAAACATTAATGATCTACTAGAAGCCACTAATAACTCGATAGACGGTTTTGCAGATGATAGCACTGTAGCAAAGTGCACAACTATCCCTTATCCCTAGATATTCTGGAAGAGGACAAAAGATCCACGACGGCTTCTCTCAATCAAGATTTAAGAATTGTAGACAAGTAAGGAAGAAAAAATCTTGTTATTTTCAACACTTCCAAGACAAAGATATGTTGCCTATCCAACAAGAGGCAAACATACGACTTGTTAGAAATGTATCACAATATTGTAACAGATACTTTGTCACTATTACCAACCTAACTACTGTTAATAAAGTCAGTTCATGCTGATTATTCAAACTGTGAAGTGTGTTTCTTTTCTACCCGTAATTATAACAGGACTCATCCGACACAATGAACCATCAGACATTAGTAGCAAGCGACTCCATTACGCTGGTTGGTATAACGATCTCCCAGGACTTACTATGGAACGAACATATTGTATCCATAGCAACTGCAGCAGGAAAGAAGTTGGGCTTTCCTTTTTGAGCACGAAATATTTCTCTCCATCCCACTTAGCTAGTCTTTACAAAGCCAAATAAGACCTAATGTTGAATACTGCTCGCATGTACCGGAATCAGCGTCTCCGTCAACGCTTAGAGTTCTTGATTCAATACAGGGAAGAGCAGTTCGACTAATAAACGACACCAGTATCACCAAAACCTAGCCACATTGTCCCACCGAAGAGCAGTAGTGTCTGATCTTTCCCTGTTTTACCGATACTTAAAGAGATTTTGCTTAGAAGAACTCCGCTTGCCAAACCAGCCAGAGCAATGCAACGTGCCAACTTCATGCGCTCTTATACTATTCTTTGCTAGACATCTAGAACGGATCGATTTGATCGTTCCCTTATCCCCAGGGTATCCAGATTGTGGAACTCCTTATCTTCCCACGTATTATCCTCTTGTCCTAACTTGTAGTCCTTTAAATCCTAAATTAATAAATTCCCTCTTCTGACCCAATAGATGTTCTAGGTATACCTACGAGGACAACCTTAAATAAAAAAATCTGGTAATTTACTTAATGATCAAATAGATGTTAATAATTCAGCACTTTCAAAGTTTTTTTCTTAGAAATTACAATCTATGAGTATAAGAAAATATCAAATAAATTCGAAAAAAGAAGGAAAAATTGAACAAATGGAAATAAGTTGAAAATAACAAAAAAATGTAAAAACTAAAAAATATCGAAAAAAAAAAGAATTATAAAAATATTGATAAATGATAAAAATTAAAGAAATGGGAAATTTGAGACTAAATTAAAAATTCAAAAACCGGAAAAATTCAAGAGAAATGGATTATAACAAAAAACCTCACAAAATACAAAAAAATCTAAGAAAATAGGGGATTATGCTTTTTATAAGACATTCTAGCGATTCTGCTGAACGTTAAATAACGACAGCAAAAAGAGTCATACTATTCATTCTAATATTTAATAGGGTACCGGACAGTAATCGAAAAAAAATCTAAGATGTGTTTTAAAATAAAGTTTGTTATACAACAATATTACTCAATAAAGATTTTTAAGAAATAATAATGATTTATATTTTTAAATCAATAAATAAAGTTGCGTAAATTATCTGTGACGTGTAAGAACCCAAACGCCAATCACAGTGCGTAACGTCATATGTAGGTAGCCTGGGTAGCCATAAGTAAACAGCACTGCATTGTATGTTATTTCGCGTTTTTCTACGATTTTATTTGCATTTTTCTAAAAATATTTAATTGTAATTAGTTACGAATTGAAGGACTATAGTCATAACAGAAGTTGTCGTAAGTGCTTGAAGCCTTCTGTTAAGTTTTTATTATGGAACAAGGTTATACAAAAGCCGAAAATAGAAATCTACCAAAAGTTGATATTTTCATGGTCAGCAGTTTCTTTGCCACTAATTCCGACTTTTGTTCTGCCGAATTTAGAAATATGAAAACATTTGTTTAAGTATTTCAATCTCTTTTTGTTTATCTTAACCATAGAAATGATTGAAGAAATAAGTAAAACATAACCTATAACACCTACATTACATACACACTAAATATGATTATTTTTATTATGGGCTGTGTAATAACACTCTAGGTACAGTACTTACATCAAAGTGATCTTCACAAAAGTAAATTGGTAAATCGCACTTTCGTCTTGCTAGGTCTAACCATTTCTTTCGTATGTCTGGTTTTCGAGGTACATCAATAAAAAATTTATTTGGAGTTACTGATGTATTTCCACATCGAGGTACAACACACCAACGATATCTTTTTCGGTCCATGATGATTAAGAAAAACAAAATTCTTAATTTATCCAAGCACTGATCACTTGTAATATGGCTCGTAGTTTGTTTACCTCCATATGACGTCACGCGATCTGATTTGACATGAAGTGCTGTTTTCGCGGCAATTTTAAATAAATTATGTTTTTGACGTTTTCAAGTAATCCAGAGGATTTATTTAATTAAAATATTATTTTTTATGGTCATATATATGAATAAAGATTATTTTTAAACACTATTTGAAAAGTTGTCCGGTTCCCTATTGTATGAAAAATCTTAAAATATCCAAACATTCTTAAAAAATATTGAAAAATTCTCTCGGTCAGTTCCAAGTTCATAATGGCCTAGACTTTTATATGTAATTGATTATGTTTTTAAACCGAACATCTCCTATATTTGTAGTAGTGATTGGCTGAGAAAAAAGTAAAACGTTAAAGAGTCTTTGAAGTCACCCCATACCAGGGAACTGCAGGCAGTCTATAAATCAGAACCTTTTCTCGACCCTCACAGCGGGCGGTCAATGCACTCATGATTTAACATTCTATTGTTTAAATTTAAAAAATATATATATAATTATTTTTTTATGAATCAAAATGAATAAGTATCTGAAACGTAAAGATTTTTTTTTTGTTTTTAATCTTAATATTAAGGTAATCCATTATTACTCTATCCTGTGAAAAAGTTTTGATATTGGATTCTAGCCCCGAGTATGTAATAGGGCTGTTAACTAATAACGTTACAGGCTCCTTATTGCTTTATAACAGAAGAACTAAATTAGTCTAAATCACCATAGCAACGATAAATTGTCTTGCAAATCCATTTTACACGATGTTCACAGTTCTCACTTTTTTACAAATTAAGTAGTGTGAAGTCGCTTACAGTGGACGGTAGAGACGATTCCAAAATTAACGCGACAGCTCAGGTTTCCCCACCTATCTTTACCGTCGACTCGAACGCTACCGATTACCCAGTTCGAGAGGTTTTGTAAAGATGGCTCTAGCGAACGCTTTCTACTCCTTCTTTCGATAAAAATAGATTTCAGTGGCGTAACAATTTTAATTTTTTTGTTGAAATTGGTTTTTATTGGGATTTGTAAATTCTGTAAAAAATACGCAAATTAAACAATTTAAATGTTTATTTTTTCTTTCTAGTTAAAAGTTTTATATACATTTTTAATTAAGTTCATCAATTCAGTTTTGCTCAATTTAGCTCATCACAATTCTTACTTTTAAATTGTTATTACCCAGCGAAGACCACGGGGAGGTATGAGCATTCTTCACCAACGGGATGGAGGGGTGAGGTATAAATTTTAGCGAGGTTACGAGTGTTAGTATATAAAAATAAATAATAATAAATATATAAAAAATATCACAGATCAATATCACAGATAATATCACAAAATTGAAACAAAGTCAATTGTAAAATAAAAACTTAAAAATGAATTCTGAAAAACTAATAAAAAAATTCTAATTCAAACTAAAAATAAAATCTTCAAAAAAAAAACTAAAAATAAATTCATGTCACTTTCGTCAATTTGGTCGCCAAATGTAAGATCATTATCTGAACATTCTGAGCTCCATTCTTCGGAACTGCCCGTATTGACATTGAAAACTAAATCTTGGGCAGTGTCTAATAGATGCTCTTTTTTCATTAAATCTAATTCGTGCTTATGTACATGTTCGCAAACTCTTTTCCACTCCTCAGTGGTAATGCTGGAGAACTTCTGTCTTGCAAGATTTTCGACGTCACCACATCTAAATGTTATATTATGACTTCCAACCCAATTTTTGACCGCGGCCCAAATTTTTTCTATAGGGTTTAATTCTGGGTGATATGGTGGTAATCTTACAACAGAGTGTCCGTGTTTTCTCATTTCCTCATCTAGAACGTATTTTAGAAAGCGGGGTTTGTGCGATTTTATTACTTCATAGAGTTCGACTTTTGTCATGTCGACTGTATGAGGGATGCTCTTGTCCGTTAGCCAATTCAACATGACTTCCTTTCTAGATGAGGCGGTTGGAAGTCTTTCCATCATTGTATTGTGATAGCTAGCATTATCTATCACCAACACACTTTTTTCTGGAATGTTGGGAATGAGTTGTGTTCTCACCCAACGCATGAAATTTTCCGTGTTCATGTCATCGTGATAATCTCCAGTCTTTTTTCCAGACTTAAATATTAACAGTCCATTTTCCACAAACCCCTTTTCTCCTCCTGCATGTACCATAATTAGCCTTTGTCACTTGCTATAAGGCGCTTTTAATGTTTGGTCTGGTTTGGTCGTATCTATCCATGTTTTTGTAGAGGTATGCGAACTATGCAAATAAGTTTCATCGGTATATATAATATTTCTACCGTCGCGGCGAAAATCTCTAATTTTTTTCAAAAACTCTACGCGTTTTAACCTTACATCGTGGCTTTCCATAAGTGCTTGCCGATTGTCTGGTGTTTTGTCCCAGGTGAAACCTAATTTTTTTAAAACCCTTCTAAAGGATTGTAATGACCCTTGAAAACCTACTTGGGCTTTTTTCACTCTTTGTAGAGCCTTCTTTATCGTTGGGCGTTGTTTTTCTATGATATAAAAGTTGTTAATAAATAATGGATCGAATTCGATCTCCTTGCCCTTGACTAATAAATGTTTTAGAATTCGGACGACCCCTTTTTTTTGAGAATTACTTAAATTTAAATCATTTAAAGTTGATGTCGAGGGACGGTCGTCAATGACGACTGATGTTGACATTTTTGACATCATCTACTTCTAAAGCACTTATTTTTTTATTTACTCGATGGATGACATCCTTAGAAACACCCGTAGCTGCCATAATTCGTTGGCGAAAATTATTGATTGGAATTTGTAGCCCATTTTTGGCTTCGTTTTTCATAAATTTACTTACGGAGTTAATAATTTGGTAGGCATCCGCCGAGTAATGCTTTCTTCCCATTTTTGCGATAAAAAAATAAAAATACACTCGGTACTTACCCTACAAAACGAAAAACACTCAAACCTGTAAAACGAGGCACAAATTCACGACGCCGCTGGGACTAACAAACACAGCCCACGGAATCCGCTTAGCAAGTGAATAGTACTAGAATTCTCCGACTGCGCCCTGGAGGCGCTACGGCGCGTGCCGATCGGATATCGTCGGCGAATATCCCCACATTGCCGAATTTTACTGGAGCTGTCGCGATCTTTTTGTAATCGTCTCTACCAGTCGCTCAGTCTTACGATCGCATATATACGGGCATATACGCGCTACATCTCAGTCGCACAACTACGCGTCCAATGGATAACCGGCCTAACAACTATGGACTCTGATCAGACATCTTTGTTTTCTCCTGGAATAACGAGGAAATTCAAGTTAAACCACTTTCTTCATCTACACATACATGTAACAGAATGAATACATACCTCAATTTCCTGAGCTATAAACAAATATACTGATTATTCTACCCATAATGAATCTATTAAAATTGTAAAATACTAGAACACACTGTGTACTATGTTTTCAAATAAAAGGATAGGAAGAATAATCAACATATGTTTATACGAAGTTAATTTATAATGTACAGGGTGTCTCATTATATTCTGACTGTTTTTAAGAGCTTATATCTTCGTAACGGTTCTAGATCAGATGATCCGGTTTTTACAGTTAGGTTTAAAATTACCGTAAGTTTTGTTATGACACATTTATATAAATGGCCTAGTTCCGGTTTACCCGCTAGAAAAGTGGCGTATTTTCAGAAAACATTAGATGTGATTTTTTAAATGGGAGACCCTGTATATTTAGCAATATCCTAAAAGACGCATATTTTTACTTTATAACAATACCTTAAAGTTTAAAATCGGTGCACAGAAAGGGAAGTTAAAATTAAAAAAATACATCTACTGTATTCTGAAAATACGCCATTTTTCTATCAGGTAAACCGGAATTGGGCCATTTTATATAAACGTGTCACAACAAAACTTAAGATAATTATAAACCTAACTGTGAAAACCGCATCTTATTATCTACAACAGTTTCGAAAATATAAGCTTTTTAAAACAGTCAGAATATAATGAGACACCCTACCCTGTATAATAAAAGATTAAGTAACTTTAATAATTATTTAATTTAAATATTTATATACAACATATATTACAATTTGTTGATATTTACAAGTCCACAAATATGTGTAACGAGAATTGGTGTTTTTATTTATATATAGCTATTCAAAAAATATACAGCTTTTAATTTCTATTAAATATTAAATACCACTTCTCATTTTTGAACCAAACTTTTGATATTGAGTAGATTCTAACAGACTGCTAAGTTTTCGTCGGAGTAAGAATTTGTTGCTAAAATAATAAGTGCAAGTATTAGTATTATTACCCCGCAAATCCTTAACATCCTAAATTAGGGACACTGCAGTAAGTAGTTATTTTAAATTAAAAAAATACTGTTTTCAGAATTGAGTATAGATGATTAAATACTGAAGATATTTTGGGGGACTGGAAAAAATAATTTCAAATAACTGTTAACGTATAGAAAATCATTTAGATAAGCAATATATTAGTAGTGACAAACTCGGATTTTTATACAAAATGCCTGTTTTTGATGTATTTTGATTCATTTTTTTAGTAAACGTTATATTATAGTATCTCTGTGTCTACATGTTATACTCAAACCTCATTGACGTAAATTTTTAACGACAACGCGAAATGGCGGAGACATAATTAACGTCCTGACTAATGTATATCACTTTCGCGCCGTCTAATGTATACCATTTTTATTCCTATTCGGGTGAAAATTCATAGCTAATGCGTGTCAAACCGTTTCGTCTCTGCATGAACATACATCGATTTTCGAAGGAAGTATAAAGCGAATTTTCGGCCAGATTTGGAAGAATATATAAATAAAAAAACAATTCATATAAACGCAATAGCACAAAAACAGAATAATGACAATGAGATATAAAACAAATGTTTAGCTGAAAACTGGTTGCTGGTATTTTATATTTGTATATAGAACAAAGTTAGAGACTAAACAGGTTATTCATTTTATCACAACACGTTGTGGGAATTTTATTTCAGGACTTCTCCGTTTGACAAAGATCAGCATGGAAGCCTCCGCAAATGCAGTACGGATCGGAGGGAAGCTTTCAACCTTTTTCACTATAAATAATGGCTTAAAACAGGGAAACGCCATCTCCCCACTCCTTTTTAATATAGTTTTAGAGAAGGTAGTGAGGGAGGCAAAAATGGAGACTCTTCTTTTCAGAAATCGGGGCCCACGTCTAATATTGGCCTTTGCAGATGACATAGACATCATTGGAAACACAACTGTGAACGTCAAAGAAGAATTTTTAAAAATAGAATCTGCAGCGAAAATTGTAGGCCTAAAAATAAATGAGAGTAAAACCAAGTACATGACCACATCAAGAACGGAGCGTAGGGATCGAATAGGACAAAAGAGCCCATGAATTTAAATATCTAGGTGCCACTATCACGTCAGTCAACTTGACCAAGGAAATTAACATCAGAATACAAAGTGCCAATCGCTGCTGTTTTGCATTACAGAAAATAATAAAATCCAAAAATGTATTTTGGACGACTAAAATAAGAATATACCACTCTATTGTAAGACCGATAATGACGTAAGCCTGTTAGACCTGGACCATGACGAAACAGAACGAAAACAGATTGAGGATTGCAGAGAGGAAAATCCTACGGAGTATATAAGGAAAGCGGAAAGACTGAGATGGGCCGGCCATGTCAAAAGACAGGAAGATGGAAGAGCTGTCAAATTAGTATGGGAGCAGGCCCCGACCGGTAGAAGACCATTAGGAAGACCACGGCTACGGTGGAGAGACAACATAGCATCAGATCTTAGAGCTCTGAATATCACGGAAGCAGAAGAGCTAATGATGGACAGAGTCTTATGGAGGGGAATTGTTGAGTCAGCCAAGACCCATCCTGGGTTGTAAGAGCTACAGAGAGAGAGAGAAAGAGAGAGAGACAGAGAGAGAGAGAATAGAAACGCCCACTATACTTTGCTAATATTTGGCTTATCAACGTACGGTGTGCAAAATTGGAAAAAATGCCATTTTTTAGAAGATTTGAGTTCTAATTTTTGAGAATTGATACATTTAAAACACAGACCAGTCTTGCATCGAGCCAGCACGGAAAGCTATGCTCGGTGGGTACAGCAAAGTCAAGAAGATATCTTTTAATGGTTATTCTGGACATTTCAAGATGCAACACATCCGAATTATAAAAAATCTTAAAACGGCAAATAGACTCGAAAAAGGGTTCTGTGACCTTGAGATGTTAGAAAAGTCACCAATAACGTACAACTATATGTATTCATGGTGTTTTTAAAAAGAGACTGTTTGTAATATATGGCCAACAATCACTTACAAGTAGAAAAGAATAGGAATCAAATGTATTGCAGTTTGAGATGTGTGTCACGGTTGAAAAAACATTTTTAGTACGGATTGGTGTAATTTTACTTTGGCGAGTTTTGTACCATTTTCTTAACCGTTGCGTTGTGGCGAAATTGATGTTTGTTTCCATATTTCAAGAGATTTTTTGGTATTAAATTTATATTTGAAGTTACATGATTATCCTTTAACTTTTGACACAACGAAATACTATTTCAAAATAATTTACAATCTGTCTCTGCCGTATTTTTTAACTGCTCCAGTAGAAATATTCCAAGTTCTACCAAATATAACACTCGAAAAAATTATCCTGTACATTATCATTATCTTATTGGACGATTTTGGCAAAAACGAGCTACAAGTTACAAAATATTTAATTTATCAAAAATTTAATTTTTTCACGTAAATATATTATTACGATATATAATAAGTTACGGGTTAATAACTAATTCAAAAAACGGTTGCATACACAATTCAAACTAAAATGAAAACAGGACCGCTCTCCGAACTATTTACCTAATAATGTAAATATCCAATTAATCTGCATAAAAATCCAGGCTTACATAGATATGTATGTAAAATACAGGGGAAAAATACGAGCACGCTATCTGTCAGCAGATGTAGCGGACATCTAAAAAATAGTTTTATATTCTAAACAGAATTTTATACCCTAATTCGGCCCAAACAGAAAGAAAAAAATACCTGGATCGAACATGTTCAAAACTACCTAGAAGTAGCTAATTTAAAAATTCTTGAACGAGAGCGCATTATTTAAAATGCAACATACGAAATCTAAATTCTAAAATATGTGTTTTAAATATTATTTATTCATTTAAATCTCATCAGAATAAAGCTGGAATACACAATTTTTAAATGGTTTGTTAGAAGTTTTGAATGTATCCAAAAAAAGGTGTACTAAATTAAAAATTAATCTTCTGGAAGTGAGAAGGAACAAATTATCGATTTTTGTATATTTGCAAATATGATCACTGGTATTTCAAAAGTCAAGCCTTGTACGTTTAATCGCAACTCGTTTGTAAATACAAGAGTATAATTCAGTAAAAATTTGCTATCTCTAGATCGTTTATATCTACGACGCAGCCTTCGGTTCTGACGAGCGAGACTGGTGTGTGAGAAAAAAGGAAGAATAATAGAATATGCTATCATTCACGCGCCGTTCGATAGCCGGTGGGTTTTGTGGTATATTTTTGGAATGAGGGGGTACTCACCAGCCAGTCAGTAGCGACGTGAGAGAAATAACATATCTTATTATTCTTCTTTATCTTTCTAGATATCTATTAATTCATTGTGCCTCATCTCACTCAGCAATCATCTAACGCTACTCTAGCCCGAAATTACATAAAAAATTAATAAATAATAGCTAATATAGTACGTTTAAGTTATATAATAAGCTAACAAATAACATTTCGAGTTAGGTATATGAATGTTTTTGTACAATTACTATCTTCGTTTTGGAATAATTTAGCACTCGTTCTTAATTCAACTGTACCTTTCTTAGTCATTCTATACATATGTAAAATCCTTTTATTACACTTTCATATATTAGAGACTTTTTAAAATATAATTTTAATGAAAAGTTGGTTGTAAAATTATAACACGGTGCGACAATAAACAATTTGTCCCGACACAGTTCAGTCTCCATCATGAGTTAGAACAGTGAGGAGGTGCTTTTGCAGTTAACACGTACTTTTCTGTGGATATTCTGTGATCGCAACTCACCGTGCTTTTCGCAATCGCTTTAATTTAACTCCGTTGGTCCCAGTTCCGGACCGGAAATTAATTGTTACAGATGTTACTAAGTTCAGAGAAACTAGAAGTGCAACAAGACGAGAAACTGGAGTCTCTCGGCTCATTAGATTAACTAAAAACATTAAGGCAGTAGAGCTTCAATGTAGGGTCGTTCTGTGCGCAAACATCGGCCTACCCTTAAACTTTCCAAACTCTAAGAGAAGATTATCTTCATTTCCATCCTTACAAGATAGCAATTGTACAAGAATTGTCTGAATGTGACTTTAATTCTCGGATGAAACCATTTGTGCCTGTGCTGTTCCTCCTCTGGAGAATATCCAGCTCTACGCTGATGACACGGCCTTGTACACCTCCGCATCGTCGACTGAAGCCCTCAATCGAAAAACTCAAAGACTGCTGGATCAGTTCTCTACCTGGTGCAGCAGATCGAGAGTAGCTCTAAATCCAAACTATCATCTTCAGACATCCTAACCTGAGTCGACGAGAAAATTTCTCTTACGACTATATCAACGTGTCACTATGGGGGGAACAGCTTGTTCCTCAGGATCAGGTGACCTACCTGGGGTTCGATTTACTCGAACACTCAGGTGGGATACCGATGTAGAACTTACACTCAACAAAATGAGGAAACGAACTTTCCTTCTAGGTGCTCTGGGCGGTAGAATCGGAAGAAGTGATACCAAAACCCTTTTGCACACATATAAAACCTTTATCAGACCTCTAGTCGATTACAAGGCTGTGCCATACTCTGCCATTCCCCAGAGACTTATATATTCCATCCATGCCACAGAGAAAGCGATCTTACGGAAAGTGAAAAACCTACACTACATCTATCCAAGCCACCTTGTCTACAATAACACAAAAATACTGCCTCTCCCTTCTCGTTTTCAGACGCTTCAACATCGCTACGTCGCTCGGACTCTGCAAGATACTAACATTGTTGCCCAGAGGACCCTCCATACACACTGAAAGATCCAGAGTTCCAAAAAAGAAGACCCCCCTCCCTAACCTAAGACTCCTCCAATCCGCTGTAGACTTGGACCTTCCGGAAGATCTGGAAAACCTGCTGGATGAAACCCCCCTTTCCTACCGATAGATGGTGCCTCCAACCCCACATTGGACACGATAATAAAAAAAAAAAGAAAAAAAATGGGCCCTTGGCGAAGGTTTCTGTGGTTCCCTTCGTCCTTGCCAAATGGAAGGGCTCCACGACGGAGGAGAAACGCCACAGCGTCAATCTCCCAACCCCACATTGCACCACGTGGGTTACACTTACACCAAAAAGGTTCGTTCAAACACCATGGAAGGATGAAGCGGAAGTTAGAAGACCAACTCTCCAGGAATGCAAAAGGAACAGGGTCATCTTACGTACCAAACTCCTAAAAATTTCCACATTTATCTCCCAAACTACTTATTCTTGTCTTGTCTTGCGTGTGAGGTTCTTCTCGGAGTCGTTTCAGAGGACCCTATTATTTATTTGTGATGAAGTCCATTTTCCTTTTTGTGTGATTCAGTTAATAAACAAAACATGCGCTACTGGCTGACACCAATCTCCGAGAATTGGTTTTCACTTAAAGTTACGGTGTGATATGCAATTTCCTCAGTTGAAATAATTGCTCCCTG
Source organism: Altica lythri (assembly GCA_964028335.1). Taxonomy (NCBI): domain Eukaryota; kingdom Metazoa; phylum Arthropoda; class Insecta; order Coleoptera; family Chrysomelidae; genus Altica; species Altica lythri. Next base: position 37,862,085 of record OZ034808.1, on the reverse strand, counting down.
GTTCGTTGAAGATAATGAAGTCAATGTAACAATGAATTCGGAACGGTACGCACTTCAAGAGCATCGATGACTGTATAGGGGTCGACCCGCTCTCCGGATTTGGCTCCTTGTACAATTTTTTTAAGTTTTTTAAAACCCCGTGTTTATGTGAACCATCCAAGGAACCAACAAGATTTGAAGAAATAAATTGCCAACATAACGCCTGCTATGCTGGCATGAGTCATGGCAAATGCCAGAAATCAATTTACTCAGTGTATAAATAATGGGGGAAACCTGGATTTTACGTTCAAAACTATGTAAAACAAGATATGCACCTATAGTATAAAAAAAATAAGAATGTTCTGAATCATACAATTCAGTTTTGAAGAAAAGAAAGTTAAGCTGTCGTACAAGATTAAATACATAAATCACCTACTATTTACTTAAAAGTTGCTTATGAATTTTTTTTCTCGTAGAATTTTCGAACTTTTGGATTGATAGCGAGCCCAAAACAATGGATAAAAAAGAGGCTCGTAGGGTGGCGCCACTGGTCTCGTATTTTTCCCCGTGTATCTGATCTGTTAACGCAAGTAGAGAACTGAGAACAGAATTTACATCACTAACTATCATTGATTCTGAGTCTGAAAAAATGTTTTTATAATCTCTAGTGAAACTTAATATAAATGCTTGCTAATCTGGAAAATTAACAAAGTTCAATTTATTAATAATTGTTAGTCTTTGTTAACAAGTATTTTAGCAAGCCTATGTATTCCATAAAAACTTGCAAAGAAGAAAATAGCAATTGGTTTAAAATTTGCTACTTTAGTTTTTATATGTAGATAAAGGTTTATTATCTTAATTAGACATATTTTAAATTAACTATCATTTAAATGAAGAATTATTTATCAGAAAGATTAATTTGAAAGATAAGTTCATCATACTATCATTTAACCTTCAAAAGTAATAAAAAAAATAATATACACATGCAATGATTATATATAAGTAGATAAATAAAAATCGTGTTGAATACACCAATAAATTATTGCCATTTCTCTTTATCTCAGACTTACCCATTTATTGCTTAGCAATAACCAACGACATATTTCTACGTTACTTTTTCATTAGTGTTTTTTTATTAATAATGTAAAAGCAAAAAGGTAAAATATACCAAAAAATAAATATAAATATAAAAATTAAAGATAATTAACTCAACAGTCCCATTCGGAATCCGTTGAATCTGACTTATCATCATCGTCTTCAGAATGAATAACTTCACTTCTTTTCGCCAATGCTCTAGCTAATGCGCTCGCTAAATCTTCACTTCTGGTGACAGGGGTATTGTTTGCAGGTTTCAAATCTCTTTCATCCACAGGACGAAGTTTACATCCTTTTCGAATTTCACTCAATAAATCACCTCGACTATCTTCTTGTGGGGGCTTTCTATCATCCACGGGCTAGAAAAAAATATACGTAAATTAAACAGTAAGCATATATTTGCATCAGAGCTCCCTTGTGTAACGTATAAAATGCGGTTCTCTATATCAATTGGTTTCCCACTATCCAATCAAAGTTTTAACTAAAAAAAATTGTTTCTAATCTACAAACTAAAAAACTTTGTAAGTTCTCCGTTCAACATAGGTTGACTTACTCATCTTTTTTTACTTAATCTAAAACATTCGTTGATATCCGTTTCACTACTTTTAAAGGAATAGAAAAGAGGCATGGGGAAGAAGTTGGTAAAGCCTTAGGTAGTGACAACGGATGGTTATTACATTTTCTTCAGGAATCACGAGTGATTTATAGATTCCAATATAAGAACCCTTTTAGCTTTGATTATTCATTATTGATTATGACACCTTTATCATGTCGCTATGGGTTTTTGAAATGTGGTGCTTCCGCCGCATAAGGCGATTTCATATACTACTCCAAGAAATTAAAGCACCACCAATAAATTTTTAAAATATTACTTGTAAAGTTTAATCAAGAACTCAAAATGCTTATTAAATTGCTTGAAAATGAAACCTTTTTTATTAATATATCATTAATATGAACCTTAAAAAAAACGAAAATTCAAAATTTAAGATTTAACGTTAAACAAAAATGTTGTATCGATATAACTATGTCTAATATCGGATACTTACACTTCTTATCGTGATCTGACATGGATGGTAAATGTTTAAAATAAGATTTCTTAAGATGCCTTGATCAAGTTGATTCCAGATTTCAACCAAGTCGTTCTAAGTATCAAGTGATTAGGCTGAATTGGATGAGCTCGTAATTGTCTTTGAAGCATGTCCCAGACTTGCTCTATTGGATTCAATTAGGGCTTCCTGGTGGCCAAGCCATAGTTTCAATGTCAACTTCCAATCTTAAAATAATCGGATTGTGTGATGTCGAGCATTATCTTGCATCAGCAAATAATTTTGACCTATATAAGGAGCAAAGGGCACAAAATGTTCTTCACGGATATTCATTATGAAGCATTCAGCATTAAGATTGCCATTATTTAATACTAGCAAATGGCTTTTCACACCTGCTCTTCTAAAAACGCTGGCTTGCAATTATAATAATTACTTAGCCGCTTTCCAATTAAGCTGGCTCTACGATGATCCATAGTCAACGCTGGCCCGTGTGCAGTAATTCGTGGAATGTTACAAATCGTTGTTTTAGATCGAATTTTTAAAAAACGATCTTGTTTCTTGATAATTTAAAGATAAGAAATATGGAAACGTCTAACATTTCAATTTAAACTGTTTAAAATCATACCAATAATTGCATTTAAAAACGATTTATTTTATACACTACAGAAAAAAGGCTATCGCAAAAACATAAACAGCACGGATTAAAAGTTTTCTACTCAAATACTCAACTTAAAATATAAAGTTGTGCGTTAATTTCTTGGAGCAGTCTATGTTCATAACGTCAACAATCAGGCAGTCTTGGATAGAATGAAGAAGGTGAAATATCAACAACTATAAAGGTCCAAAAAGAAAGCTATATCAGTCACGTTAATAAATATCGACGATTACAAATGATTTTTTAGGGTAAGGTATACAGTTACAGCCCATTCAGACGGCATGCCCGGCACGGTTTTAGATAAAAACCGGTAACCGTGACACTCATTCAAGAATTTTTATAATAATGTGTTTTTCCAATTATCTCGATTAATTGGGTTTAAATAACTTTTAAATTGAAAAACTTTTTAACACAAATCACGCATGATTCGTGTCAACTATAGTGGTATTTTGGTTAAGCACTACTTGTCATTTTATTATGGAAAGACTTGGCACGGTACAGCGTCTACAAATAATTCAGATGAACTACAGCGTGTGTTTCGTGCACTTAGAGCAACTTACAGCCCACCGAATGGGCAATTTTCTATACCGTTGAAAAATTTTAAACCCAATTTGTTTTCATTACCGGATAATACGCGACCAAATAGACCGCATCCAGCACGAAGTGAAGAAAACGTATTTTACGTAAGGATCTTGGTTTGAAAGCAAACTAAATTCCACTAGTTTAAGAATTGAAGCCAACCGTCCTTCCAAATTGTCACCGTTTCAGTCGTAGAGTTTTTGAACATTTTTAAAAGATTCAATGTTTTCGGCCAAAATTTTGTTCAGCGATGAAGTTCATTTCTGGCTTAATGGTTATGTTAATAAACAAAATTGCCGTATTTGGGATGAAGAACAACAAGAGGTTTAAGAGCAGCCATTACATCCAGACAAAGCAACGCCTTAAGAGCTGGTAGAATCATCGGTCCATATTTTTTTGAAATAAAGTTGATCAGAACGTAACTGTGAAGGGCAACCGTAACGAATCGTATTGAAATTGAGTTTGGTAATTGCCACACAGCCCGTGCAACTCTGGATTGATTGCGAGAGGAATTAAATGATTTGGACAAGTGAATTATTACATCATGTAATATCACATCAATATACTTTTTCCTTTGGGGCTACGTAAAGTCCAAAGTCTACATGGATAAGCCTAATACGATTGAGGAATTGGTATCCTACATTACTCAGGTCATTTGCTAAATTCTACTTAAAATGTTCGAACATGTCATTGGAACTTTAGAATGGCCCAGTCAAGACCAACATTTAAAAGAAGTAATATTAAAAAAAATTAACGCCATAAGAAATTAATCAAAAATCCAAATATGTAAACATGCATTTATGGTCAGATATTTTTAAAGCAGTTAAAGTAACTTAATGGCATATATTTATGTTGGTGTGTAGTTGGAAGGGAGCCTTTAAATTTAAATATTATATGAACTTAATGAACTCGCCTCTAGAATGTTTGATAAAAACAATCTCAGAAAATGAACCAATTAACCTAATCATTAATAAACAAAAAAATTCGAAAAGAGGTTGACCTTAAAGGCCATCCTTGCAACTTCCCGCTAGTTTTAACCGCAAAGCTTAATAACGTGACGTATTTTGACGTTTTTGACTTTTTTTGAAATGTTTTAAAACCATAACTTTTTAACGCCTTATTCGATTTTGATGTTCAAGATGGCATTCGACGTAGTTTTTTGAGACCTAAAAACGTTACTGGGAGTGCAAAATCGGTTAGTCAAAAAATCTCTAATTTATTGAAAAAAACACTTTTTTTGAAATTTTTCGACAACGATATCTCACGAACGAATCAACCGATTTTAATTTGCAAAACGGCATTCGACGTGGCTTTCTAAGCTTGAGAGCTGATTAGGTTATGAAATTGATCGATGCAATAGCTAAAAAGATATGCCCAAAAAACATCATTTTTACCAATTGTTTTTTTCGGTTATTTTAAAATTTCTCGAAATCTACGGGCTCGAATCGATTCAAACTTACAGGGAATCTAAGTTAGATGGAACTTTTTGGAATGCTTTTTATTTCATTCCGATCGGTCAAGCCGTTCAAAAGTTATAAGAGGTTTACATACATCCACACACACACACACACATCCACACGTACATACAGACATACAGACACCCTCGTAAAAATAGTCAGGGGAGGTTCCTAAGACCTCAAAACGTTGAGATCCGATGAAAACTCGATTTTCGAAAAACGGGGTGAAACCAATAACTTCCCGATTTTAAAAAAAAATTTAATTTTTTTTAGCGGGAAGTTAAAAAGTTTTATTATACCTTAAGAGTAGTCCCATTTCGAATGCTTTCCAATAAAGCAGAATTTCCGCCAGGAACTGTACCAGGCAAGGGTGATGCCATTGGCGGAGGAGGTGGAGCGTTTGCCACCTTTGGTGGTTCGATTTCGTCAAACATCGGAGGGGGAGGCGGTGGTGGTGGAGGTGCTGGTACTGGTGATGGAGATGGTGCAGCTTGCGGTGCTAAAATATGTATATTATTACTAAACCAGTAAGTTTATATTTTGGATATATTTTACTTGTATTAGGAATAGGGGCTGGTTTTTTTGGTGGAGGCACATCCATCCTTGGTTTTCTTGGAGTTAAATTATTGTTATTATTATTAGTAATTTTACTGGCTGGAACTGGAGGTGGTGGTGCATTACGAAAGTAAGGTGGTCGTTGTACTGGTGGACCTCTTGGTGGTACAGCTGGAGGAGTAATATGACTTTCTGTTGATTTATTTGTTTCTTCAATTGCCTCAAGACCTCCATTTCGATTAATAAAGTCATAAATATATTCACGTGTACTTTTATCCTGCAACTGCTGTTCAGACACTCCTGCCTATAAGTTCATAAATAAAACAAAATTAAATAATGATACTATGATACTATTTTTTATGTTTATGAACAATGACGACATAAATAAATAAACAATAATAAAAAAAAGTGTGAGGTGTCAAGGGACACCCGGATGGAACGAAGTTCCTTTCGATTAATTAGTGAAGGAATTAGTAATTTGTAAACACAACAGAGTGTTTATACATACATAAGCATTTATTATTGTCTGTATAAAATCTCTACTTACCTAACAGTTCGTTTCTTTAAACAAAAGTGTCCATTTATACAATACCAGAGCTTTAGATAACACATCTTTTAGAATTACTTTTTATAATTTAAAACAGGAATTAACAATTCAATACAAAATTTTAAAATTAAAATATTTGACAGTAACTGACAGTTAAGGTAATTTGACGTAGGTACCTAAATAGTCAAGTTACGAACTATTTTTAAAATGTTTATGAATTTATAAAAACAGGATGAAATAAAATGTAATACTATTATAGTTAATTATTATTTTTTCTATACTATTTTCTTTTTAATGTACATTTTCTTTTAATTTAAAATAGTGTCTTTTTAATTGTAATATATCTATCTATGAGAGAGAGGGAGAAAGAGTTATTTATTTTTTGGTCTGTGAGAGAGAGAAACATGCGTGTGTCGTGTCATAGTGTCGTGACAACTTTTGGTATGAATTTTTTTTGGCTAGCTCCTAGCGTCAGTCGTAACTGTTCGTAACGCGCGAAAGGGAACTTCGTTCCAATAAAAACTGGATTAGATCCAAATTATGTTTATACAGGATTCGATTACAACCCAATAAAACCATAAATAAAATGTCAAATATTAGAAGTAATATTGACTTAATTATTATTTTAACAGGTGAGATGTCTTCTTAAATGAAATATCATATAGTACGCTATTTAAGTAAAGATACTCACCGGCACGAAAAACCGAGCAGTTGTACTTTTTTAACCAAACTTAAAATTTTAATTCTTTATTATCTATATCTTAAACATAAACATGTTTTTTCTGAATCCATGACACTCCACCACACGACATTTCATCACGCGACATCTCCTCACGGACATTTTATCACGGCGACAATTCATCACTGCGACTTTTCATCACATCCCAATTCATCACTCGGACAACTTTATTCATCACAAAAAATATTGATCACACCAATTTTAAACAATTCATAGAAACTAAAAGCGGAAATTACCGAATTGGCATTTTCAATATTTATTCACTGTTCTTATCACACTTATTCAATGTTATCATTCTTATAGCTACATTTACTTCCATTTACCTTTATTATGTGATTAGCAGTACCTATGTAGAAAGGATGGGTAATTACTTAAAAATATACATGAAAACAATCAAAAAGACTGCGTTATTCGATTCCACTCTGAGAATTTTAGAAACTAACATGCCAGTTGGATACACAGGTAAAAGTGAGTTGAGCATAAAACTTATTTTGTACATGTTTATTTTGTATAAAATGATCAAAACGTTTATATATTATGAAATATATTGCCAAAATTTTCTTTTTAATCTGAAGTTACTGTCAATATAATGAGAAATCGAGAAACGTCATTGTCATAGTCTACTACCTGCAGCAATGAACAATTATATGATTAGTTTAATGGAATAATTAGAGAGTTGTCCGAGTTAAAATTAAGAAGCTTAGTAAATAATAATAAAAAAGAAGAAGAATGACAGGTCGGGAAGTGGCCATTTCCCGACCTAGGTCGGGAAGTGCTACTGTATAAAAAAGTTTTACTTTCTAACTTTTGAAATGTCGATAATGGTTACATTACATATGTGATTGTGAATAAAATTATATACAACACTATTTTGTACAACTTAAAACAGATATGACACTGTTCTAAAAAATGCTAGTCTATTTTGTGGATCATAATTTTTAATTTACACTATAGGTATATTTTTAAGTAATTACTCGTCCTTTCTACATAAGTACTGATAATAAAGGTAAATGGAAGTTAATGTAGCTGTAAGAATAAAAAATTGAATAAGTAAACATTGAAAAATGCCAATTCGGTAATTTTCGCTTTTACTTTCTAGGAATTTCAAATTAGTATGGTAAATATTTTTGTGAAGAATAAAGTTGTCCAAGTGATGAATTGGGGTGTGATGAAAAGTCATAGTGATGAATTGTCGTCGTGATGAAATGTCCGTAATGAGATGTCACGTGATGAAATGTCGTGTGGTGGAGTGTCGTGCCACGGTTTTTTCTAACCAGTATTTTTAAATAAAAATATTTCTTATATTTTAAAGTGCACAGTAATGGCCATAAACCATGGTCAACAATGTGAGTAAAAATTGTTTTTAACAGCGGCTGCTATTGTTGTTTTGCGTCAAAACGGAAGCAATCTTTAAGAAACTGGAGCGAACACCAGACTACCTGTAACTGGTCCGCATCGAAGAACTAGCGTTCGTGATGATCTCTTTATCATCTACGACATCATTATGCTACAGCTGTTGAAATCAGAAATCGACTTTAAGTCCAGCAAATGGACTGAAACAAAAGTTAGGGCAAAAAGTCGCAGAAGTCAATCTTACTTTACGGATGAGTCCAACTTTAGCCTGTGGTTGTAAGTGAGTCTGGTGAGGACCACAAGAGTGTGTTGTAGAATGTACATTCAGTCTTAGGATGCTACCAAAAAAGATCATTTATGATATGGACTGCAATTGTTCTGGAAGCTCACACAGAATTGTAAATTCTTCCGAAGGGTTGCTGAGAAATATATAGATAGAAATTTTGTTAACCCTTTTGTTGACTATGTTGGAAATTACTTTCATTTGATGTTTAATAATATCAAACACCACACTACGAGAATCACTTAACGGTATTAAAACGACGTGAACATTCCTGTTATGAAATGGTCAAATTTAAGTTCGGATCTGAACCCAATTGAGCATGTTTCGGACATGCTTGGGCGTTGGATGTGACATTAAATCAATTACAACAAATTGTTTTAAAAGAATGGGAACATATTCCTCAAGTTGACATTCGCTACTTGATTTTAGGCATGCGAAGAAGGATACAGGCATTAATTCGAGCACGTGGGACTAACACCTGTTATTCAAAAAAACGGTTCCCCAGTTTTTGCTCGCAAGTCGCTTCCATTTTGATTTTGACCCAACATTAATTTACGCTTTTCCGTTATTTAAATTGTTGCGAAACTAAAGACATGTTGTTTTGTTTGTGTTTTAGATACTAAAATAATAAAACATCATAAAGTGATAATATTTTAAGTTTGCTTAAAAAATTCAACTGCTTCGTTTTTCTTAAGTGTTTCAACCTATGACAAACAAAGTATTATCATTACCGTTAACCACGTAATCTTATTGGACAGGGAGCGTTATTAAACAAACTTGATTTGTTTTATATGATACAAAATAAAAATCTGTTTCAATAGTGAACTTGAACTTACGTGAAATAATAAGCGCTGCTAAGGAGAGAGAAGATTATTGTTAGATAACTTACACGATTTAGAATTCGTTATGTTTATTAACATGCCATCAAAAGTACATTCACAAAAATTACATAAAACGCATTAAACTCAATGACTTCCGATGAAAATTACGTACGAAAAAGTAGGAGCAGTGAATGAAAGAGACAAAGAGAGACAGTAAGCATTGGCTTGCTCAAAAGTGGAAGCAACGAGAGTGATACACTGGGCACAGACCCAGTATAATAATTTCGTTAGTTATTTTTGGGATGATTTTTCTGTATTCGGAACCTAATATTAAAGCTTTAAAACTTTTTAAAATAAATCTAACACAGTTTGCACCGTACAACACGATTTCGATTAGTTTTTTCTATTGTTTTTTATCAAAAAATTGAAAATTGTTTACTTGAAAGAAAGATTCATAGAGAGAAGAGGTGTTCAAAAGAGTTGTTGGTCGATTTAGAATCAGCTGTACTGAGCACATACACACTTAAATTCTGTTTTGAATACTGAACTTGAACTTACGTGAGATAATAAGCGCTGCTAGAAAGAGAATATTATTGTTAGATTTAGAATTTGTTATGTTTATTAGCATACCATCAAAATTACATCCACAAAAATTACATCAAAAGGTGTTAAACTAGACGAATTCTAAAGCGAAGCATTTAATATCTTGTGAGCAAAAAAGTGGAAGCAGCGAATGAGAGAGACAAGGAAGCGTTAGATTTTTTGAAAATGTGAGCAACGAAACAGATAAGACAAACCACGGAAGTTCTGTTACTCATTATTATGGCTTTTTTTTAATTCTGAACCAATATAAAAAGTCTTGCTTTAAACTTTTTTCAAAATATATCTAACACGTGTATAAAAAGATTCGTCGAGAGAGGTATTAAAAAGAGTTACTGGTAGATTTAGAAACAGATGTACTGACCGTAAAATATTACCAGATTTTATGGAAGCACCTCATTAGCGGGTAGAAAAAGTGAAATCCAGTTCCTGTATTCGCGGCTTAAAGATTCTTATTCGCGGATGGGTAAACACAAAAAAGTTCGGTGTCGCCTATTTAAAGCCGTTCTAGTTTTGAACAATACTTCAGGTCACCTTCCTGAGCTTTGAAATCCAAATATAAAAGCGTTATTTTTACACCACAACACAACAGGTTTACTCCAACCCATAGACAAAGGGATAATCCAGGCCTTTAAGCTTAATTAAATCATCAGACCAACTTTCGAAATCATACCAGACACCATGGAATGTTATACTAATACGAGGGTTATCTTTTTAGTTTTGCATATAGCCATAAAGACAAAAAATGTATAGATTTAAAGTACTTTATCGCTTTTCAAAATATGTCATACCAAGAACGATACACTTTTGTATACGTTCAAACCAATTGTTAAAACAGGTATTCCAGTCTTTAGTTGACACCTGCAAAATCGCTGTTTTAAAGGCATCGATGGCTTCTTCTGGCGAGTAGAACCACTGCCAACGCGTTGAATTCTTGATTTTTGGAAACGTGAAGAAGTCGTTGGTACTATTCCATGGATGGTCTAACAATTCGATTGTCTTTTGGAAAGTCTGAGCACTTGCATTGTACTGATGTCGGATGCTTTGTCACAGTTTTGCGATAACTACTGGAAACAAATGTTTCCATACCAATCGGAAGTAACCGTTCTTCGATCTGTTAAAGCAATTGTCGCCACGACCAGATTTTGATACAACAGTGCGATCATTTTGTTTTACACACTTCAGAACTGATCACTTTTGTTGGTTTTTTCCCATTGTGAAACACCCACACAGCGGATTGGCCTTTATTTTCCAGTTGGTAGGAGTAAATCCAAGATTCATCGCCAGTAACAATACTATAACCGTTTTTTGAGCTTCCTTTGTTGAACCGTTCCAATGTTTTCGACAACAATTAACGAACCGCTTTTTGCTCTTCTGTGAGAAAATGTGGAATCCAACGCAAAACCAACTTCGTAACACCCAATTCTTCATGTAGGATCTTTGAAATGCTTAAAGATACCTCCCTGTAAGTTACACGGCGGTCATCCTTAATTAGTGGACGAAGCGCATCAATGTTTTGCGATGTTGAAAAAATTTCGACAAAGCGAAATGCATTGTTAACGTAATAGAACCGTTGATAGAACTACAGCCAGACCACATTGAAATCATGCTGGAAAAAACTGTTGAAAATAACCAAAAAACCATGCAAATTCAAAATTTAACTGCAGATGATGTTGACGACGTACCAGACTGAATAGGGTGTTATAATCAACTGACATTCAGGAGTTGCTTGATTCGCAAGATGACTTAACCGAAACCAACTTGGAGAATATGTTACTCCGCATTGCACTTATGAAGAGGTTTTGTATTTATGCAACATATACCACGCGAATAAGGACTTTTTACTGTATAAAGTAATCTGAAAAATTTACTATAAAATTTTCCCTATTAGAAATATGATAGGTACTGATGAGATTCATCGGAGACATATGAGATAAGAGTGGGATGTCGTTAGTTTTACTTTAGCAGAAACAATATTAAATGGTGAAAAAATGGAACCACAAAAGTGCAAAATTTCTGCAAAGGGTAAAAATTGATCTTTTTTAAAATATTTCATTAAGTTCTTAAGAATACAATAAAAAACTTTTAATCTTAATCCAATCATATAGGACTTAAATTCTGTTTGTACACAGATTAAAAACAGTTTTTCCTAGACTTTGAACATCAATGTAATCGATTGTATTTTCATATACGATTTTTGGTTTAATAAATCCATTATAAGAATTACTGATAAGAATATACCAACTTTATGATTCATTATACAATCGAACAAATAAAGATACGTTTTATCTATAAGAATCTTAAAAGATTAATTGGGAAGATGTTATAATTTGACTTACTTTTTTGAAAAATGCTTTTAATTGTTCATCCTCCGTATTTATGTCAAATCCAGATGTTGAATTCCAACCTACATGCGAAATATGCTTAAAATCTCTTGGAATTCCTATATCTGCTTTAGTAATGTTCCTTCTTCTTTTTGCTTGTTTTGCTGCAGGATCCAATGTTTTTTTATAATTTGATATATCTATATGCGTTGTGGGAGAAGGTAGTGTTTGACTTTGACTAATTTGTCTACATCTTTTCTCTTCTCTTCTTTTTCGGGCTTGGATTTTTTGATGAACAACTATTCGAAGATCTCGAGCTTCTTCAACATTTGCAAAATTAAATGCTACCAAACAATTTTCTCCTTCAAACATATGGAAGAACGGAGTACCTTCAATGTATTCCATATTATTATACATTTCATGTTCCCAAATTTTTACGTTTCTTTGTATACAAAATAAGCGAAAAAAGAAATTCTTTTTTGTGTTGTCTTTGACAAAACATAGCACACCTATAACAAAAGATTTGGGATAAATTATTGTTATAAAATGGAACATGAGTAAAAGTAAAATTAAATTCATTAATACAACCATAGATCATTTGTCCTACATTAAGTATTATTTAGATATTAAAAATAGTCGTGTTTATTAAACATCTACTTTCAGTAAAAAATTTTATGATTTAAATTAATTATCTGGAATTAGATCCTACATATTTAGTAATCAAAAATAATTCACCTGAACTTTTCTTGAACCATTGCGAATGATCCGGAGGTCTAGTAAGGTATAACTGAACTACTGTTGTACATAAGGATTGGCAACGACTCCCCAATAATTTGAAGACTTGTAAATTTTCTTCATTCGTTAATAATCCACAGTAGTGATTTTCTAAGAGAGGGGCCATTTCCCTACAGATTATAAATAGTGTTCATCTCGTATAAAGTATAAAATGTTAAAGTAAATAAAAAATTGCTCGATTACTTGACATTATCACCAAAAAAGTCGAAAAGATAACCTAGAATTAGTCATATACGTCCCCCTTGCATATTTTTGTTGATGTGTAAAATGGTTGCACTAGAAAAGAAATACACGACTGAAATAGACTTATATATTTCACACTGAATTGTAAAGGATAGAGAATAAAAAGTACAACCATTTTTAATTAATTTGACATATGACACAAGAAATAAATAAGATAAATTTAATATTTACATTAAAATAAAATAAATTGATTGAAAAGAATGAAATACTTACAATACTTTAAATAATTTTAAAATCCATAAAATTGAAAAACGCATTTTTGTGCATTTATACTGGTGTCTGAATACTTGATACGGTTACGACTCCTTAAATAAAACCGGAGAAGAGTAAACTGACATCTCAAATAACTCAATTTGAATTTACAACAATCCTGTATTTTTAAGTTTTAAGATTGTTATAAAGATATAGTTTAAAAGGTATGTATATAACTGAACTTATATTAAAAAGCAATGTTTTTAAAATATTTTATAAACAAGTTTCACAAGTTGGTTCGTACATAATGAAAATGTGTTATTAAAAAATTGTTTTAATTCTTGTTAAACTAATTTTTTCGTACTTTTTTGTTAAGTAGAACAATTAAAATACACGTATTTTTTATAAATTTAGAAGCAATTTTAATAATAGATATGTTAGTATAGATATGTTAATTAAAATGGTTAAAAAATAACCTTATATAACACAACTAGTTGTACTCGCAACGTCGTTCGCGTGGCGTGTGATTGTTGTATAAAAATTTCTTTTCTCACCCCGTTAAAGGGGTGGGGGGAGAAAGTTTTATACACCAGACGTTCAGTTGCAAGAAGACAAATACGTCTTTGAAAACCGCATTCGAATAGGATCAGTAGTTTTCATGTGATGCGCGCACAAACATATACATTTCTACAGTTTTATTATATGTATAGATAGATATCATTTTTCCTGATGTTTCTTATTGTTATTTTCATCGATACTTCTTATATTTGTTATAGTTTTCTTTTGTAAACACTTCGCGTAATATAGATTACTTTAAAACTTTTCCTTATTTATAATGTAGTATATAAATTTAAACTTTATAATAGTCCCATTTTTGAACAGAAAACACTAAAACACGTGGTGCTGGCAATGGTTTTGCCATTATATCTACATCTTGATCTTCTAAGGGCATTTGCTCAACTCCAATTCTTTCTTCTGTGACCTGTTCTCTAATAAAGAACTGTTTTCTCTGAATATGCTTTGGTCTAGGGTGATTTTCTGGATTTTAAGTTAATCTAACAGCTGCTGCATTATCAATTTGTCAAATAGGAATTAAGTCATTTGACTTAATAAACGACTTATTAACCATATTATTTCTTTTGATGCTTCACTGGCTGCAACTACTTCTGCTTCAGTTGTAGAGTCTGTAACTGATCCTTGACGTTGACTTAGCCGTGAAACTGCTGCTTCCGCGTAAGATACCAAAACTCCCATTGTTGATCTGCCCGTCGCCTGTGCACATCCACCAATATCAGCATCTGAATAACAAGTTAGAACACCTTTTTCTGTAAATCTACAGTGCCTGCAATGTATCGAAAAACTCGTTTACTATGTAATATCTGTAGAAGTAGTAGTAGTAGGATTTTCTAATGATCCTGATAGAACTCCAAGCGCAAACAGCAAGTCAGGTCTGGAACCCAACATCAAATCGATACATCAACGATCGAACTGCTTGTCTATAAAGATAATTTTGCTCTCCTTCTGCTGCTAACCATGGTTCGGAATTTAATATTGGTGTTTTATTGGCATGCAACCAATATAATTAAATTTTTCTAGTATTCTTTGAGCATAAGATTTTTGGCAAACTTTATATCTCCATTTGGCTGCTCTAAGCCAAGAAAATATTGTGCTATTGTGACACAATTTTAAACTCATTCTTTGACTTGTAGATGCTATAATACCATCATCTACATACAAAATAAGGATGGTTTTAACACCATTTTCTTCCCTTGTAAACATACATAGGCCTTGTTCACTGACTTTAAATTTTAAAGACTTTAAAAACGTACCAATTCGCCTATTCCAACACCGAGGTGCCTGCTGAGACTTCTTGAAAGTTTCCAAACTCTACCTGAGCCATCATCGTAGCTTTTTGGCTGCTGTATAAAAATGGTCTCATCTAGCTAAGCATACAGGAATTCGGTTGATACATAAAATTGAACTAAAGGCATCTTCCTTGTTGCTGCAACTCCAAGCAACCGACGAATGGTGTGTAGCTTAGCAACTAGCCTAAGAGTATTTGTATAATCAATACCTTTCTTTTGATTATAGCCTTTTGCTACAACTCTTGCCTTATATTAAGAAATTGCAACATTTGGATTTAACTTCAAGAGATAAAGCCACTTGCAAGGGATAACTTTTGCACCTTGTAGTTTCTCAACTAATTCAAATGTATGGTTTTCTTGTAGAGAAGCCATTTCATTATTCACTGCTCTTTGCCAGGATATATTATCAGAACTCTGAATAGCTTCTTAATATGTATTTAGTTCTTCTTCTGTTGTCATCGTGCAGATAAAATCATCGTAATACTTTGATGGTTTTATTTTATCTTTGTCTCTAAGCTTCCTTTCACTTTCTCTTTCATTTTCTTCATTTTCTGATTCTGTTAATATTTACTTTCATCATTTTCATTTAACGAATTCTCATCATCTGAATCTAATTCATTTTTGTCTCTATATTATCTGGAATTTCTTCAGATGAATTTTTCTCAAAAAATATTTTAATCTTACTTTCACAGTCCATAGGTCTAAGACTGTTTTAACATCTGTTTCTCTTTTTTTTTTATGGTCAAGCACAAGCACTGCAGGAAAAATCCTTTAAGGCGCTCCGAGAGCGGTGCGTGTGCGAAGAAAGCGATTCACGTTGTTCTTAAATCGTTGAAGGTTATATTCGGTGGGAAATACGGCCTCAGAAAGGCCGTTCCACAAAGAGGATGTCCTCCAGAAGAAAGAGTTCTTAAACAATGATGTTCGAGGAGTATTAAGTTGAACCACATAGGGATGGGCGGAAGTGGTTTGTCGTGTATTTCTGCTATAAATTGCTCTAGGTGGAATCAAGCGGACAATGTCAGTAGAACACTTGCCATGGAAATATTTGTAAAAGAGGGTCAAATCACCAACCTGTCTTCGATGTTCTAAGCTGTCGAGGTTCTTGGTTAGCTCGTGGTCACCGATCAGGCGAATGGCTCTCCTTTGGATGGAGGGTATGCTTTGGTGCAGAACTCCAGACATGAGAGCAGTATTCCAGTGATGGTCGAATCTGGGCTTTGTAGAGTGTCAAAAGTTGTTGTGGTGTATACAGCTTTTTGGTACGGAAAAGTACTCCGAGTTTCTGAGAAGCTGTCCTGGCGATTGTTACCACGTGATTATGCCAAGACATATCTCCTCCCAGATTGACACCCAGTAAGTTAATAGACGAAGCCAGTGGAATTGCGTGTCCTGCCATAACTATATCTGGTTCTGCAATGTTAACCTTCTTAGAGAAAACTGCTGCCTGGGTTTTTTTAGCGTTAAATTCGACTTGGTTACTGTCACCCCAAGACAAAATTTCTTCCAGGTCTTTATTGAGTCGTGATACTTCATGCTGTCTGCGCAGATGTGCGTCAGCAGCCGATGTTCGAGAATTCAAAGTAAACGATGAGATAAGTGTGCTGTCGTCAGCAAAGCTATAAATTGGATTTTCTGTCTTTGCTAGAAGGTCGTTAATGTATAGTAAGAAGAGGGTTGGGGATAATATGGACCCCTGAGGAACACCAGCATTGATGGTAAAGGTGTCCGAGAGAAACCCGTCAATCGCCACTTGCAGAGAACGGTCCTGAAGAAAGCTAGAAAGCCATGAACAGAATCGACCGGGCATACCGTAGGATCGCAGTTTACTTAGGAGCCCCTCGTGCCAGACACGATCAAATGCTTTAGAAATGTCTAGTGCAATAGCCCGGGACTCCCCATGATGTTCGACTGCGTTGCTCCAAAGATGGGTGACATATGCTAGGAGGTCTCCTGTTGATCTGGACTTACGAAAGTCGTACTGATGGTCGCTGATAATATTAAGGCCCTCTAGGTACTTTAGAAGTTGTTGGTTAATAGCTTTCTCCATCACTTTTGATATAACTGAAAGCAATGCGACAGGTCGATAGTTGTTTGCCATGGTTTTCTTGCCTTTCTTTGGTATAGGCTGAACTCTTGCCTTCTTCCAGCAAGATTGAAATATTCCTTTTTTGTAGGATAGGTTAAAAAGTCTACAAAATATTGGTGTTAGCTCATCAGCGCATTCCTTGAGCACTATAATAGGAATTTCATCTGGACCAGAAGCCTTCCTGACATCGAGCCCTTTAAGAATTCGTTTGATAGGACGCTGACGGAATACGATATCAGTCATTTCCGATTGAACTGCTGGAATGTTCGGTGGTGTTTTTCCCTGAAAGTCTACGTTGGAATGAGAAGAAAAAAGTTCTGCCAGTAAGTTCGCTTTATCTCCGGCTGTGGTTGCTATTGTGCCGTCGGAACGTGTTAGAGGTGGAATATTTGATTTGGTAAAATTTTGACTGACGGCCTTAGCGACTGACCAAAAAGACCTAGATCTGTTAGGACTGGCAAGAAGTTTGTTTTTGATCCTCGTGTTATGCGTCTCTTTGCTTTGATCTATCGTTTGCTTACACTGGTTTCGAGCGGTAACAAGGGTGGTGCGATTCTCAGCCGTTGGATTTTTACGCCACTGTCGGTAAGCTAGATTTTTAGATCTGACTGCGCGCTCGCAGTTTTTGCTAAACCAGGGCTTGCCGTTAGAAGGGCGCTTATTGGAATAAGGAATAAAGGCTTCCATGCCAGTTAGAATGACATCGGAGACCTCTTGAGCACAAACGGATGGATCATCAGAAGAAAAGCACACGTTCAGCCAAGGAAAAGTGTGAAAATGGTTCTTCAGGTCTTCCCACCTGGCTGATCTGTAATGCCAAATCTTGCGAGGTTTAGGAGGCTGCTCAGAACAAATTGGTAGCTCGCTTAGTGTTGAAATAAGTTTGTGATCGGAAGATCCTAGCGGAGACTGAACGGAGATAGTGTATAGGTCTGGGTTTGATGTCAAAAAAAGATCCAACAGACTAGCAAAATCACCATCTCGGTCTGGTATCCGCGTTGGTTCTTCTACGAGTTGAGTTAAGCCAGAACTGATCGCGAATGATTCTGCCTCACGGCCTTGTTCATCGTTGGTATTTGAGTATTTAAGCCAGTTGACATTATGGACGTTAAAGTCTCCAAAGATAGCGACTTCGGCATTTGGATGGTTGGTTTGCAAGAAGTCGATTGTGTTGGCTAGTGATGAGAAAAGGGCTCTGTATTGGGTGTCGCTTGGAGGACGGTAAAGGTAGCAGATAAACTTGGTGATTTTCTGCGTAGATATTTTAACAAATCTGTATTGATATTTTGTGTAGTGATCTTTGAACACAGCTAAATAACGCTTTTTCTGGAAATACTCGTAAAAAAAATGGTACGTTATACAGAGCAAACATTTCAGACTGTTAATTCCAATGACAGTTCTTATACTACTTCAGTAAATTTAGTAGAATCAAGTAACTTAAACTTACTTCAACTCTATCACGAGAGATGGGGCACCAAGGTAAAGGTAATGGTAAGGCGCATCGTTTATCATTTGGAACAAGAAGAAAAGTTTCAAAGCCTGGTGAATTGATTTCTACTGATAAATAAAGCAGTTAAAAATCATGGAACAACTATTAATAATATTGTTATGGTATGTCTTATGTCTTGTTTAAGTAATATACATGAGCAAAATTTTGTTCTAGTAATTATAATTAATTAAATTTAAATGAAGTAGTTCTAGATAATTAGACAATAACTCATTCCATTATCATCTGTTTTGTATTAAGGCATTTATTATTTGTAAATAAATTATTTATTTACATACCTGATATAAATCTGAGTTGCTTCATTTAATGTTTCTTGTATTTTATTGCAAATAGTCCTATAAACTATAACAATATCCGGAAAAGGCCACATCTTTAAAGTGATACCACTAGTCACTACTATGCATGTTTTTGACTAAAGTTATTCGGTATATGAATAGATAAGTTTTACAAATTCCATATATGCAATTCATTTCTATGTATCAACAGCGTTCCATAGATTTAAACTATTTTATAAGCTGGTGCATGGGTTTTTTACCAACCAAAACTCAGTAATGAAATGTACAGGGTTAAGAAAAAGTTACTTTTGGTTTTATTATTTGTATATATTGATTTTTATCGACTTATTAATGAACCATTTATAAAGGCAAGTATGTATTTACTGTGATAAAAAGAAAATATAATTCAAATGTTTTTTTTTAACTGTATACGGTGGGGAATTAAGAAGTTATTTTTGGAGTTTACTCCTTAAGAAACGATATATAAGGCGCCTGGTATGAAAAAAAAATGAGTAGTAAAATCGTGTGAAAGCGTTATGCGTTACGCGTTACTTTGAGATAAGTGTTACACGCAGGCGCAGTGAAACAGAATAACAAATTTCTCTCTCTCTCTATGCTTTCCCCAACCATCTTATACTGAACACATAGAGAAAGCACTTCTTGAATTTTGAAAAGTTTTTAAAACGATTAAATTTTTTTAAATTTTCAGAATTTTCAAACGCATAACGCTTTCACTCGATTTAACTACCCATATTTTTTTCATACCAAGTGCCTTATATAACGTTTCTTAAGGAGTAAACTCCAACAATTACATTTTAAACATCCCCTGATATTTATAATAAAAATTCAATACGAATAAACTTGATTAGTCAATTATGTACGTAATTGTTGGACTTCAAGACTATTAAATTTTAAAAAATACGCCTAATAACTATTTAATAAATCTGTAGCCCTATCTCTTGGTTTTACTATTAAGGTGGTTAAATTAGTGTAAATAGTGTTGCATATTTTTCAGGCACTATTATTTACATAATAGTTATAAAAACACATAAATACCATGGTGATCGTTCTTAAGGAGTAAACTCCAGTCGCGTGTCTGAGCTGACACACACACTTTTTTTCGGTTAAAGCAAGTTTAATTAAGCAGGGAAAAGTAGAAAAAGTGAAATTTTGGAAAAACTCTTTTGTGACGTCTACTCTTCGATAATTTGTTGTATTAGTATCAAAATAATTGTTTTCATATAAAATATTTACGATTTGTAATAATCTATACTTATTTTAAAACACATATTTCAAAACGATTTGACATCAAAATTCACTATTTAAAAATTTTGCTATTTAAAAAATGTTATTAAATATGATGTAATCATTGAAACTCTGTAAAATTTTAATATAATAAATTAAAAAGACAAGTTTTAAAAGCATTTTGAATTTAGCTTTTTACCAAATTTAGTCAGAACAAAAAAGTGTGCGTGTAACCTTTACGCGCGATTGAAGTAAAACTTATTTGACGTACGTATCGCAATATAAATATTAAATTACAATATTTATTGTCTATATACTTTACAAAAAATGATATAATGTTATATTTATATTATTCATTAGAAATAGGAATTTGAAAGTTATCATTATTTTTTATATATGAAATACTAGGTTTATGATAACCAAAATGTGAAACATAGATTTTACTCTCTAAATACCATTAATGTATTTGAAACCGTTTGAAAATTTTGAAAAATTTGGAAATTTTGAAACTTTGAATATTATAGCTGAAATCACACCGTTTCTTCCGTCAGAATTAGAACGTTCCGTCAGAATTACTTCCGTTAGAATTACTTCCGTCAGAAAATAAATCTAAGTTACCCCTAGTCGCGCCTAAAGAAGTTTTACTTCAAAAAATGATTAAAATAACAATCAGTATTAAATGGATGTTGAGTTTTGCCTTTGTTTAAGATTGTTTTTAATGAGCATATTTATTATTAACAAAAAAGTATTTTTTTATATGATATATGTATAATATATATTTAGGTACCTGAATCTGAATACATACACCCGCAGCAGCCTTAGATAAATTTTTTTAATAAAACACATTTTGTAAAATAAGTGTACACTAGTTATGTTTTGAGATGTTCACATTGTTCACAATGGCATTTATCATCGCCATAATTGATGTAGTCATACAGTGTGCAAATGACGCATAAATGAAATTCGAGTTCAAACATCCAGAAAAATATTACTAATAAGTTTAGAAAAATATAATGATTAATTAATTCCAATTCTATATTCTTTATTGCTTACTTAGCAATAATTTTACTAAAGAAATACAATCGAAAATTACTTTCCAAACATGGAAATTATAGAATTAAAACAACATTTCAGAATTGGAACTTGAAAAAATACTACTACCTAAATAGCTGAGTAGATAAGTACTAAGAAGAAAGTTAAACAAGTGTGGCAGTCAGTGGGACTGTTGGCAGAAGTTATACTTCTATGCACGCGCCCGGATTCATAAATTTGTATGCGAATGATTTAGCAAAATCATTATATGATATTCGTGTTCAGCGACCCCAAAAACCTCCTAGTACCGAGTGCACACTTTGTATCGAATTTGCATAAAATTCCTGGAGAGGACGTCCGTCTTCAGCACCAGGTATTTCGAAGACCATCGCCATTATTATAATCGTATTTAGCGACACAAAAAACCGTCGAGTACCAAGTGTGCACTGATTTCGTACAGAATTTACATAAAACCCCAGGAGAAGAGGTAAATACCCTAGTCAAAAGTGCGCGGAGACTTTCGGCATCATGATATTCGTGTTCAGCGACCCCAAAAACCCCGAGTATATAAATTGAACCCATTTTCAGCAATACTTACCGAGTTGTAAGTTTTCTCTCTATTGTCTGTTCGGAATGCAGATATGCAATTTCCCATTTTTACATATAAAAAATAGCGAAAAAATTCCTGATACTCTAACGAATCCAATGCAAAAAAACGCATTCCTATCCATCTTACTTTACAAAATTCGGAGGTTTTATTGCTTTATTTCCTCGACTATTCGTAAAAACTCTGTTTATGTAGCCAACAACCTTAAAAGCATAGAACAGAATATACTGCAACCATGTGACGGTACTTTAGACTACAATACAATACTCATTACTGAATATTATTATTAATATCACTAATATAAAATGCTTAACTTTATATGTATACTTACGTGACAGAATTATAAAATATCTAATCTGTCAAATAATCATGGTCCGTCATGTTTTATATTTAAAGGGTCCGTCACTATGGTAGTCATACATTAGTTCAGACTGTTTTTTGTATATCTATCCTTTTTCAATGTACTGAATGTTGAAACGGTATTCAAAGGACTAATAACATGTGGTAAATATTTCATCTTTGTTTTTACCGACCAATATACCTTATAAGTGTTTCTGTCTCTCTTTTACTCACACCATTACATATGTAATGATTTTTCTATTTAACTGTACACAATTTTTTTCCGCCAAGTGCACGAATAGAAGTATAACTTCAACAAGAAAATATATTAAAAAAGTATTCTATCTCTAGATTCAAGCCAAGCATTTTTAGGTTTACGTTTCATTGTCTTACTGAAACAAGAATATTCCTGGTAATTAGTTGGTCCTTTAGGAAAATTGAGTAAGTGTTATCGATGATTTAAAAGTAGAATCAAGGCTGAAACAAATTACCAACTAATAACTAGGATTCGTATAGTCATTTCTTGCACTAATTTGTATCTTGTGTCCCAGCACTGGAGCTTCAAGACCTCAAGATCCGTACAATATAAAAAATGTTAAATCCATGTAATGGTCAAGTTAGCTTTTCTAAACCCCTTCTCGCGGTTTTTAATATAAATATTTGATGGATCATTTCACTGTATTCAGCGAAACAGTTTTTCACTGATTTGTTTCTTATATCTCCCAACTCTGGGACTGTAGGACCTCAAGGTCTGTAAAATTGAAAAATTTCCATCAAGGTCTTTCTGTTTAGTTTTTTGTCTTCTTAAAACAAGAATATTTCTAGTGATTAGTTGATCCTTTAAAAAAATGGAGTAATTGTTTATAGATGACTTAACATTAAAACCAAGGCTGGAACAAATCACTATCTAACCACTAGGTATGGTATAATTCTTTTCCTTGTTGATCTGTCGCTGGACTCAGGAACTTCAAGACCTCTGGGACTGTAGGACCTCAAGGTCTGTAAAATTGAAAAATTTCCATCAAGGTCTTTCTGTTTAGTTTTTTTGTCTTCTTAAAACAAGAATATTTCTAGTGATTAGTTGATCCTTTAAAAAAATGGAGTAATTGTTTATAGATGATTTAACATTAAAACCAAGGCTGGAACAAATCACTATCTAACCACTAGGTATGGTATAATTCTTTTCCTTGTTGATCTGTCGCTGGACTCAGGAACTTCAAGACCTCTGGGACTGTAGGACCTCAAGGTCTGTAAAATTGAAAAATTTCCATCAAGGTCTTTCTGTTTAGTTTTTTTGTCTTCTTAAAACAAGAATATTTCTAGTGATTAGTTGATCCTTTAAAAAAATGGAGTAATTGTTTATAGATGATTTAACATTAAAACCAAGGCTGGAACAAATCACTATCCAACCACTAGGTATGGAATAATTCTTTTCCTTGTTGATCTGTCGCTGGACTCAGGAACTTCAAGACCTCTGGGACTGTAGGACCTCAAGGTCTGTAAAATTGAAAAATTTCCATCAAGGTCTTTCTGTTTAGTTTTTTTGTCTTCTTAAAACAAGAATATTTCTAGTGATTAGTTGATCCTTTAAAAAAATGGAGTAATTGTTTATAGATGATTTAACATTAAAACCAAGGCTGGAACAAATCACTATCTAACCACTAGGTATGGTATAATTCTTTTCCTTGTTGATCTGTCGCTGGACTCAGGAACTTCAAGACCTCTGGGACTGTAGGACCTCAAGGTCTGTAAAATTGAAAAATTTCCATCAAGGTCTTTCTGTTTAGTTTTTTTGTCTTCTTAAAACAAGAATATTTCTAGTGATTAGTTGATCCTTTAAAAAAATGGAGTAATTGTTTATAGATGATTTAACATTAAAACCAAGGCTGGAACAAATCACTATCTAACCACTAGGTATGGTATAATTCTTTTCCTTGTTGATCTGTCGCTGGACTCAGGAACTTCAAGACCTCTGGGACTGTAGGACCTCAAGGTCTGTAAAATTGAAAAATTTCCATCAAGGTCTTTCTGTTTAGTTTTTTTATCTTCTTAAAACAAGAATATTTCTAGTGATTAGTTGATCCTTTAAAAAAATGGAGTAATTGTTTATAGATGATTTAACATTAAAACCAAGGCTGGAACAAATCACTATCTAACCACTAGGTATGGTATAATTCTTTTCCTTGTTGATCTGTCGCTGGACTCAGGAACTTCAATACCTCTGGGACTGTAGGACCTCAAGGTCTGTAAAATTGAAAAATTTCCATCAAGGTCTTTCTGTTTAGTTTTTTTATCTTCTTAAAACAAGAATATTTCTAGTGATTAGTTGATCCTTTAAAAAAATGGAGTAATTGTTTATAGATGATTTAACATTAAAACCAAGGCTGGAACAAATCACTATCTAACCACTAGGTATGGTATAATTCTTTTCCTTGTTGATCTGTCGCTGGACTCAGGAACTTCAAGATCTCTAGTTACTTAAAATTGAAAAAATGTTATATTTATCTGTTCTCGAACCAAGAATCTTTGGTTTAAGTTTTATAGACTTACTGATGTAAAAATATCTGCATTAGTTATTTATTGATCCTTGGAAGATATCACTAACTAACCGCTAGGTCTTCTGTAATACCTACGCTAAAAGTTTCCTTTCACGGTGTCCCTTTTGCCACTCAACATTGGAACTTTAGTTGTCAAGATCTTTAGAATTGAAAAAAATGTTACATCTAGCTGGACTTTAAGTTTACTGTTCATTGTCTTACTGGATAAAGAATATTTCTTGTTATTAGTTAACCTTCAGAGAATTCGAATTAAGTTATAGTAAGATAGTGCAAAAGGAGAAGCAAGGCTGGAACGACTCATCATCTATTACCAGTAGTTTATATCAAGGTTGAAAAAAACATTAACTAACCATTAGGTCATCTATAATATCCCCTCTAAGTAACAAACCCAGTGTATGGTGTTGGACCCGAGATAAGGTTTTTTGAATTTGCATTTAATTACCTTAATGGACCAAGAAAATTTTTAGTGATTATAATAAATGATTCAAAAGTAGTATGATGTCAAGATACGAGGCAAGGTTACGAGGGGCTGTCCACAGGGAGGGGTTTTATCACCTCTACTGTGGAACATTGTTCTAGACAGCCTAATTCACCGCCTCAATGAACATGACAAAATCTATATAGTAGGCTACGCAGACGACATTGTAATTCTGCCAACAGTTTAAAAGCACCCTGTGCGACAGAATGCAAGTGGCTTTCAAAACTTTAGAGACATGGTGTAAAGAGCAATCGCTGTCTATTAACCCCAAAAAGACAGAAATGGTTCTCTTCACGAAGAAAAAGAAACCTAGGGGCTTAAAGGCACTCAGTCTTTTCAACTTTAAATTAAGCTTTGCTACAGAAGTGAAATACTTAGGTGTTATCCTTGACAGCAAGCTGACGTGGAACTCACACATAGAAAGCAGAGTTAAAAAAGCATTTATGAGCACTGCCGCCGAACCCTAGGACAGACCTGGGGATTATCCCCCAAGGTCACATGTGGATCTACACTGCAATCATAAGACCTGTGCTATTATATGGTGCTGTCGTGTGGTGGCCTAAAGTGAAACAAACGACAGCTATCGAAAAATTAAACCAAATCCAAAGATCAGCATGCATTCTCGTAATAGGAGCCATGCAAAGCACACCGACCAGCGCAATGGAAGTCATACTCGGTCTCACCCCTCTTGATATATTTGTTAAGCAGGTCGCATTGATGACCATGGTACGCATTCGCACTGTTGGTATCGAACCCACTGTAGGGACTGGCACCCATAGGGACAGTCTGTGGAGGGAATCGATAAAGGTGATACCACTCTTACAGGCAGACACGGATACCGTCGCACCAAGATTTGTCTTTGACAAACCCTACAAAAGATTAACAAACAAGACAGCAGACCCCAACGTAGTGAACGCTCTGAGCGTATATACGGATGGATCAATAACAAAGCAAGGTGTAGGTTGTGGAATTTACTCTAGATCCTTGAAACTAAAAATAAAATGGTCTATGGATGGCTTGTCAACTGTGGTTCAGTCAGAACTCACAGGCATAACCATAGCTGCAAAAGAAATAATCAATAGGAACATCACTGGCGGGAATGTAAATATATACACAGACTGCCGACAAGCACTACTGACCTTGAAGAGACCATGTATTACTTCAAGTTTAGTACTAGAATGTCACCAATCTCTAACTGAGGCCAGCCAGAATAACGTAGTCACTCTCAGCTGGATTAAAGGACATGGTAACTCTAAAGGCAACCACATTGCGAACAATTTAGCAAGGAGGGCTGTGGGCTACACTCTCACCAAAACTTTATACAGTGCTGGGATAAAACTACGAACTGTAGACTGGCCAGAGAGTTATTACCTCATCCTGGCGAGGACACAGCAAAAAAATTAAGGTATTGACCAGACAAAATCTCCGAACAGCTGTCGGAATCTTGACAGGTCACTGCCAATTGCGACAACATCTCTTTGGGATGAAATTAACAGAATCGCCGCTATGCAGAGGCTGCGAACTAGAAGAGGAAACAGTAGAACACACAATGTATGACTGCTCTGCTTTTGGTGAAATCAGAAGATCCGTTTTGGGCGAGTACTGGCATACACCAGCCGAGGGAGATCCCCCTCGGGAGTCTCATCACCTATTTTAAATCACTAGGCCTGGTGACAGCCTGAGGTGAGTATATCCCTACTTACGAGAGGATGCACAATATTGCACAATGGGTCATATGTGGCCTCAGTGCTGACTGAGCACTAACTCCCCCCTCCCCAAATTTCCAGATCCAGATCTAGAAATGTTTTAAAAGTAGTACCAAATCATCAACTGAACAATAGGTCTTTTAAACTACCTCCTCCGGCTGTTCCTTTTCGAAAAATACGATGTATCTAATCAACTAAACACAAGGTTTTCTGTACTACCCAATTCACGGTTCCTAAGCAAACCATACAATGTATCGTTTCACTGTGTTTAGCGACAAATGTTTTCAGTGATTTGTCTCTTGTGTCTTCTAACACTGGAACTTTATGATCTCAAGATCTATAAAATTAAAAATTGTAATATCTTACATATGCTAGACTCGAATCAAGGCTCATTTCGTTTGCACTTCATTGCTTTACTGTAGCAAGATTAATTCTTTGGAAAAGTTGGTTTGAAAGTAAAACCAAGGCTAACTATCTACTAGTTCTGGTATACTCCTCCTAGTTCTCCCTTTTGTATCTCCAAAGTCTGGAACTTCAAGATCTCATTATTTGTAAAATTTGGTTTATGTTTTAATTACTTGTGGAAAAATATTTCTAATGATTAGTAGATATTTTAGGAAAATTAAGAAAGTGTTAAAGATCGATTACAAGTAGAACTTACTAGAAAGAGCGTTAGCTTACCTACTTGAAAGTGGTAGCAACGAGGGATAAAGTTCTGTTATTCCTCATGGTGACGATTTTTCAGTCGCAACATCTCATTTAAACCAAACATTCGAAGCTTGTCTATAAACCAAAAATAATAAAAGACTTGGAGCGCCAAAGAAGAGATTTAAAATGTGAAATACTTTTAAAACGTCTACAGACAAGTAATTAAAAAAAAGGGTGTTGCAGTCAGTGGGACTACCGGCAGAAGTTATACTTCTATGAACGCGCCCGGATTCATAAATTTTTATGCGAATGATTCAGCAAAATCTTTATATGATATTCGTGTTCAGCGACCTCAAAAACCTCCTAGTACCGAGTACACACTCATTTTGTATCAAATTTGCATAACATTTCCTGGAGACGAGGTCCGTCTTAAGTACCAGGTGTTTCGGACACCATCGCCATTATCATATTCGTATTCAGCGACCCGAAAAACAGCCGAGTTAGAAAGTTAGAAATAGTATTAAATATACCATGTATGTTTGACAATAGTTTATTCTCTATTAATCATAATTGGAAACCATTAAGACTAGTGGGTAGCATAGGTAGATATCCCTACACCTCCCCCTTAAGATAAAAAAATCCTAATTTTAATTTATCAAAAACTTCATAAATCTTCTATTCCTTTCCAATACGTGACCACTAGGAGTCTTTATTACATATTTTCTTTTACTTTTAACTTCAACCACCTCTCCTATTAAATTCCAATTCTTTGTTTTTTTTACAATATATCCTAACTTTGGTTCCTTGGGTAATTGATGGCAAATCTTTGGCATTTTTATTGTAACTGGTCGCACTTTTATTATGTAAATGTATTTTTTTGTCCAAACACTCAGCAGCGGTACGCCATTCTTTAGAAAACATGCTAAAATGCACGGGAACTAAAGATCTGATTGGATGCCCATAAAGAACTTCAGCAGGTGATCGGCCATCTGCTTTAGGAGTATTTCTCCACTCGAGAAGGCCAGCCAGAAAATTTTGTTCATTTAAGACACCACCAACCATATTCTTAACGATTAAATGTTTTATAACTTTGACACTAGCTTCAGCGTGCCCATTACTTTGTGGATAGTATGGACTAGATGTATGGTGCGCAACGTTCCATTTTTTTAAAAACGATTTAAATTCGTAGGAACTAAACTGTGGGCCATTATCTGTGCGAAGTCGTAGTGGTACACCGGTGTCTGAAAATAATTTTGTAAAATCTGTAATTATCTTTCGACTAGTCGGATCTTTTGTTCCATAGTGGCACACAATTGGCCAACCAGATAACCTGTCAGCATAAGTCATATACTTTTTGCCTGAACAGTAAAAAAGGTCGGCCGACACGCCTTGAAAAGGCAACTTTGGCAGGCTGTCGCTCATATAAGTTTCCTTTTGAAGGGACGGCCTAATGATCTGACATGAGTCACATGCTTCAATTATGTTTTTTATGTCATTGTTTATGTTTGGCCAGTAAACTGCTTGTCTTGCTCTACGCCTCGTTCTTTCGATCCCTTGATGAGAATCATGTAATCGTTCGAGGACAGACTTTCTAGCACTTAATGCAATAACGATTTGATTTCCTTTAAGAACTAGACCGTTATCCACGCTAAGTTCATGTTTTATATTCCAGTATGGTTTTATAGCCGGACTGGCATTATCCTTAGAATCTGGAAATCCATCTTGAATATATTGGATCAATGTCTGATACGACGTATCTTTGTTAGCATCATCAAGCAATTTCGACAACATTGGGTCTTCGAAATGTGAATTTTTAGTTAATTCATCAGTGCTATCAAATAAAGAAATCTGTTGGATGATGTAACGATTACATCGTTATTTGTTTGGCCTGGCCTAATAATATTTAATTTCTTTAATATCTCGTCTATTTTGCTACGATATTTTTGGCCTGGCCTACGACGGTTTGATTTTTACCATTCCGCGTCTATAGAGTCGTCGCAGACTTGATTTCAGTAGAAGAGGGGAACTTTTGTTCACTCGGAAATTGTGTCGCTTCTTTAGTTTCTTTACAATTTGTGCTTCAAAGTCTGCAGACCTATCTAAAACCTTCTCCCTTCGTGGTGAGTAAAAATTAAATTGTTTTAAATTTTTTAGTAATAGTCAAAAACTTGGTGAATGTATTTTATTGATTATAATAGTTATAATGTTCTAACTTTTAAATTATTTCGATTACAATCATTGTATAAATCAGTTTTTATTGTGTTAAAAATAGTAAACAGTTCAAGTGATTAACTTTTTTTCTATCTCGAACTTGGAGAAACCTTGAATGATTGTAATCGAAATTAAGGTTTAGTGAGACGGAGTTTTGACGGTTTTCATTTTTATTTCATAGGCCGATTGCCAAATATTGAAGGGTCCTACGATAGGATTAAAAGCCAGGAAGCAATTTTTTACAAAAGAAGCTTGGTCATTCTGACAACTATTTTTTTTGCTGTCTTCTACCGGTGGTAGAAAAGAAAAAACATCTTGACTTCGACTTCAGGCCCAGTACCAAATCCGGAAGTTACCTTTTGAAACCATCTTGCCTTCGACTTCAGGTCCTGTACCAATTCCTGAAGAGTACCATTTGAAAACATCTTGCCATCGACTTCGGTGCCGTACCAATTCTCCGCAGTCCACATCCAGTATAGAGGAAGAATCCAAAAAAGATAAGAAAGATATTTAATCACTTAAAATAACTAACTTCTAGATAATTTTCTAAATTCATTTAATCTGAATAAACGATTTTAACTGATTTATCTTCTTTTATTTGCTTGTCTGTATTTTGGCGCCCTTATATATTTGTTTGGGGGGAGTTAGAGAAAAAACCAGAAAGAAGCCACGATCCCTGGAGCTAGCAAGGGTAATTTAACGTTACAAATTGACTTTGTACGTTACAAATTGGCGCCCAACGTGGTTGAACAATTACTTTGAGATATATCTTATCTTTTCTTTATCTTTTTCTCGAAGGGATTGTTTTAGCCACAGTTGGGTTACAATTGGTGTTTGTACGTTACAATGATAAAAGACCTTATGTGAGTGCTGGATTCCTCTCCGATTAAGTCTTCATCCTCCGGGATATCGACTGGTGCTCTGGAGAGTGCATCTGCAATCTTATGGTCCATCCCCTTGGTCCATTCTACCGTAAAATTGAATCCAGATAATTTTTCTTTAAGTCTCTGTATTCGTGGATTCTCTACCATGTCTAAAGTATAAAAATTTAAAATTGGCAACAAAGGCTTGTGGTCACAAATAATTTTAAACGAATTTAGTCCAAGAAGATATAATTTACATTTGTGAACAGCCCAAGTTATTGATAAAAGTTCTATTTCTATCATAGAGTATCTTGTTTCTGTTTCTGAAAGAAACCTTGATCCACACTGAACCAATTTCCATATTCCGTCTTTTTGTTGTTGGAGTAAAGCATATCCCAAACCTTTTAATTTTGAAGCATCGGTATGCAGTGCTGTTGGAAGTGAAGGATTATAATAGGCCAAACTGGGAGGGTCAACTAAAGTTTTACGAATTTTATTAAAAGCTTCATTTTGAGATATGCCCCAAACAAACTTATTTCTTGTTTTTAACAATTCTCTTAGTGGAGTTGCCATTTCTGCAATTTCTCTAGAAAAATTCCCTAACTGGTTAACAAGACCCATAAAAGATCGAAGTTCCTTTAAACAGTTAGGTCTTGGAAATTTCTGAATTGCAACTACTTTTTTAGGATTAGCTTTGATATCATCTTCTCCTATAATGACTGCGCCATGATAAGTTAGAAATAGTATTAAATATACCATGTATGTTTGACAATAGTTTATTCTCTATTAATCACAATTGACAACCATTAAGACTAGTGGGTAGCATAGGTAGATATCCCTACAAGTTCCAAGTGTAATTTTGTACAGAATTTACATAAAACACCAGGAGAAGAGGTAAATACTCTAGGCACCAAGTGCCGCGGAGACTTTCGACATCATGATATTCGTGTTCAGCGACCCCAAAAACCCAGAGTACATAAATTGAACCCATTTGGAATACTTACCGAGTTGTAATTTTTCTATCTATTGTCTGTTCGGAATGCACTCTTCGACTATTCTTAAAAACTCTGTTTATGTAGCCAACAACCTCCAAAGCATAGTGCAGAATATAATGCAACCATGTGACGGTAGTATGGACTGTAATACAATACTCAGTACTGAATATTATTATTAATATAAAATACTAAACTTTATATGTTTACTTACACAATGTAATACGTCACTATGATATTCCAAAACATTAGCTCAGACTGTTTTTTGTATATCTATCTCTTTTCAATTTACTGAATATTTAAACGGTAATTAAAGGACTTATAGTTATGACTAAACATGTGGTAAATATTTCATCTTTGTTTTTACCGACCAATATACCTTATATGTGTTTCTGTCTCTCTCTTACTTATACCATTACATATGTAATGATTTTTCTTATTTAACCCCACACAAATCAAATGCATGAATAGAAGTATAACTTCAAAAATTTAAAAATATTAAGTGTGAAAATCATGCGTAAAAGAAGCATTACAAACTGATAGTTAGATTCATTTCATATACAAAAAGAATATAATAAAAATTATTACGTAATGTGTTAAATACCCATATCAATGTATCCTATATTTTTTTTGGATATGTTTATTGCACAAAATGCTTACCAGTTCCATTTGATTAAACAATATTTTATTAATCTAACACGCACCTGTATTCAGTGAAAACCGGAGATAATTTCGGCTGGTCGGATATTTAATTATGTGGTTACATGGATCACTGTTTACTATTAAAAAACTTGAATAATTATGTTTTTCAATTACACAATATTTAGAATTTTCTTGGAAGAATGTTAGACACGGTGCGATATCTCATAGTAAAATATGTGAACTATTGCTTACACTGGTGTTACCAAACATTTTAACCGATTAAAAAATTATTATACATTTTCTGTTAAATAGAATAATATTCCATTAAGTATATATTTTATTTTAAAATATAATCTATTATTGAAAGATTTTTAGTTATAAAATTTGTTTTTTTATAAAATGTGTTACATTTTTATAATATTTTTTTGCAAATTATAAATATACCTATTTATGCATCTTACCTACCTTTTTTTGGAACTTTTTCTTCTGTTCGTTTTTTTTTTCTTTAGTTTGTTTATAGCAGCTCAAGGTATTATTACTTAGTGCTTGTGAATTTACAATCTGTGTAATTTCACTTTAGCTGTGATATGCGCAAATGAAGAAGAGAGAGCATCGCAACAAAGACAGAAGACATTGTCTCGAGACCGACAATCTGAGCGTCTCCCCACCTTGGTTCATCATAAACCTTAACGTCAGAGCTAAAGTGAAATTGCGCAGATTGTACAATGTTTTATCAGTAGTGTAACAATTCTTTCTCTGAAATGTATTTTAGTTTCCCTTTATAGAGCAAGAAATTTGCAGTATTGTATTGGAAAGTTCATCGATGGATAGATATTTATTCGGTTGGCTGTTGGCCTGTTGTATCACTATGACCTTTACAGGTCTATTGTAAACACCCATCATCTATAGAATAGGATTAGAGCAATTTGTTTAGCCCTGCCCTCTTAATGAGACTTGATAGCTTTAACAGTGACATCTCCACGTAACTTGGAGCAGCAGGTTTCTCCTCTCCCAATACTGGATACCGCGTCCTTGCAATGCCTTGTATCGACAGATTTCTTCATCTGCCAAGTTCAAAGAATTCTGACTTGAGGTATGTGTCGTGTCAGGGCCCTAACGCAGTACCACACCAGCTGTGAGCTTATTTGTGCCGAGACTATCGTTTTTAGGACTGCTTGTTTGTCAGAGTAAATGACTACGGTTTTACCCGTTATACCCTGAATTATGATCCTCGTTGCACAGTATTGTATGGCCATTACTTCAGCCTGAAACATTATAGCATACGCACCTAGACTTAGTTGGACTTTATCCTGTGTCTTCTTTTATATACATATACCCAACCCTGTGCCTTCCTCAGTCTTTGAGCCATCGGTATACCAGATTGACTACCCTTGAATTGGAGCGCCATTCTTAAAGATGAGTATTGCATATTTTAAGTACTGGATTAAGCACTCTCTGACAAAAAGTTGCTAATTTAAGTAAGAACAATAAAAGTAGAAGATGATATCACAAACATCGGATTGTAATCACAGACTTAAGATCAGTTTTTCTTATGTAAAAGAATTTAATAAGGCCGTTTCCCATTGATTTTGTCGCTGCAACAAACTGACTAAGACTCGTCACTCATTGTTTACTATTTTCTGAATCTAATTTAATAAGAATCTCAAAACATAGTTCCTACAACCTTTCCAGCTAATAAAAACGGTTTTGCCTTATTTGATGACGAGAGGACCACAGTGTACGTATGCATTGTATGAACTGTTTTTTTTTTGTTTGCGTGGTATGTTATAATAAAATGACTTTTGATTGTGACCAAAACGTAAGCAAAAGTCGCAGATATAGATGCTATTTTTTTAAAATTTCCTTTTCTATGTAAACTCATACGGACGGCTCCAAAACAGATAAAGGAACAGGAGTAGGTGTTTGGACCTTGAACCAAATACTCAGAAAGCTTGGGTACGTACCCAAGCATCTTTCAAGCGGAAATTTGTGCCATCGAAAGATGTATAGAATTTAACATTGAAAGGAACTATCGTAGACAGAAGATTGTAATCATGTCAGATAGTCAAGCAGCCATCAAAGCTCTGAACTCAGATACAATCAGTTCAAAGATGGTCTGGGAATGCCTAGGCAAATTAAATGAACTAGGACAGAATAACACTGTTACCCTCCTATGGTTTCCAGGACACGTAGGAATAGAAGGAAATGAAACAGCAGACAAGCTGGCAAAAAAAGGAGCTGAAACCCCATACCTGGGACCAGAACCATCCTGTGGAATCAGCAGTAGTACAATCTTAGAAAAACTAAAGAACAAATGGATAGCGAAAAATCCAAGTACTGGAATGATCTAGAAGGACTAAGACAATCGAAGACGCTCCTGGAAAACTATAACCAGAAGAGATCTCACAGCTGTCTTAACCTGAGTAAGAAAAACCTCCGAATTATAACAGGAATACTAACCGGTCACTGTCGATTAAGAGGACACATGAAGAAACTAGGATTAGTAGATGAAGCAAACTGCAGATTCTGTGAGGTAGAGGATAAAACCTCAATACACATACTTTTAGAATGTATAGCATTAAGTACTAGGGTCAAATACCTAGGGTCATACGAAATAGAAAGGGAAGAAGTACCTAATTTAAAACCCAATGATATCCTAAACTTTCTAAGGAAGATAGGACTAGAAGAGCTGCTATAAGTCTGAGGAATCATCAGAAATATAGCAAGAAAAGGGGGACACAACAGATCTTATAGGTCGCAGGTGTATATGTTACCCCTAACAACATACATGTAAACTCATTCTTCTGCTCTTCAAAATTTTGGTTTTCAGTTCTGGGAGCGTATGCATTTTCAAGAGTACAACAATTCTCTCTCACCATTCCTTTTTGGCAAGAAATTTATATTCACTGTTTTGTAAGGTCGCGTATGACATGTTTAAGCAATATCTCACAAGAAGATGTGAATTAAAGTATGGAAAGCAAAGATACAAATTTACATAATATATTGGTGCAAACACATAATTTTGGTTATTAAATTCGCAGGCTTGTAGTCAGACATTATCCTAATGGAAAAGTATTTCTGGGCAGTGCCATCGTCTTATGTCTCTTGCAAACCAATTTCTCCTTATTTATAATGTTAAAAGATCCTATTTATCCATATTGGTTAAAACAAATCAATATAAACTCGATGAACCAATCAAAAAATGTTTAAGAGTTAGTGCTTCTTGTCTTCACCTTTCAATGGGACGACTGATACTTTTTTTGGGAACTGTTAACTGTTCTATTTGATATTGGTTTTAAAGCTATCTTCGCTGATTTTACATGGTGGACAACCGAACTAGCAGTAAGAAGAATAATGAAACATATTCAAATGGAAATAGGTGAATTGGACAGACGAACCAAAGCAAAATTAACATCTTACGAGAGAAGACATAAAAAACGGTTAGAAGTCAGTGCTTCTTTACTTGGACATTCAATGTTATTTCTTTTTAGTGAAATTTTCAATTTAAGATTGCTTTTAAAGTAATCTTCACAGATTTTACTAGTCTTTCTGATGAACAACCGAACTAGTAAGAAGAATAATAAAACTCATTTAAATAGAACTGAACTGGACATGGTAACCAAACTTAACATCTTAATAGCGAATACATAGCCAAACTCATAACAGCACAAAGACTTATATAGTTAGAACACAGAAAAAGAAAAAGTACATAGATTTTGGTACATAGGAAGAGATAGCCAAATTCATAATAGTACAAAAACTTTGATGGTTAGGACATAGATATATAGATACTTACATAGTATTTGATAGAAAAAATAACGGATAGATTAACAGAGAAAGCTTAAAATAGATCATTTTACGTAAGGATACATAGTCAAATTCATAATCACACAAAGACTTCGATGGTTAGGATATAGATAAAAAACAAGCTTATAGTCTTTGATGGAAAAAAGACCAACAGAGAAACTCAAAACTATATCATCTTAAATAAGAAGACAGCAAAGTTGATAATAACACAAAGACTGCGTTGGTTAGGACATAGATAAAAAACAAGCTTATAGTCTTTGACATAAAAAAGACCAACAGAGAAACCCAAAAATAGATCATCTTCCAAAAGAAAACATAGCCAAATTCTGTAACGTTCGTTTTTGAGTATATCCTCCGGACTATATTTTTATTTATTTCAATTTTATCGCGTCGGTGCGGATGGTCTGTTCGCGTCCATTTGGTAGGAGAAAGTTTGTTACTTCGTTAGAAAATTATTTTAATTCTTTCATTTTCGATTCTTAATAAAATCAGAATTATTCTCTGATTACCTTGGCCCTTCATTTAGGTTATTACCACATCAAAGAAGGGCCCTATTAAGGATTACCGTAAAACAGAAAAGATTCGCTGACTACCGACAGCCATTTTGTTCATAGAAGTCGACACAAGGTGAAACCATTCCCGGGTTTGGACACAAAGGAAGTTTCCTTAAAAGAAAAATCACTACCATCCACGTTTGGATTTAAAGCAGATCCGATCCACAATAAATCAAGCTCCAACAGGAAGAATCCAATGATAAGAGATTAAATTAATTAATTATTTTTCAAATATTTTCACTTAACTTTTGATTGATTAAATAAATCAACTTAAAACTGATTTTACTGTTTTTTATTTGTTTGTCTGTAATTTGCGCCCTAAATTAATGTTTGGGGATAGTTGGTAAAGACTCAGAAGGAAGCCACGACCCTCAGGAGCTAGCCAAGGGTAATTTAAGGGTTACAAATTGGCGCCCAACGCCAATGTAATTTTTAAAGGGTTAATCAAGCTACAATTCATAACATCACTAACACTTAGATGGTTGGGACATAGGGAAAAAATAAGTGTATGTTATTTTTCTAAAAAAATACCAACAAGAGAAAGACCACGAAAGAGACCCAAAACTAGATTATCTTCCAAAAGAAGACATAGCAAAATCATAACATCACTAACACTAAGATGGTTAGGACATAGAGAAAAAACCAACTAGAGAAAGACCACGAAAGACCCAAAACTGGATGAAAAACCATGCACGAACAGACTTTAAAGAACTAGAATTTAGAAACTGAACGATACTCTTTTACTTACCTTCTTTAAAATGAATGAATATAAAGTTGAACAATTAAAAATATTCTTATAATAATAGGTGATTTTGATGAACCAATAAAAAAATGTTGTGGGGTTAGTGCTGCTCGTCTTCGGTTTTTAATAGGATGACTGTTGCGTCTTTTTTAGAGATCTTCTCTTTAATGTTAGTTTTAAAGCTATCTTTATAGATTTCAATGGATGGAAAACTAAAAAACTACGAAGAAAAATGATTTTAAGAATTAACTAGATAAAAAACTAAAAATGTAAGAATAATAATCGGACCCATTTAAATGGGAATAGGCGAAATGGACAGACCAACCAAAAATAAAGAAGAACATCGTACAAGAGAAGACTTAGCTAAACTCATAACAGCACAAAGACTTCGATGGTTAAGATATAAAGAAAAACAAGTATTTAGTATTTGATAAAAAAAGGCTAAAGACAGAAAGACCAACAGAGAAAAACAATACTAGATCATCTTACATGAGAAGGCATAGCCAAAAACACAAAGACTTAGATACTGACGACATAGAGAACACGTCTTTGATAAAAAACAGAGCAGTGACAGATATACCAAGAGGGAGGCCCAAAACTAAATGGAAAGACCAAGCGATAACAAGCTTAAAAGAACTTAGAAATAAAAAAAAGGAATTCATGAATAGATATGAGTGGAAGGAAAGTATAGGTAAGAGCAAATCACAGAATCTCCACTAAACATACATCATGAATCTAACATTTTTAAACTGGAGGAATGTGCGTAGGAATACAAAAGAATTGAAAAAAATACTTTACTAGTTTTCAAAAATATTTTTAAAAACATTGACCATTTAACTAAGAAGAAACAACTACCTACTTCCCGGACTATGTGCCATTTGGCTTTGAAGTGTAATTCAATATCCGTCGGGGCACATAGCCCGGGAAGTAGTTGTTTCTTCTTAGTTAAATGGTCAATGTTTTTGAAAATATTTTTCAAAACTAGTAAAGCGATAGAATAACTAAGAGTCCAAATTGTTTAGATTAATTAATTCAAAAGGAAATATCCGTTATTTATTTATGACTAATCACTAACTGGAATAATTAAATATAATTATTATTATTTTTTTGACTAGAAGATTTGTATAATAACTAGGATTTTTCATACATTACATCGGTTATTGATTTAAAAATTTTAATATAAAAAATACTTAAATAACCAAAATTGGTTGTAATCAATGTCGAATAATGTAGATTCGTCAATAAATAAATATGTAGACAACTTTAAATATTTTTATATTTTGTAAACCAATATTTATTACATACATTCAAATCTACCGTCAAAGCTAAAAAAAATTAAATTAAATCAACCATATTTTTAATCACGTTTGATACAATAAAGTCTTATACGATATATTCAATCACAAAAATTATAATTAAGTCAATAAAAAACTGCGTCTGTTTCCTCATACAGGTAACTCCAAAATTGTCAGAAACTATACAATATATGGGAGAACCTCATTTAATAATATAAGAAAATTTTGTACAGCTCGTTAAATATAGCTTTACAGATACTAGCGCCTATTTCTGGTACCCAACTATTTTTACCGAACTAGTTCAGTAATAAAAATATAAGATTTTAGATCTTCTTCTGGTCATACAAAAGACTTTTAGAAAGAGTACCTATACAAACATGGAAAAATCATATGTATATAATCAGGACAATGTAAAAAAAGAGGTAGTGCAATGCAAATGTAATGAAGATATAAAAAGAAAGCTTAAAGCTTTCATTAAAAACCTTAAAGAAGAAAAAAGAAAAGCTATCATTTGTAACGTTCGTTTTCGAGCATACCATCCTGACTATATATTTTTATTCTGTTCAATTTTTATCGCGCCGGTGCGAAAGGTGGATTGCCGACTTGGTAGGAGAAATAATGTTTCTTCGACGGAATAATTTTTCAATTCTTTCATTGCATCTGCGATTCGTAAAAAATTCAGAATTAGTTTCTGACTACCTTCGCCCTTCATTCTGGGTCATTGCTAAATCTGAAAAGGGCCCTATTAAGGAACCAGCTAAATTAATCAGAAAAATTTCGCTGTCTGCCGACAGCCATTTTGAAGCCGACACCAGGTGTAACCATTCCCGTGATTGGTCCCAAGGAAGTTCCTTTGAAGGAAAGATCACTTCCATCCACATTTGCAGTTCCGATCCACATCTAAACGAACTCCAACAGGAAGACTTCGAACAATAAAGATAAGAGATTAAATTAATTAATTAAATTCAATATTTACTAAATTCTTTATTGAGTAATAAATCAACTTAAAACTGATTTTTCGTTTTATATTTGTTTGTCTGTACTTGGCGCCCTATAATTAATGTTTGGAGGGGATTAAATAAAACTCAGGAGGAAGCCACGAACCCAGGAGCTAGCCTAGGGTAATTTAAGGGTTACACATTTCGTAAGACAACTGAAGAGCAAAGCAAAATCTTGAAGTCAGCAATAAGCTCATGAATATGAAGGAATGTGGATTGATAGAAATGGTATTATTGTTTTCCACGATCAAAACGAATGGTGTAATGACAAAAATGATAATATGGATATGCTCGTCCCTTGTGACGATAAGTTTCAAAATAATAAACGAAGAAGATCAACAGCTGAAAGAACATACATTAAGAATGTCATTTAATGACAACAAAAAAATATTATGGACATACTCCTCCTTTGTGATGATAAATATTAGAAAAATAAACCGAGAACAACATATAAAAGAGCAACTGTTCGTATCTCAAATTGATAAAGATTCAAATACAGAAAAATCTGCCTGTGAAGACCAATCATCAAATGAATAAAAAAAGGAGAACAACACATAGAAGAACGAGTTAACACAAGTTTTCTATAAGAAATGAGCTTGCGCAATACATACCAAAAAAATATGCTAACAAAATACTACACTAAAAACAAAGGAAACGAATAATATATCAAGAATGTCTACTTTTTACAGTTTTGAATTTCAAGAATACTATCAACATCTCAAGAAGATATTAAGTTGTCGAAGATTTCAACAAAACGAAACATTCCTGTGACAATCAATTATTAGCGCCGAGCTTTAGAGAAGCTATTCTATTTCTATTTGAATTTAATCAAAGTGACGATAAGTACCTCAGAGATAAGTAGAAAAGAACAACGTAAAGAAAAGCACATAGATGAGCTAATACGGAAATTCTATATGGAAAGTGTAATACACACCAAGGAAGATGTTAACCACACAAGTCTAGGTGCGTATGCCACAGTGTTTCAGGCTGAAGTAATGGCCATACAACACTGTGCAACGGAGATCGTAAGTCAGGGTATAACGGGTAAAACCGTAGTCATATACTCGGACAGCCAAGCAGCTCTAAATGCGGTGTCTCAGCACATAATAAGCTCACAGCTGGTGTGGGACTGCGTTGGGGCCCTGACACATGCCGCAAGTCAAAATTCTTTGACACTGGCATGGATACCAGGACACTCAGGGTTGCGGAGCAATGAGAAGACTGATGAATTGGCCCGTGCGGAAGTTAATACTCCAATGATTCGCCTGGAACCATTCGGCGGAGTTGCTAATACATTCAGAAAGGCAGCCAATAAGAATTGGAGGCTAGAGAAGGCCCAGGAGTGGTGGGAAAAATCACCGGGCAAGCGACAAGCCAAAGTCTTCATAAAGGGACATTCGGCGAAGTTTACTGCAGAGCTGCTATCACAAAGGCGAAACGATGTCGGAATGATTGTCTGTCTCTTGACAGGACATTGTAGGCTCAGAAAACACATGAGTCAGCTTTACTTAGCAGATGAAGACATTTGTCGATACTGCCAAGAGGAAAAGGAAACCGCATTTCATGTCCTATGCCAATGTGAAGGCCTTGCGAGGACGCGGTATCTAGTACTGGATGAGGAGAAACCGGCTGCTCCAAGTTATGCGGAGTGGCCACTGTCAAGGCTATTAAGTCTCATTAAGAGGGCAGAGCTGGGCAAGGTGCTCTAATCCTATTCCACAGATAATGGGAGTTCACAATAGATCTGCAAAGGTTGCAGTGATACAGGCTAACAGCCAACCCAAAAATATCTATCTATCTATCTAACCACACAAAAAAATGTTCTTTGTTTAGGTCAATTCATTAATTTCATCTGATAGAATGTGAAAAACAGAAGTTATTGCATAAGAGAATTGAAGAGCAAAGGAAAATCTCCAAATGGATAATAAGTTGATGAAGATGCAAATTTATCGAAACATTTCTATCTCTACAAGTTAATGTGAAATATTAGGTCTCTTCAAAGTAATCTATTGTAATACGATAAAAAAAGACGAATAGTGCCAGATATAGTGACTAAAGAAAAGAAAGATAATATGAACTTACTTCACCATTGTGACGATAAAATAACCCAAGAGGATCAACAGCTGAAAGAACATTTTAAAGAGTTTTTCTGAGGGAATGTCTAGCGTAACGGCACGCATAAAGTAAGATACTACAAGCAAAGAGAGAAAAAGAAAAATTTATTCCTTGGAAGAAAAATAACAATTGTCAGTTTCCTATGCTGATGGAGATTCAAATATTACCAAAACCTTCCTGTGACGATCAATCAACGCACAATATTAGAAAAGCTACTGTATTCCTCCTTGAACATAATAATGCCAAAAGTGACGATAAGTAAGTATCATGTAGATAAACAAAAAAAACAACCTAAAGAAAAACATACAGAGCAGCTACCAAAAGGTTTTTATTAAGAAAGTAATGTACTAAAAGCAAAACATTAAGAAAGATATGAATAAACCAAGAAAAACATTTGTCTTCGACGCTGTCAGAGCCGGACATTGCTCAGAATTGGCACAAATGAGGTATAAGCATTCGGTTGACTTAAACATTATGCAGAATTCTTAAATCTAATTCTTACTATTGATATTTTGGTATAAGCTCTGGAAATAGTGTTCGTAAAAAGAATGATCTTGTTGTAGCTCCAGCGGTTGGTTTGTTTGTTTAAACGTAAGTTGTGAAATGAAAAATTTCCAAACTGTTAATATCCTAACTTGATGAATATTGACCTTATTGAATTTTTCCTATTGTGCTAAAACTGATCATATATATCAGATCAATAAACAGAGAAGAACCCATAGAGGAGCTAATACAAAGTATATGTGATAGAAGAGCTATGGCAATGCTAAGAAACAAACTAATGGAAGATATTTTTAAATCAAAGAGAAGAAAAGAAAGATTTTTATTCCTTTTAATACTTTTACATATCATTTTAAAGAAGGAATAAAACTGTAACTATGGAAAAGTGACAGCCTACAATTTATTTATTAATCTGTCTGTGATTGATAACGATTCCTATGTAACATTTTAATTTTTGAAATAACAATACTCGAACCCGTAACCTTCACCTCTACGCAGTAACGCCCTAAACACTAAGCTACAGATGCCTTAGTAATTTGTTAGCGTTTCGGTCTTTTAGATTCAACTCATATCACATGTGACACTTACTGACTTCTTCCCTAAGCACATGTATGCATGACGTTAATGAGAGAGATTATTTGTGCAACGAACATAAAGAAAGAAACCAATAAAGATAATACCAACGCAAAAAGAGAAACAGAAAAATCTATCTGTTACAGGGTTGATTAAAATCCCCAAAGAAGAAATAAAAATGATATAATTCCATAGGGAAACTGACAAGCAAACCTAAAAGCTGTTAGTATCCTAAAGAGCAAAAAGTTGACAAAAATAATAGTTTACAACATTTTTATGTTCGTGACACCAATCTGTAAAGCTATAGTTTGACACATATTATAAGCATAAAACCCTAGGAAATTATAATACTATATTCTAAGTGTACCCAGCCTTTGGTTATTCTTTTCCTTAAGCTCGGTTTATAATAATATACGAAACTATATACAACTTGCCAAATATAGCTTTGAAGGTAAAAGCGCACCGCTTCAATAAATAAATAGAGTATCTGATTTTGGTTTATTGTAAAGTACATCAACCTTCAAAGCTATGGTTGACAAAATTTGGTTTGACTCACATCCTACTTATATAACTACATAAATTCATTTGAAATTATAATACTATTTTTTAGTGTCCCCAGCCTTTGGTTAATCTTTTCCATAAGCTTGGTTTATCTACGTTTGCAGGTGCAGGTTGATCATTTCGAATTTGTTCTAAAAATCCAGTCTCATGTTGGTTAGCGTCTTCGGACTGCGCATCACCTATTTCTCTGAGATCTCGCATCATTTTTCTTCTTATAGTTTTTTTCATACTCAAATGCCGTTCTAATGTTTTATACTTGTGTTTGGTTTTATTGTCGATGTTGTCATCGATAGATATTTTTGGATTTTCCTTGTCTGAGTCTTTGCTTGTGTTCCATATGTCTCGGACATCTTTTATTTTTCTTTCGTTTAGTGAAGACATTTTTCATTATAAAATCTGTAATCAAAAATAACAACAGATATTTTAAAAAGAAGTTACAAAATGGGCGATAGAGAGATATATAAACGAAAGAAAACTTTTTAGTAGAAAGTTTTTGAAGTAAAACTTCTTTAGCCGCGACTAGAGGGTAACTCAGATTTTTTTTCTGACGGAAGTAACGGTGTGACGTCAGCTATGGGAGGAGCTTAAAAACCTTTCCAAACAAAACAAATTTGCATTGACATTTTAGTGGAATTGAGGTTATGTTTTGTTTAGAATATAAATTTTATTGTGGTAATCTTTTAATTAATTATGTATTCTTTAACTATTAGATACTATTCTGTTCGAGTAAAAATGGTGTTGTATTATAATTTTCTTTGGTTTCAAATACATTAAAGGAATTTAGAGAGTAAAATCTATGTTTCACATTTTAGTTATCATAAATCTATTATTTCATATATAAAAAATAATGATAACTTTCAAATTCCTATTTCTAATGAATAATTTAAATATAACATTACATCATTTTTCGTAAAGTATATAGACAATAATTGAATTGTAATTTAATATTTATTTTGCGATACGTACGTCAAATAAGTTTTACTTCAATCGCGCGTAAAGGTTACACACACTCTTTTTTTACTGAATTATAGGTCACATTACTATTATATAAATTATTTTGTAATTTCTTAAAATTGTGTCAAGATCTCTATGTATATGCCTAAACACACTTGAAACATGCATTATCATCCAGTTTTAGCCATCCTAAAAATTTCAGAGCTCTAGGTGGTCGGGAATAGGTTTAAATTCGATTACAAAATTCCACCCGGAATGACAAAAAGAAAGACAAAGAGAAAAACAAAGAAAAAGACAAAGAGACAAAGAACTCAAAGAAAATAAAAAACTTTTTAAAAATACTCCGTTATGTTGATGACACAGTGCAGTAGCAGAGAACGAAGACGACCTACAAAGATAACTGCACGAATTCAACATTAACGCAAAACAAATGAATATGAATATAGCAGTCCAAAAAACAAAAAGCATGGTAATAACC
The DNA here is from genome assembly GCA_964028335.1 of Altica lythri. Taxonomy (NCBI): domain Eukaryota; kingdom Metazoa; phylum Arthropoda; class Insecta; order Coleoptera; family Chrysomelidae; genus Altica; species Altica lythri. The sequence goes on along the minus strand of OZ034808.1, from coordinate 37,817,187 downwards.
AAAGAACCAATAAGATGCAAACTGGAGTTAAACAATCAAATTATAATAATAATAATAATAATAATAATAATAATAATAGTAATAATAATTAACATCCTACAACATCTCATGTCGTCCTGGAAAACAACGCTACGATTAAACCACGGTGAAACATCGATTACATCCAACCCAATTAACATAAAGAGAGGTATATACCAAGGAGACAGTTTGAGCCCACTGTGGTTTTGTTTAGCTTTAAACCCACTTTCTACACTTCTCAACACTACCAACCTTGGGTTCCAAATAAAACAGGGAAATCGAATCGATCATGTTATTAACCATCTTCTGTACATGGATGACATAAAACTCTACGCCAAAAATGAAAAAACCCTGCATGAATTGATTCGGTTAACTGAGACATTTTCGAAAAATATTCAAATGAACTTTGGCATTGAAAAATGTAAAACCCTGAACATAAATAAAGGCAAAATTATTAATTGTAACTTCGAGTTAGACGATGGGCGAATAATGGAATCGATGAGCGAAAGGGATACATACAAATACTTGGGACTCGCACAAAACAAACGAATCAATCATAAATCGATCAAGGAAAAGGTCTTAAAATCTTACCTTAAAAGAGTCTCTGACATTCTGAAATCTAAACTTAATGGCCGAAACACCTTTAAGGCTATTAATACTTTCGCTATACCGGTCTTAACATACACCTTCGGAACTGTTCGCTGGACACCAACTGACTTAGAAGACATTCAGGTGAAAACCAGAGGTTTACTGAGAAAGTTTAGAGCTCATAACCCAAAATCAAGTATAGAACGAATAGTGCTCCCACGTAATCTTGGGGGAAGAGGACTTATTGATATTGTACAACTTCACAACTCCCAAACTTCCATCTTGCAACAATATTTCATTCAAAAAGAAACATGTTTACATAAAGCTGTCTCTAAAGCAGATTTAGGATATACACCCCTGGACCTTGCACATGTAACGGACGTAAATCAGTCATCAAGAAATAATGATCATGACGACCATATAACGAGATGGACTAGCAAGGCACTTCACGGCAGGTATCCGAATGAAATCAACCAACCTCATGTTGACAAAGCAGCGTCGAACAAATGGTTGACTAATTCGGATCTCTTCGTTGAGACTGAGGGCTTCGTCATATCGATCCAAGATCAAGTTGTGCCCACCAACAATTATCGAAAGTTCATTTTAAAAGAGAGTGTCAGTGACCAGTGCAGGAGATGTAAAACCTCATCGGAGACCATTCAGCACATAATGTCAGGTTGTTCAATGCTAGCACCAACAAGCTACCTGCAAAGACACGACCAAGTTGCAAAAATCATCCATCAGAAGCTGGCTTTGCAGCACAATCTGCACAGTGATAATAGTCCGTACTATAAATACGAACCACAATCTGTTTTGGAAAATAATACGTGCAAACTTTATTCGAACCGCAGCATACTGACAGATAAAACCATACCGTGTAATCGACCAGACATCACATTCACCGATAAGATGTCAGCGACAACTTATTTAATAGATATAGCCATCCCCAATTCACACAATCTTCTCTCAACTTGGAATGAAAAACTTACCAAATATTCTTCTCTGGCAGAAGAAATAAAAAATATTTGGAAACAAAACACAGTACACATTGTACCTATAATTCTGTCAACTACTGGAATAATCCCCAAAGATTTACATCGCAGTCTTCAAATAATTAACATGAATCCACTTCTATATATTCAACTGCAGAAATCAGTTCTTCTTCACACCACAGCAATAGTCAGACGCCACCTTAATTTGCAATAGTAAGGTTCGGGACTTGTATGTGAATACCGTTCCAAATCAGTAAAAACCGCATGTATGCGAGATCAAGAAAAGGAATAATAATAATGATAATAATAATAGTAATAAAAGTGGAAGTTGCATCAGTAAGGAACACAGCAGTTGAAGAGACAGATCTAAACCTTCTAAAAGAAATCAAAAGAATTAAAAACAAATGTAAAGAAAGTATGATAGACAAGAGGAAAGATAAATGGTTAAAAAAGACGATGCATGGAAGGAATGTGAAGAACAATAACAATGTTAGCAGGAAAAACACCTTCAGTTGGTTGGAACGTGGAGAGTTGAAAGGCGAGACAGAAAGCTTAATAATTGCAGCCCAAGTCTAGGCAATAACCACTAACTATATTCGAAAGAAAATCTTCAAAGAAAAAGTAAACAATTCGATGAAACAATTTGGCACATAATGTCCGGCTGTCCTATTTTTGCGAAGAAAGAGTACCTTGATAGACACAACAAAGTAGCCCAAAACCTGCACTATAACATCTGTAAGCATTATAAGATCAATGTAGAAAAAGAATGGTACAAGCTGTAACGTTCGTTGTGAGCCTAGCTCCTCGACTATTTAACTTTAAAAATATCTATTGTTAATCGCGCTGACGCGAGCAGTTATCTGATTTCGGTAGGAAATTTTGCTACTTTTTGAGATTCTATTCGGAATTCTTTCATTTCATTTGGTAATTCGAAAAGCTTAAGTTGTCTCTTCACTTTCTGCACCCTTCGTTTCGGGCTATTGCCACTTTGAAGAAGGGCCCTAGAGAGGTAGTGATTCTCGACCCATAAATTTATACGAAAACACCTATAACATCAATTCAAGGGAAATCGAGCCACTATTCCTGAGGTCACCGCTGAATTTAAGAAATCATCTGTTACTACAGTCCTGTGGTCTTCAAAATTGTAATCCAGATTGTACACTCGCTACCACAAGCTCCGACAGAAGACTTTATAAATCCCAAAGATAAGAAAATAATTATTTACTTAATTTATTAAATAACATCTAAACCGATTTTTTCTTTGAATAAACAATTTAAAACTGATTTATCTCTTTTATTTGACCGTCTGTACTTTGCGCCCGATTATTAATTGTTGGGAGGAAATTGATAAAAAAACTCAGAAGGAATCCACGATCCTGAAAGCTAGCTAAGGGTTATTTAAGGGCTACAAAGCATGAGCCTTAACCTGTAGAAAGAAGTTCATACGATGAAGTTGTTATATTATGGGATCAACAAGTTAGAACAGATGGAACCATCACTGCCAATAAACCCGATATTGTGATAAAAGATCTAAAGAAAAAGGAATTCCTTATAATAGATGTAGCGATACCTTATGATGACAACGTTATAGAAAAAGAGGCTGAAAAGTGACTAAAATATAAAGACCTCCAAATAGAAATCCAAATAATGTGGGGAACCAAAGCTAAAGTAATACCAGTAATCATAGGAGCAACCGGAACAGTCAGTAAATATCCTGCGGAAAATTTGAAAGACATACCAGGAAACTCGAACCAGATGTTCACACTTACTCTACAAAAGACGGCCAGCCTATCTACAGCACACATTATAAGAAAATCTGTATAAATGCATATGTATCCTGAGGGATAAGGTTTATCCTTGGATACATATGTTAAGAAACCAGACACATAAGATCAGAAGTCTGAGAAACACAGCAATGATAATAATAGTTGTTTATTTGAAAGTAAATACAAGTCAATACAATACGACATGAAATACATTAAATAACTTTTCAAATAAAAACAACAAAAATAACCACAAAGTCAAGGACTGTCCGTATACAACAGGTAATGACTTTCAAGTACCTGGGAATTAATCTATCAGCCGACAACAATATCGAAGAAGAGGTAAAGCCACTAGAACGACCGGATGCCTTAACGACACAATTTGGAAAAACAAACACCTAAGAGTGGAAACAAAGTCCCGAATATATAAGTAGGTTATTAGACCAATTATGACTTACACGGCCGAAACAAGACCCAGACACAAAGACATCTAGAGACCAATAAAATGAAGATCTTAAGAAGGATTGCTGGAAAACGACTACAGGACAGGGCAAGAAATGAGGAAATCAGTCGCATATGTGGGGTAGACAATATAAATATCTGGGTAAAGAAGAGAAAAAAGAGTAGTATCAACACATAAGCAGAATGTCTGAATCAAGGATAGTAAGAATAGCCAGGGACAAGTCGCCGTCAGACAAAAGAAGTATAGGATGCCCAAGGAAAAGATGGAACGACAATTTAGGGGTAGGATAAAATAAACTGTTGAAGAAAAACAGGCAGCACTGCCTATATCAAAGAAACAGAAGAAGAAGTAGAAGAAGAAAAAGACTTGAAGAAGAAGAAGAAGATATTTTAGTTTAACTTATTTCTATGTACCTACTCAAATTTTAGTTGCTACGAGTAGAAGTCTTCAATAGAAACCTGTCATTGAAAAGGTTTTCAGAACAGCACGAGAAGAAGAACTAAATTATACCCACGACGCATTTAATTATCTTTGCACTTACCAAATAAACAGAATGCTCAGAAAAGATATAGAAGAACATATAGAAGAGCGAATGCAAGGTTTTTTTTGAAAGATTGACGAGTGCAACGAATATGAGGAAAGAAACCAATGAATATAGGTACTACCAATGCAAAAAGAGGAAAGGAAAAATCTTTCTGTTATAGTTTTTATTGAAATCCCCAAAGAAATCCATAGGAAAACTGACGAGCAAACCAAAACCTTCAAGAAAAAAGTTATTAAGCACAAAATGTTGACGAAGATTCAAATACAATTGGATAATTAAGAGATCTTTAATGAGATGGATCGAAATAAACCAGACGAGTGGTATTGTAGTGTCATTCAAGGCTGTCAAAATGAAACCAATAGGTAAATGTGTTAATAAACCTTCCTCCATAACATAGGTGCTGATAAATAGTAAAGTACTTATAGGTTTACTTTCTATAGCAAAACTCATGATTCTCACTATTACGTAATATAAACAATATACTTTTAAATTATCAAGTACCTACAGTAAAAGCGCTTTATTCGCGTGGTATATGTTCCGTATATATGCCGCGAATACAAAAACCGTAAATACGGAATGTTAATTTATATGAGATTATATGAGATACGTGCTTAAGTTTTTGACCATATGGATTAGTAATTTTCTTTGTCTTATGCAATGGTTTAAAGAAATTTATAATCTTTTTTGCTTGAAAGTTTTTAAAAGCTTCTTCAATTCAGACTAATATTTAGCAGTCGCATTAGCATTTGCCTCCTAAAAATAAGACTTCGTTCCATAGGCGGATCAATTTTCATTATGAAAACACAAAGCTCATTTACCATTGTTAAACCTTCCCTAAAAATTTCCAAATTGAATGTCATGTTTCCAGTACTTGTTGAAGCCTCTTCTTAAATGGGCTCTGAATATATCTTGCGATCTCGTCCTATTTCACTAGCAATTAAGGCTATTTTTGCAGTCAAAGTTTGAATTTGTAAAGATTTATTGTCATTTTCCGCATTTAGAGCAGGCCACCGTTTTTTTCCTGTATGATTTTAATGTGTATGGCTTCAGTTTTTACAATGATTCTTTTATGTTTACGATGCATTTAGTTATGTCAAATTTCTTCCAGCATTTCATAACATTCATATCAGCATCACATTCTATTATCCAATATAATTTTAAGGGTTCGTCTAATCTAGTAAATCTGGATTATTCCTAGGTCCAACGCCGTCGTGTTGGGAGGTAAAAATGTCACTTTTATATTTGAGTGCACAGTTTCAAGTTTGCGAGAATGACCTGGTGCATTGTCCAAAACTAGAAATGCTTTAAAGTATAATTCCTTTTTTTAGATAAGTTTCAACTCCAGAAATAAAACAAATCCAGAACCAGTCACAAAATATAGCGCTTGTAACCCACGCTTTATTATTAGCACGCCAAAACACTGGCAAGTTGTCCTTGTATTTATTTTTAAATGCAAGAGAATTTGACGATCTGTAAAGCAATAGTGGTTGAATGACACAATCTCTAGATGCATTAGAACATAGCAACAGTGACACTCAATCCTTTGCTGCCTCAAATCCAGGAGCAGATTTTTCTGAATGAATGTTTTGTTTGGTATTCTCTTCCAAAACAGTGCAGTTTCGTCTTTAGGTAGGTACCGAAAAGTTCAGCGAATAAAGAAATGTTTAGCCGCGAATATAGGAATTCGGTCGCATTTTTTTAATCCGCAAATAGTAACAAAGCGAATGAAGGAAGCGCGAATATGGAGCTTTTACTGTAGAGGTCGACTAAAAACTGTTAAATAAATATTGAAAGTAACATGAAAAATGGTACAAGAATATAGCAAAGACCTTGGTAAAAGAATACATCGCAACCAGGAGAACTGGTATTACAAGGAATCATTGGGAATTGATTGGTTAATTATTTCTAGATGACCCCCAGAAACCAAACAAAACTATTTGAACTATTATTTACCTAATTATACCTCGCAATTTAACAGCATCTCAAATATCACTAATAATATAAAATCGTTGAGAAGCAATGTTGCAAACTATAAACTCATATAAACTGTGAAAGGCTTTCGCGGCCATTGTCTATTGTATTAATGGTTTTTGGGCTATTAGGCCGGCGTCGATTGTCTTGCTGACTTGATGTTTCGCCAACACGAGCGGTTGGCATCTTCAGAAGTTGCTTCCTGGTTGACAGTCTGCGACTTACTAAGCTTTGCGTGATCGCAGCTCGTATTTATACGTCGGGAAGGAAGTGGGCGGGGCCACAGTTGCTTTCGATTCCAATCGGTTCTGGTCGGTGTTGTTCGTTAAGGGTAGAGTTTTCGCACTCTTTATTATCGGGACCCATGTTTTGTTAATCTTGACTGCTTCCTCTTTTTTATTAAAGTTGTTGGGGTGCTTCTCTATCTCTATGGCTTCTCTATAGAGTCTGGAATGGTATGCTGATGTAGTAGCGAGGACTTGGGTCTCATAATTAAATCTGGTTGGCTTGTTATTTGGTTACCAATCGATTTCTCCGTTTTTACCTATTTTCTGAGGGTGATATTCATTAGGGGATGGTTTTAGTTTTTGGGGTATGGTCGATATACCATCTTCTTTATCTGGATCTTGAAATTTGGGAGGGGAGAGCAAGTGCTATGCCGGCACATATGGTCCATTGTGAAGCCTCCTGTGTGTAGGAATATCCACACCTCTGGCTTTCATAAGGCCTAGAGATTTAAAATAGGTGATGAGGCTACCGAGGGAGATCTCCCTGACATCGGCTGGTGTAAGCCAGTACTCGCCCAACACCAATCTTCTGATTTCAGAAAAAGCAGAGCAGTCATACATTATATGCTCTTCGGTTTCCTCTTCTTGTTCGCAACATTTGCATAGAAGATATTGTCGCAATTGGCAGTGAGCTGTTAAGATTCCCACAGCTGTTCGGAGATTTTGTCTGGTAAATGCCTCAATTTTTTGCTATTTCCTCGCCAAGATGAGGTAATAGTTCTCTGGCAAGTCTACAGTTCCTTGTTTCATCCCAGCACTATATAGTTTAGGTGAGAGGGCTGTTTTATAAGGTACACGACAGTGGACACTGTTAGCTTGGTAGATGGGCGAGGGCTAACATATTTATAGCCCGCAGCACTCCTTGCTAAGATGTACGCAATCTCCTTTGATCCAGCTTAGAGTGAACACGTTATTCTGGCTGGCCTCAGTTAGAGTTTTGATGATATTCTAATACTAAACTCGAAGTGATACGTGGTCTATTTAAGATCAGTGGTACTTGTCGGCAGTCCGTATAAATTTTTCCATTTCTGTCAGTGATGTTCCTATTGATTAATTCTTTTGCATCTATGTTTATGACTGTGAGTTCTGACTAAATCACACTTGACAAGCCATCCATAGTCCATTTTTAGGCTCAAGGATCTAGAGTAAATTCCACATCCCACACCTTGCTGTGTTTTTGACCCATCCGTTCAGGCTTTTAGAACTTTTACTACCTTGGGGTCTGCTGTCTTTTCTGTTAATATTTTGTAGGGTTTCTCGAAGACAAATCTTGGTACGACGGCATCCGTGTCTGCGTGTAAGAGTGGTATCGCCTTCACCACAGACTGTCACTCTGGGTACCGGTCCCTACAGTGGGCTCGATACCAACCGTAAGAAAGCGGTCATCAATGCTACCTCTTTAACAAATATATCAATGGTGTGTGTCCAAGTCCATTAGAGAGCAATAAATTCGCAAAAAAATATGCTACCTTTACGAAACTAGTAATCTGTTTGGTTGCCGAGATGCAACGATAGTTGACAGCAAAGCTAGCACAAACATTTTTCCCGGAAACCAATATTTTTTTTCGTAGATCGTCAGCAATAAAATATAATTTGCTTATTGTTTGATTACTAATCGATTTCTGCGTTTTTCGCATTCTTTTGAGGGTGAGATTGACGTTAGGGGATGTGAGGGTAATTTTTGGAGGTTGGTCAATATACCATTTTAGAGAAATAAATTAGCTACCTTTACGAACCTTGTAGTGTTTTTGGTTGCCAAGATGCAATAAAATTGCAATTAAATTTGGTTTGCTTGTTGTTTGGTTGCTAACTGATTTCTTCGTTTTTGTATTCTTTTGTGGGTGAAATTCATGTTAGGGGATGTTAAGGTAGTTTTCGGAGGTTGCTCGATATACCATTTAAGAGCAATAAATTAGCAGTAAACGAACCTTGTAGTCCTTTTGGTTGGT